>JARHVA010006824.1:277500-362500 GCA_037957365.1 Torreya grandis
CTTATGACTTGATGTAATCACATTTTATGTTCTTCAATGATATATCTACCTAGACAAGTTTCTCCTATATGTTACATGATACATTCATAGTTTACATAGTATCTTATCCTTTTGAGGTAAGGTAACTACCAATTTATATTTACCTTCACATCAAAAAGTGGGGCATATTATTTGGGGCATGCCATAGAGGCATGGAGTACACATTATTCATAGATTCATATTATAGTGGAGGCATGTTTTGTAAATATGTTCTCCACATTTGACATAGTTTAGATATACATTGGGGGCATGTTTTAGAAAATGTAAAGAATTATATAGCACCTCAATCTTGTACACTTTTAAAAATCATACCTTGGTTGATCCTTTACATTTTATATTTTCACAAGTCTTGTATATGCTCTCTCTTTTGCCCCTTGACTTATCTCTTAGTCTAACCAATCTTATGTTGATGACCCAAGCCTTATATCTTGCCTAGAATAATTAAAACATGTTTATCCTATGCCTCTAAATTTATAATCATGTAATTATTTTCCTACTCCTTGGACACTTATGCCTAATATAGACACATATATTGACATAGGTGTCCTACTCTGACTCAAGTGTCTAGTTCCCTAAAGTCATCTAATTTAAAAATGAAATGTATCCTAATGGTCAGCCTAAGTACTTTAATGTGAGTTATTCTCTAAAGGGATTGATATAAATATAAGATCAACCCTCATTAATTTCTCACCTCTCACAAACTAAGGCAACTTATCAAAATCATTCAATATAGAAAAGCTTTTTATTTTCTCCTATTTTAATATTAGTCATATAAATAATACATACACAATCTAACATAATAAAGGAGTAGTACAAGATATTGATTTACCAGGTTATATTCTATGTCACCATTTTAATTGATTTCCACATATTTCATGATTCACATAAAATATAACACATAGGGTAGAACCACATAAGTTTAAGGCCCTCTTTAAATTATTGGCTATGTAGGCAACACTCATTGATAGAGGAATTTTTAAGGTATCTTGATATTGTGTGCCCACTAACCCATTTTTTAAACAACCACTATGAAGAATAAGAACTAGGATTTTGTTATTTAACAAGGAACAACAATCCATGGTCCATATTTAAATGCACTAGAGTGAAGGTCATGAAAAACATATAAGCATTCAGGTGGTTGCATCCTATTCCAACAAATATTTTGTACAAGACACCTACATCCAACCTAGACACTAGCACTAATGAAACCATAAAATGATGATGCAAGTGCTTAAGTAAATAGAGGAACTAAATCTAAAATTTGGAGACTTTTCAAAATAATATTTCAGTTTACTTCCTGTTTACTCTAGATCTAGATATATATTATCATTAGAACCAACTAAGTAGCTTATTTATTTGTCATTTTAATATCTAGCATAACTTTACTTTCCATTTTTAGTATATCTTATCATAATAAATTGTGTATATATTCTACCTAAGTTTTTCAATTAATTGGTCCACTATAGATCTATTTCCTTATGCTTATTCATTTCTATATTTTTAACCTTAGATCCCCACATCTATATTTTTAGGGTAAAACATGTGGTGAACCTAATCTTTGAGCATCATTATTGCATAAGCATTCTATTTTATATGTTTAATTCATACCTTGTCCTATTTTTTATCTCTCATCATAAATGATTTCAATTTCTTTGATGACTATGCTTATGAAACTCTCCAATTCTCCCTCAAGGAAGGAATTAAAAATGATTACTCTTGCATTACTCTAAGTGTTAAAGTGTATAAAATAAAAATGTTGAAAGGTGGTATTTTATATACCTCTAACAAACTCCATCCTCACACCATATAAAAACATGAGTTACTCCATCCTAAACAAGATAAATAACCTCTACCTTATACACAAAAGTTGGCATCACATGGAAAAAGTGTTCAATCATTTGATCACGATAGCTTTCATCAACTCCATAAGGATATCATATAATATTTTCAAACTAGCAATAAATGGGATATTGTTTCAATCAAAATAATTCAAATCCCCATAATTCCTACATTTCTAAATAATATTCCCCTTCTTAGGGCTGATGGTTCCCTTTTCCTTTCATTTGACATTGAAATTTTTCAAAAGATTAACCAAGATATCATGACATCTTTACCAAGTAACATTAAGACATCAAGAATTAGAAATCATAAGTAACCTAAATTTCAAAAGGTTTATAATAATCCCAATATGTTACTCTTAACAATATCAACAAAGCCATCTAGGTTAAAGGATCTTTATCTTCTAAAATGTGCATTTACACCAAAATAGGTGTCTATACCAAATACTTTTCAAGTTTCAATTGATATAACAAAAGTGAATAAACCAAGTTCTTATAATGTTCCAATATTTTCAAATGATATATCAAAGGTAAAAAAATTCAAATATCCAATACCACTACCAAAGTATCCTAAATTTAGTGATCATGAACTTGTGCTTGTTATCCATGAGGATGATGATATTCATATATTTAGATTAAAAAATAATGGTGGGTTAGAACCAATGATAACACCTATGACAAACACCACCAATCCCATGGAATATCTTATTTCTACGATGAGCACTATTAGGGATCTCCAAAAATAGCTTTCTATACTTAAAATGAAAATGGCTTTCTATAATACTAATACAAATGTGACCTCATTCAACAATCAACCCATTTCATAATGTACAACTTAATATCCTTATCTACAAGATTTTGAACTATTATATTTACCTATCTTTTTGACTCATAAGGACCCATTCGATCACATACTTAATTATTACATTCTTTTGGTCAATGGAAAAAATATGACAAACTATTGTTAAAAGTATCCCACATGAACATATATAATGTGGGTCATAATTGTTTCTATACCCTACCAAAAGGTTACTTAACCACTTTTTCACAATTAGAATATGTGTTCATGGATTTCAATATCAATAAGGTGCTAAATGTTACATTAGAACATTTTAAAAAATTCAAACAATGTGATAATGAATCCCTTCAAGATTATACCATTTGAATCAAAAGTACATCAAAGCAGGTAAAGTTTAATCCTTCATATTTGGAGTTGAAATTCATTTTTAGTAGAAGGATTCTATGCCCATTAAATAAATAGTATTTCACAAACAATATGAATCATTTACCCATTTATATAATGATGTGCATAGATTTTTCCATTCATAATTACTCATACAAATAAGATTAACATATCTTCCTACAATTAACAAAGTTTTATCCCTTACACAAAAGAAGGAGATCAATTATCTAATAAGCATTATGAACAAAAATGTTGTGTTCTTAATCTTTATATGAATTTTTTTCAAATGTTACTTAACATGGGGCCAATCCAAGGTCCACATCCTATACAAAAATCCCAAGGTGAACTAAAAATAAAGTATTCATGTCACCAAGTTTTAAAAATTAATTTATTCATGGGTGGTGCTTACTTTTATCATTACCACATTGATACTATGCAATCATAAAACATTTTTAGTGAAATATGCTTTTCATAACTTGGGTACCATACCAAATATCAATGTGATAAGGTACAACAAAAAGATTCATTAGATTTCTTTGTTATTAATATTTATTGTGTGCACAATGTTTTCTTTACAAAATTATGGGGTCTTACCCCATACTCCATTAAACTCATTTACATTAGTTATATTTGGGTTATATAAAATGGAAACTAAAATTGATCCAAATCGACAAGGTATTTATTTCTCTCATGAGGGAAAATTAATGAATATTCCAAAGGATAATGTTGGGTGAATATTTTGTCAATCAGCTAACTGATGAGAAAAATAGGTCTCTTCAACCACAGCATAGGGAAATTGGTCAGCCAGATGTGCAAGTTTACTATATCAAAAGGGGAAAAATCTCTCCTCTCATCAAGGGGAGGTTCCCTGTAAGTATGAAGGGGCTATATATATATATATATATATATATATATATATATATATATATATATATATATATATATATATATATATGCTAATCTACTATAAATAAGCTAAAAATAACACTCAGGGGTAGGATAACACCATCCATCTCTCTTTTTTTAGAGATGATGTTCACCAATCAAAGGATAAATCCTAATGAAATGACAGAAGGCACTCCTCTTCTTTCAAAAGTGTTGTTCAACTGACAACAGGAACCTTTCGGGTAGTGACAAGTAATTGTAACAGGGCACAGTAACACAGCAAGATGAAATGTAGCACAAAGTCTCCACCTCAACTGCCAAAGAGTGAAATATGAAGGATAATGAGGGCAAAAATTCATCCCAAGATCCCTTACATAGAAACAAAAAATAGACAAACTAAAGAGAATTATGGTAGCACAAAGTCTCTCCATAGCCAGCTTCAGGACACCTTCCTAATTACTTTCACTAATTCTGCTTATTTAATTAAATGGACAAAAAATGTATTAAGGAAATAGACATAAGAATAATTTTCCCAACAACCAAGCTATTCCAGCATAAAGTCTAAAAAGTCACTTATTTTCTTATTTAAATAATGAAATATGATCAACAATCTCAGCTCAAAGTCTCAGTAATGCCTTTCAATTTGGGAAGAGTTTTGTTTTTGATAACAAAGAGATCCTCTTAAAACAATAAGAGAGAGTCCAATATATAGTGCTCCAAGAAAGACTTGGGTGCTCTGTTTCACAAAAATGATGGCCTATGATGCATTTAATGCCTTCAATGCATTTTAAATTCTATTAATGGGCTATGCTATAATAGGGCATCAGTCTTAAATATGGGCCACCTGATGTGTTTCCTGATGTGTGCATAGCTGTTTTTGCATTACTCAATGCAAGAGAACAGGCTGTGCCATTGAATGTTCATGCTCTCTGATGTCCACTTGGTCAACTACTTCACCTTCTAAAAACATATCCCATACATAAATATTTTTTGATATTTCTCCATCATTTCCCCTTTCCTTACTATATTTTGAGCTCTTGGGCACTTTAATCCTGATGAAGGGATAGGTGGCACTTTCCACTGTGAAGTAGGTGAGGACACTTGGCAGCATCCATTTACCTTATAGAAGCTTAAGATATCCTTTGAGAGTCCTATTTAATATGACACATGGTGGCTTCCACTGAGCTTTTAGAAACACTATAGAAACATGTAGGACTCATTTGGATTCACACAGATGATGCCACTTGGCGTGCTCCACTTACCTTAGCAATTCACCTGGGACCCACCACAGTCCTTACTCAATAATGAGATAAAATAAATAAATGGTAGGCATTGACACTTGGCACTTTCCACCAAGTTTAACAAGGGATATGTGGCAACTTCCACTATGTTTTGTCCTTATCTATGCGATTCGAGCTCTTGGGCTATCTCTTTGGCTAGTCACTAAATTTGTTTATAGAGTCTGTGCCATATTTGAAAATTAATAGATATTTTATTATCTTAAATTTGACATCTATGGGGATGTCAATGGTTTAATCACTTCCCTGGTTCAATCACTTTCCTGGTTCAATCACTTCCTTAGTTCAATCACTTTCTTAGTTTAATCGCTTTCTTAGTTCAATCGCTTTCTTGGTCTTTGATTGAACCATCCCTTTGTTCAGTGCTTCCTTTGAACTATTGAACCTTTGAACCTTTGAACTTTGAAATTTTTTGGTTCAAAGTTCAATCGGTTCATTGGTTCATCCTTTGTTCCATTACTTCTCTATTTTTCTAAGTCCCTTGATCTCTTCGAATCCATTAAACTCATTGAACTCGTTGAACCAATTTAGTTCAAGGTTCAATGGTTCAATGGTTCAACAGTTCATTCCTTTGTTCTACAAAGTCTTCTTTTCTTCACTACCCTTCACAAGGGCACTTGGTCTCTTCACTTTGGGGCATTCCTTTGAACTGGCCAATTGAACCGATAGATTAAACCAACTATGGTTCAATAGTTCAAAGGTTCAACGGTTCAATCACTTTCTTCTTGTGTTCCACTTGACCGCTTGAACAAACTGATTGAACCAACTGCTTATTGAACCTTTGAACCCGTTGAACTTTTAAACCATTTTGGTTCAAGGTTTAATGGTTTAACAGTTCAAGTCATCTTATTTCTCACTAAGTCTTTTGAAGCTGTTGAACTTGCTAAAGTGGTTAAACTCTAAAATTTTGTTAAAGTGCTTAACTCTTTAAGTTTGCCAACATCATTGAACCTTGGTGTTGAACCAACCTTGAAATTGCCTAAGTGTTGAGAGCTTGTTTCTTTCCTTCATAGTATATAGATTTAAGCCTCTAGAGTCCATAGATTCAAGCCTACAGAGTCCATAGATTTAAGCCTGCAGAGTCTGTAGATTTCTTACAATGAAGTCTGTTAGCTGAAAAGGCTTTAAAAATGGAGAATTTGAATGCCCAAAAAAAAATTTGATAAGGGAAGAGGGAATTTTTGGCCTACAAAACCAAAATAGTTCATATGTTGTCCCAAAAATGAGTGATAGATTTTGGGAACAATAGTTGGCTCCAGTTGGGGAACTTCTTTCAGTTGAAGACTTGGAATAGCTGAGGGAAGTAGAAACCAAAATCTCTAGTGCCTTAAAGTGTGTCATTGGGCTATGGAGTCATGTTATCCAAAAATAAAGGCACCAAAAACAAAAATGAAAAGCAAAAAATAGAACTAAAGACTATACAAATATACATATGTATAGATGATCTTATTTGATACCTCAAGATTTGAAGCACTTCAGATGTTGCCCACTATGAGATAATGAAAATGGTGTTCCATCCTAATAAACTAGTAAGAAACCATTTTCTCCCTAGAATCAGTGATGGGTGAATGGAAGTCTTCACCAAGAATCACATTTTCTATGCACTCCTTTTGGTTCTCTCTTCTTGCCCCATGGCAAGGTGTGGTCTCTAATCTGAAAACCATAAATCTTTGCTCTCTTGGTGAAGAGTTCCTTTTCCTGACTTTGGCATGTAGCAATATGGTCCACTACCATAGCTTATTACTCTTTTGGTTCATTTCAACACATGATTTGATTGCCCCCATCAGATACCTGACAAACCATCAGCTTAGCATCTCCTTTGGCATGAAAGAGTTTGACACCTTTATCTTAAGCAGCCTTCAACCCGAGTAATAGAGATTTATACTCGACAGTGTTATTGGTGTTACTGAACTACAACTTGTATGAAGAAGAAAAGATATCTCCTTGAGGAGATATCAACATAGTCCCAACTCCAGCACCATTAGAAAATCAGCTACCATCAAATCCTAGTATCCATACATCATCAAAAACTAATCCTTTCTTATATTTTTATTCATTTGGAGAGGAGAATTCCTTTGGGCTTGCACTGTGTTCTCTCATGCCTTCTATTATTTTATCTAAACTAATTCTTGGACTGCCACCTATAGGACTTTCATCTACTATAACAGGAATGTCTTTAGTAGATAAAAAATAGTTACCCCTACCTAAAGACTCAAACAAAATTTGAGCTTCAAGGATCAATGCTTGGGTGACAACACATTTTTCCTCCTTTTAAGGAAGCAACCTCTGCAAGATGCCTTTGATAGGGATCCTTGTTTTAGATAGGTCCATGCTCAATTCTCCTCCAACATCCTTGTAGAAATTTCACCCAAGAAGGATGTCATATGAGGCTAGGCCATCAGCCACCAGGATTGTTATCTTGATTCTCTTTTCTAGAAAGGTGGCAAATGCAAATTGGGCATCCTTGATTTGTCCCAGTAGTGGCACTTGTTTGTTCTCCATAGAGAAACATCTCCTAAATGTCTTGGTCAGTGTGAGACCAAGAGATTCAGCTACTTTGAAAGGCATGACATTGTCTAGCGCACCTGAGTCTATGATGCAATTGTTCAGCTGATGTCCATTTATCAACAGGGAAACATAGAATAGTTCAATCCTTTTAAAATTAATAGGAAGAGAAATGACAAGGTTTTTTGGGATGGACATGTTCCTTGGGGGATCATGAGTTATCTTTTTAACATCTTGTCCTACAGAGATGGCTTTATTCTTCACACACTAAACTAACCTATCCAACTACTCAGGATTAGATTGCAAGAATTCAAATTTAGACATTTGAATTTTTTTCTTCTTGACATGGTTTATTATGTCAAATGACTGAAATGGACTAGGAACATAGGAAGGCAATTCATCTTTTTGATTTTTAGGAGGGGTGGTACTAGTCTATGGAATTGAAGTTGAAGATGGAGGAATGCTTGATGTATTTACCTTTTTATTACTCACTGGGTCCTTTGACTGGAAAGGAAGAGAAGTTCCTAATTTGGCAATTGAAATTGCAAGCTAAGAACTTTCCCCTATTTTTACTTTATCAACTTGCTGGGATAACTGGTTCTAGGACTAGGTGAATACAACATATGATCCATCAACTGCTTCACCTTTATCTCTGGGTTCATCCTGGTAATTTAAGAAACCAATGTTAGAGTTGTCAGTTGATTCTTCTTGTTCTGCTGCAAAAAAATCAACATCATTTTCTTGCTCAAACTTAGGTTGGAAAGAGAAATCATGTTCTATTTCCAGATATCCAACTGCTGAGTTAGCTAGTGTTGCTTCAATGGCAAGTTTCCCCAATGGGGAAGGTAGATGATTTGGTTGACCTTGACTTCTAGTAGCATTGCCTTGATATGATTGGTTCTAAAATGTCATCTTTGGCATATCTTAATAAGGAAGAGCAGACATACCTTGGGCCACTTGTCTTTTCAAGGCTAGCAGTTCATTTGCCAGCTTTTGCACCATTTGATCAGTGGTGCCTATAGATCAATATTAAAAAGATGAAGAAGATTTACCTCTATTAGGATCTCTCCTTATCTTTCCTGCCAAGATAAGGTCATCTTCCACCATAGTGGCCAAATCCTAAGCTAAAGCAAGGTCTATTTGGCTAGCACATCTTAGCACAAAACTCACTTCAGGTAGCTAAGAGTTGATGAAGAAACATTTAAGATTCTTAGCTATAGGCTGAGTAATTGCAAGAATATTGTTCCTCAACTTGTTAAACTTGGCTATGAAATCCCTCATTGGTTTATGAGGCTCCTTCATTTGTGTGAGTTGAGCCAGTAGGGCATGCACATCTTCTATAGGTTTGAATCTGGCTTCAAATTTGGCTTTGAGAGTGTTTCATTCAGTCATAATCTGGGCTTGTAGATGATAAAACTAGTATGCAATAGTACCTTGTAAAGTTTCCACGAATAGCCTAACTGCTACATCCTCATACTCCACACCTATTACACCACAGGCTATGCTGAAGGCTGCAATATGTTCATCAGGATGGACCTTCCCATCACCATAGAACTTGAAAAATATTTTCCTTAAACTGGATGGTATCTCATGTAGAGGTGGAGTTAAATTGAGTAGGCCAAAAGAGTTACCCCAAGGGCCTTTAATTGCCATAGTATGAATATGGAAAGTTGGAATAACAAATCTCATAGGGGTAAGTATTGACAAAGATTTATTAATAGTGGAAATGGACACTTTGCCTGATAATGGAGACTTAACTTTAGTAGGAGAAAAGCTCCTAGTTCATTGGAGGTGAGATGGTGAAGGAAATAGATCAAAATTACTTTGTTGTACCAACTTGAATATATGGTCAACAATACCTTTAGCCCTTTGGTTTTATTGGAGGATTCACCAAGGTCTGAATAACGAGGATGCATGAGTCATGGTTGCATGGTACAAAGCAAGTGAATACCACAAAATGCTAAAGTAAATGAAATCAAACAAGAGATAATTGCATAGACAATTTGGAGAAAAGCCAATATTCCATTAACATGAGATGGCCACAATGAAGAATACATATAAGAGAGCTCATAAGTAACTCCTTCACAAATGGTGGTCAAAGCACCCCAAGAATAGACTGTAACTCCTCCATGAAAGGTGGTGCCAAGGTGCTAAGAATAGAGAAGTAACTCTCATACCTAGAATAGCCAGTTAAAGGAGTTACTTATGACATTCTTATGACATGACACATCTATGACACACATCTCTACATAAGCTAGCCTATCCCATGATTGTAAGAAAACTTCATGTATGCACAAATATATAATATTCCCTCATTAAATAATTAAAAATAAATAAAAACCTACACTAACACCCCCAATAGGCGTAGCTTAGGTGGGCAGTGTGGAAATATAAAATGGGTCCCGACAACTAGGCTTGATGAGGTCCCATGTAAAAATGAAATCTTCCATAAGATAGAGAAAAGGAGAAAACCCATAGGAAAAAACTCCCCTGCAAAAGAGAGACATAAAAGAAATGAAGAGGCTAGAAGGCCCCCTAAAGATGATGCTATTATAGATGTAGACCGCACCCCAAGAAGAGCTCATAGATGAATGAACTTGCTCTCGATGAAAGGTTTGGTGAAGATGTTTGCAACCTGCTCTGAAGACTAGCAAAAGATTAAGTCAATGACCTAACTATGAATAAGCTCCCAAATGAAATGTATGTGAATCTCTATGTGCTTGGTCTGCTGGTGCTGAACTGAATTCCTACAAATTTGAATGGTACTCTAGTTGTCACAATAAATGATGGTGGGCTACCTGATAGGAATGCCAAACTTAGAAAGAATCCCTTGAAGCCAAATAGCCTCAGTAGTTACATTAATAGCTCCCCTATACTCTACCTTTGTGGATGATATAGCAATAGCATTTTTCTTCTTTCTAGACCAACTGATAGGACCAGAACCTAGAGAGAAACTATAATCAAAAGTGGACTTACGGGTCTATGAATCACTAGACTAGTTTGAATCTATATATCTAACCAAGTCAACCTATATGCCAAATCTGTAATGAATCATGTATCTATGTGAACCCTGTATGTAATGCAAGATCTTCTTAGCTACTTTCTAATGCAACTCATGAGGTTCCTACATAAATCTGGAGACAAGTCCCACTGCATATGACATGTCAGACTTGGTGTGAGTCAAGTAGATGAGACTACCAAAAAGTTGTCAATCTCGAGTGGCATCAACCAATGGTGAAGAATAGTCAGCCTCAAGCTTGACTCCTAATAGAAAGGGAGTCAGAGATGGCTTGCAATTAGCCATGTGAAATCAAGCCAATAAGTCAAGAGCATACTTAGGCTGTGTAAGAGAAATCCCTTAATCTGACTATGAGATCTTGATGCCAAGGAAGTAGTACAACAAACCCACGTCTATCACGTTAAATATATCCTGGAGAGATGCCTTCACTGCTATAATAGTTGATGAAGAAATCTCGGTGATCAAAAGGTCATCAACATATAGAACCAAAATTAGGAGTGAATCATCCTGCACCAAAAAGTAGACATTGGGATACGAATGGCACCTAGTGAAACCCACTGTGAGAAGGAAGGAATCCATCTTGGCATACCATGCTTGAGGGGCCTATTTGAGGCCATAGATATATTTCCTAAGTTTTCATACTAAGGAAGAATCTTGAACAAATTTTGGTGGCTACTCCATGTAGATCTCCTCCTCTAGGTCTCTATGAAGAAAGGCATTCTTCACATCCATCTGGTGCACATCCCAACCATGTGCTATGGTAATAGCTAAGGTGAGTCAGATGGAAGTCATCTTTGCAATGGGTGCAAAGGTCTCTGAGTAGTCAATGCCTATCACCTATGAGAAACCCTTGGCAACCAATCACACCTTGTACTTATCAACTGACCCATCTGCTACAAACTTGGTCTGATATATCCACCTACATCGAACCATCTTCATTCCCTTAGGAAGTGAATTCAAGTCCCAAGTGTGATTTTTGATTAAGGAAGAATATTCTTCCTCCATAGCAATATCCCACTCAAGTACTCCTGATGCCTCTCAAAAAATTTATGGATCTGAAACTGAAGCAAAGAAGGCATGTGGATCTCTCTAAAAATCCCCCTAGTACATTTGTCATCTACAGGATCTCCTGCCCAAGTGATAACACTCTCAAGTGTCTATCTGGACCAAAGTGGCCCAAAAGTGGGTGAGTCAGGTGTTAACTCCTCATCCTCTGACTGACTAGAGGTGGATGACTCTGCATCACTATCCTCACTGTCTAAACTCAAAGAAGAAGAAGATGTCTCTAGCTCAAGAACCTGTTGTGGTTGATCTGAATCTGATGAGGAATCATCATGAAAAAGTAGATCTGATAAGAAAGAAGTAGTGCCAAGTGTTGAATCTCTAAGACTCTCTTAAAAATGGACACTTTTCTTAATGAACAACTCATGAATGACTGGATCTAGAAGGTGATACCCCTTAACACCATCCAAATATCCTTCAAAGATGTAAGGCTTAGACTGACATTCCATAGCTTTGTGTTTCTTTTTTGGTATGTGGGCCATGGCTGGGGATTCAAAAACCCTAAGGTGTTCAACATCAAGTTTCCTTTTATGCCAAGCTTGAAAGGGTGTTATCCCTTTTAAAGCTTTGTGAAGAACCCTATTTTGAATGTAGCAAGCACAATTGATGGCTTCAGCCCAGTACTGTGGTGTTAAGGATTTGGAGTGAATCATATAGCTACCCATCTCTTTCAAGAACCTATTTTTGCATTCTGCAATCCCATTCTATGAAGGACTGCAAGTGACTGTGCACTGTAAATCAATCCCTTTTATGGTGCAAAACTACTCAAACTTTTTGCTAACATACTCCCCTCCATTATCAGTTTGAAGAACCTTGATTGATTTCTCACTCTATTTCTCAACAAGAGCCTTAAAGTCTAGAAAATTTTCAAACACTTCAAACTTTTGTTTGAGAAAATATATCCAAGTGTACCTAGAAAAATCATCAATGAAAGTGAGGATGTACTTGGCCCTTATGAAAGATGGTTTGGGAAACGGTCCTGATACATCATTGTGGACTAACTCCAAAGGTTGTGAAGCCCTCCAAGCTTTGCCTTTGTCAAATTTTACTTCAGGATGCTTCCCAAGGGAGCACCCCTCGCAAAGTCCTTTTGAGAATTGGACATGAGGCAAGCCAATGACCATGTCATGTTTGCAAAGTTGCTCAAGGTAACATTAGTTAAGGTGGCCAAACCACTCATGCCATACTTTACTAACTCCATCTGAATGAGTCAGCAGTGCTGTTGGAGAAGAATCAAGTGAAAAATGTGAGGTGTATAACTTTGCTTTGTGATCTTCCCTACCCACTGCTAATATAGTATCACTATGCAACTCCCTGATAGCCTCTAAATCTGGTGAAAACTCAACTTTTATGCCCCGACCAATGTGAGTAATTTGGTACACTGATAGGAGATTGGTTGAAATAGAAGGAACACTTAGAACATTATTGAATGTTCCTCCTTCCATTTTAACTGACCCTCTCCCTGCAATGGAAATTGATGTGTCATCACTCAAACTAATTAAAGTCATGCTACAAGGCTCTAAAGATAAAAACTCAACTAGGGAAGAGTCCATGTGGTGAGAAGCACCTGAATCAATGAACCATGATGTTGTAGAAGCTGCAATTGCTACAAGGGCCTTGTCCTTTTCTTTCTCCTTACCCTTGCCTTTTTCCTTGGTAGAATCTTGGGTAGATGAATTATGCTTGATGGACTCAGGAACACTTATTTTGTGCTTCTCTAGAAGATGAGTTAGGTGATCTGTTTATTTCTTCATGTATTTGTGTTCATCATGCCCTATCTTCTTACAATAGGCACACTTAACCTTATCCTTCTTAGGTTTAGCATTGGAGGAGGAAGACTCAGTGTTGTTTTTGGTAGGATTGTTGTTTTCTTTCTTCTTCTCCTAGTCCTTGTTCTTTTTCTTCTTCTCCTTTGTTAAAGTCTTATCCTTGCCATTTATAGCTATTAAAGCTTGGGGTTGAGTAGAATTCATTATGACCATTTCCATTAGCTTATCTTGCTCCCTACTCAAGTTGGCAATGAATGAATCCAAAGAAGGCATTTTTCATGTAGTGCCAAGGGCACTTTTTGTGGCATGGAAAGTGGAGACAAAGACTAAATAGCTTGGACCTAAATTTGCAAGAATAGAAAGGATAAGTTGATCATCTTTATTCTCTATTCCACACTCTTTTAATTTCAATCTAAGGGCCTTAAACTTAGTGAAGAAGGCCTGTAGGGTGTCAAAGTTGTTAGGACTTAGACGTATGAGTTCATTTTTGAGCTCATGACTTCTCATCTCATCGAGCTTCCCAAATAAGGTTTCTAGGGTGTCCCATATGTCTTTGAGAGTCTTAGTAGTTTCTAAATGGAAGAGAAGTTCTGGAAACATAGACAAGCTCAGTAATCCATAGGCTTTATCACTACGATTGTACCACTTGACCTTTTCAACATCAATGTTGAGTTCTACTTCAGTACCCATGGTGACCCTATACAACCGTTTACTTCTAAGAATGATTGACATTTTAACTTTCTATTCATAATAATTGAAGGGTGTTAGGATTTTAAGTTGAAAATAATCTATTTTAAGCTTAATTTAGGTGAAGTTGTGTTGATTGCAATTTGTGAAATTATGCAGAAAGGAGAATGAAAGCAAAGATTGCAAGTGTTGAAAAGCAATCACACCCCCCTGAAATGTTGAGCCCCCCAAATATATAAGTTCACACTCAAAATATGTTGGTCTCAGTCGAGAATGCATCTTAGAGTAATCAGTGCAAGACTTTAAGCAAATAGGACGTCAGACTCAACCAAAAATGCGTCTCGAGAGACCCAAATTTTAGGCTCTTTATACACTAGTGCATTTTTAACAAATAAAAAGTTAAAACTATGGAGAACAAAAATACAAATACTTTTTTTTAAAATGGCACCGAAATCTGAGTTATCGTTTGCAAGATATTAAAGATTCAATTTTTTATAAACTAGTGTTTTTGTAAAAAAATAGCACTAAAACATTAAAAAATGCCTATTTTAAGAGAGAAAGTGGCTTTCCAACCACTCATTGGACTTGACACAGAGCGAGGAATCCAAAGGAGGTCTTTGTGAAGGGTAATTGGCCTCTTGCCAACTCAGGCATCACCCTTCGTCTTCGAAAATCGAATATACAAGCTTTAAAAAAATTCAAATATTGCTCAATTAAAGAACCCCCACAAAAAAAATATGATTTGGTACCTTATATTAGTGTGTTTATAACTGCCACTAGCAATAAATACTAAGTGGTCTTGATTTCAATGCATTACAAAACCCTCATGAAGAGCATATGCTAAAAATACAACTTTAGCATAATATCTAGAGAAAAAATAGCACCACTACGATTTACTCAAAAAATCATTCACTTTTAAAAAATAAATCATCTCGATATGAGGTCTTATGTGAAATTTATGATCCTCTAAAGTTCCTAAAATGAGAACTGTGCAATGTCATGACTAAGAATCTACTATTTATGAAAAAAATTAGCATCAAAATCAAAAAAAAATGCACTAGTGCATAGAGCATGAAAAAATAGCTAAAATGAAAAAAAAATTGTGGGAAAAGGAGTCTGTATGAGCAAGAACAGAGCATTTGAAAATTGTCTTCAAAATTGCAACTACCAATAGAGAGGGGTTTTGTTGTAGCTTTCTAAGCGCATTTCTACAAAGTATACAGAATGTATGCAAAAATTGAAAGATACCCAGATGGCCTTTTTGGCTTGCAAACAAAACCCATAATGCATTTTTCTTGTTGATGTATAAAAGATGCAGATATAGTGTAAAATAGATGCCTTTAGCCAGAAAAAATGACCTCAGCAACCAAAAAATAGCATGCAAAGGCAAAATTAGCTACCAAGAGATTGTAAAGTCATGTGACAACTTGCATTTCTGATTAAAACACAAAATATGCAAGCTGATTGATAGAAACAAGATTATTGGATCTTGCAAAATCTCACCTGCATGTATATGGAGATACCAAACAAGCCATGAAAAGAACAAGAGCATGGAGAACTAGTAATATCTCTCAAAAAAATTTAAATTTTACAAAAAAATGCCTTAACAAAGCTCTAGATTTCAATGAAAGCAATAACAAAATAGACAACCAGTTATCGGGGTGGCTCTAATACCATATCAAAGGATTCAACAAGGTTCAAATAATGAGGATGCATGAGTCGTGGTTGCATGGGATGAAGTAAGTGAAGACCACAAAATACTAAAGTAAATGAAATCAAACAAGAGACAATTGCATAGACAATTAAGAGAAAAGCCAATATTCTATTAACATGAGATGGTCATAATGAAGAATACATATAGAAGAGCTTGTAAGTAACTCCTCCACAAATGGTAGTCAAAGCACCCCAAGAATAAACTGTAACTCCTCCATGAAAGGTGTTGACAAGGTGTTAAGAATAGAGAAGTAACTCCCATACCCAAAATAGCCAGTCAAAGGAGTTACTTATGACATTCTTATGACACCTATAACACATCTATGACACACATCTCCACATAAGCTAGCCTATCCCATGAATGTAGGAAAACTCCATGTATGCACAAATATATAATATTCCCTAATTAAATAATTAGAGAAAAATAAAAATCTACACTAACAAGTTTTGTGTATACCATGGATCTGCCAGATTGTAACACAAAAATGGGAAAGAACTGGCCTTGCTTTAGCTTGAACCTTCAGGCTTCAAACTGCACATTCTATCCCATTTGACGTGGAGGTGGAGGGAGATGGTAAGGCTATAATGATAATGGGCAAAACACAAAATGAAGTCTCTAGAGTCTATAATGGATAAGGGTAGGGACTGCTTCAATCTGAAACTTGAGGCTTTAGATTGCATGTAAATCTCTAGTGGAGTTGCCAAAAACTATTGGGTGAATATTTTGTCAATCAGTGAACTGATGAGGAAAATAGGTCTCTTCAACCACATCATAGAGAAATTGGTCAGCCAGATGTGTAGGTTTACTACATTAAAAGGGGACAAATCTCTCCTCTCATCAAGGGGAGGTTCCCTGTAAGTATGAAGGGGCTATATATATATATATATATATGTTAATCTACTATAAATAAGCTAAAAATAAGACTCAGGGGTAGGATAACACTATCCATCTCTCTTTTTTCAGAGATGATGTTTACCAATCAAAGAATAAATTTTGATGAAATGACAGAAGGCACTCCTCTTCTTTTAGAAGTGTTGTTCAGTAGACAATAAGAACCTTTCGAGTAGTGACAAGTAACTATAATAGGGCGCAGTAACACAACAGGATGAAATGTAGCACAAAGTCTCCACATCAACTGACAAAGAGTGAAATATGAAGGATAATGAGGGCACAAAGTCATCTCAAAATCCCTTACACGGAAATAAAAAATAGACAAACTAAAGACAGATTTGGTAGCACAAAGTCTCTCCACAGCTGGCTTCAGGACACCTTCTTAATTATTTTCACTAATTCTACTTATTTAATTAAATAGACAAAAAATGTATTAAGGAAATAGACATAAGAATAATTTCCCCAACAACCAAGCTATTCCAGCACAAAGTCTGAAAATTCACTTGTTTTCTTATTCAAATAATGAAATATGATCAACAATCTAAGCTCAAAGTCTCAGTAATGCCTTTCAATTTGGGCAGAGTTTTGTTTTTGATAACAGAGAGATCCTCTTAAAATAATAAAAGAGAGGCCAATATATAGTGATCCAAGAAAGACTTGGGTGCTTTGTTTCAAAAAAATGATGGCCTATGATGCATTCAATACCTTCAATGCATTTTAAATTCTATCCATGGGCTATGCTAAAATCAGGCATCAGTCTTAAATATGGGCCACCTAATGTGTTCCCTGATGTGTACACAGCTATTTTTGCTTTACTCAGTGCAAGAGAATAGGTTGTGCCATTGAATGTTCATGCTCTTCGATGTCCAGTTGGTCAGCTGCTTCACCTTCTAGAAACATATCCCATGCGTAGATATTTTTTGATCTTTCTCCATCGTTTCCCCTTTCCTTGTATTTTGAGCTCTCGAGCACTTTATTCCTAATGAAGGGATAGGTGGCACTTTCCATTGTAAAGTAGGCGAGGACACTTGGTAGCATCCATTTACCTTATATAAGCTTAAGATATCCTTTAAGAGTCCTACAGAAGATGACACCTTGTAGCTTCCATTGAGCTTTTAAAAACATTATAAAAACATGCAGGACTCATTTCAATTCGCACGGATGATGCCACTTAGCGTGCTCTGCTTACCTTAGCAATTCACCTATGACCAACCACAGTCCTTACTCAATAATGAGATAAAAAGAAGAAATGGTGGACATTAACACATGGCACTTTCCATCAAATTTTACAAGGGACATGTGGTGACTTCCACTATATTTTGTCCTTATCTATGCGATCTGAGCTCTCAGGCTATCTCTTTGGCTGGTCGCTAAATTTGTTCACAAGGTTTCCACCATATTTGAAAATCAACAGATATTTCATTATCTTAAATTTGACATTCGTGGGGACATCAATGGTTTAATCACTTCCCTGGTTCAATTGCTTCCTTAGTTCAATCACTTTCTCAGTTCAATCTCTTTCTTAGTTCAATCACTTTCTCGGTTCAATCGCTTTCTTAGTCTTTTATTGAACCATCCCTTTATCTGGTGCTTCCTTTGAATTGTTGAACCTTCAAACTTTGAGATTTTTTAGTTCAAGGTTCAATCGGTTCATTGGTTCATCCTTTGTTCTATCACTTCTCTATTTTTCTAAGTCCCTTGATCTCTTTGAATCCATTGAACTCGTTAAACTCGTTGAACCCATTGAACCAATTTGGTTCAAGGTTTAATGGTTCAATGGTTCATTTCTTTGTTCTTCGAAGTCTTCTTTTCTTCATTGCCCTCTGTAAGGGCACTTGGTCTCTTTGATTTGGGGCATTCCTTTGAACCGGCCGATTGAACCAACTACAGTTCAACGGTTCAAAGGTTCAATGATTCAATCGCTTTCTTCTTGTGTTCCACTTGACCGCTTGAACTAACCGATTGAACCAACTGCTTATTGAACCTTTGAACCTTTGAACCATTTTGGTTCAAGGTTCAATGGTTCAATCCTTATTTTTTCTCACTAAGTCTTTTGAAGCCATTGAACTAGTTGAAGTGGTTAAACTTTGAACTTTTGCTGAAGCACTTAACTCTTTAAGCTTGTCGACATCGTTGAACCTTGGCATTGAACCAACCTTGAAATTGCCTAAGTGTTGAGAGCTTGTTTTTTTCCTGCAGAGTCCATAGATTTAGTTCTGCAGAGTCCATAGATTTCTTCCAGCGAAGTTTGTTAGCTGAAAAAGCTTTAAAAATGGAGAATTTGAATGCCCAAAACAATTTTTGAGAAGGGAAGAGGAAATTTTTGGCCTGTAGGACCAAAATAGTTCATATGTTGTCCCAAAAATGAGTGACAGATTTTGAGAACAATAGATAGCATCGGTTCTTCTACTACACATGTAAAACATGAGGAGGAACATGCTATGTACCATTTCAACTTATCTAACCATGATGAAAAAAATGTAAAATATCCAACTTAAGGTTGAAAATATCCAAATATTCTAAAAATACCAAAAAAATTCAAAAATCCAACAATATTTTTGATATCTACATATTTTATTAGTTCTTTGGCATTTATGTGTTAGTTACATGTTGGTGTATATCATATCAGTTAATTTTACGTACATGTGTTTCACACTTTTATTTAAGTGTGATACAAGCATACATAGATACATGATTTATACACTTATGTATGTTGGGTTTTCCCTCTACTCACATCACCAAGATGTTGGGGGCATCCACCTTTATGATCAAAATATATCCATGTTATATCATTATATGGTCACTATACATTATCTTGTTTTGAGCTCATATATGTATTTACACATGCATTTATCCATGCTTATATCTTATATAGTGTATTGTATATGCTATGTACTTGACATTTTTTTCTAACACATTAGATCTATGGGATAATATGATATGTTTATGTTGGGTACTTTTGAATCCTTTTATGCACTTGAGTGTCTTGCCTTGCAATTGTCTTTTTTGTTGAGCATTTGAATATGTTTCATTGTTTATGACCCTTGTGCCTTCATTTAATTTGTTGACATTTAATATGTCATTACTTATTTTATGGACATTTGAATAAGTCATTCTTGATTTTATGTATTTTTAATAAGTCATGTCCATTCAATTGTGTGGTATTTGAATGTGCCCCTTTTTTGTAGTCTCTTTAGACCATTATTTTTTGACATTTTTTAGTGCTTTTGTGTGTGCTTGATTTTATATATATATATATATATATATATATATATATATATATATATATATATATATATATATATATATATATATATATATATATATATATATATATATATATATATATATATATATATATCATGCATCTAAGGCCTTAATTTTATCACATTGTATTCACTATAATGATAAATTTATGTATACATGTTCTCCTATATGCTACATGGTTCATTCATAGTTATATGGTTATCCTTTCCCTTTGAGGTGATGTAGCTACCAGTTTCTATTCTTCCCTCACCTCAAAGGGAAGGAATATCAATGGGGTCATGTCATATATGTATGGATTCCACACATATTTGTATTTATATATTTAGTGGGGGAATTTCATAGAGACATGGATTCTACACATTAAATTTTTTAGATATACTATGGGGGCATGTTTTGGAAACATGTTCTCCATACTTACTCAGTATTCAACATACCTAGATTATAGTGGGGGTATGTTTTGGAAACATGTTATCAGAATTATCACTTATCTTATCAATATATAGTGGGGGCATGTAATGGTAACATTTCACTCACACTTTTTCAAATTTATAAAATTGTCAAACCACATAGTTATATGATTTAGTGTTGAGTATTGTCTTTGATGTGAAAGGTGTATCTTGTGAAGGTTCATGTCAAAGGTGATTAAGGATAGTTGGCAATGTGTCATGTGAAAAGGTTCATGGAAGAATTTTTTTATGAGAGAAATATAAAGAGATAATTTTAAGGAAATTAGTGTCTTATGTCTACATGGAAGGTACAAGTCATTGATGTCAAGTACATAGGAAACCTAGTCATAACATGAAGAGGTATGTGCATGGAAAAATGAATGAACACAGGCATGTGAAGATTGTATGTCACTATTTGAGAATGTAATTAAGGTATATAATCACTCATGAAAGTTTTAGTGTGAGCCTATAGGGCTAGGACATTTAGCCTATGTCTACACCTAGACCACTCATAAACCCTGCCTAGCCTAATGAGGTATGAAGATCATATTTCAAGGCTAGTATGCACACATGAGCATGGAAAAAAGTGAGATAATTTTTTTAGGCATGATCACAAATTTTGAGATCAATATTTGAAATAAAAATTACATTAATCATTATTTTAGGCCTTCTCAAGCTCACAGAATGAGGTCTCAAACTTGAGAAGCAATTTTAGACATTCATTGGCATGTTTAACCTATAAATGGGAGTCTAAGATATTAAGAAGAGATTAAAAAGGGTCCTATATAATAACTCTAGGAATTATTTTTGGATTTATGTGGCAGTCCTTTATGAATAATTATCAACACCAAAACATATGTTAAACATCCTTAAAACCCTAATAAGGACCTGATATGAAATATTTTGTTCAAATTTGATTAGGGTGGATTAAAATGCCTATATAAGATATTATATAACTTGTAAGTGGTGGTGGTTAGTCAAATGAAAGATAAAATGCACATATACATGCTTATTTGTCAATAAATTATGATAGCTCTCAAAATTTATATTGGTAAAGAAGAGAAAATATATGGGAGAAGAATATATAGAATAATTTTACATGTCCTTGATTTTTTATGCATAGGTTATATCCTTCAAGTGCTCTATTTTGATCATCCAATTAAGCCAATTGTATACAAACCTAATGGCGTTAATAGTGTAAAACCTAGGCAGAGATGAAGATATAGATTAAGGGTTTGTGCATGATAGATTGATGAAATAATATGCATGAACAATTTATTTATGAATTATAATTAATTATCATGATTTTATAATATTTTAAGGTTAGTATATGTAGTGAAAATATTTCTCACAAAATGACTTATCTGGTTCATATAGGACTATGAGATATAAAGTCAATAAATTAGTCTACAAGACCAATATTTACCATTAGACTAGATGAATTTTATATTGTATTATATATATATATATATATATATATATATATATATATATATATATATATATATATATATATATATATATATATATATATATATATATATATATATATATATATATATATGTCATAGGAACATTTTTATTCATTAAGATCCATAACAAGTGTCTACATAGGTGTTTGAGGTCTAATTCATCATGACTAGTTTTATAGGTGAATTGGCAGTTCTAAGTAAATGAGTCACAGAGATGTTCTTAAGCCTTTATCTCTTAAGTGAAGGTGTTTAAATAATTTGGTGATGACCTTTAGGTCATGGATAATATGTATACATGTTTCATTTACCATATTTTAGTATATTAATGGCGTTTAAGCTTCATTATTGCAAGATAGACTTTTGAGGTACATAGGCCTAATAGGGCAGTTTGTCTTAAAGGAGATTTCATGGTATGAATGAAGGATACACGTCTAATAAATCATGGAGGATTTCATTATATTTAATTTTATAAGTTATTAAATGGTTTTTTTGTTGGATAAGGCCATTTGGTCCTAATAAGATCACGTTTTAGCGCTAAGAAGACAAACCTAATACAATTAGGTCTCCATGAGACCTAAAGGAGAAGTAAGGCCTATTTGAGTTATTAAAAACTAAAATGGGTTAAAATTGTGATTTAATAATGTTCATAATATGTATTAAGACCTATTTTTTGTCCTACCTAATAGTTTTACGGTGTGTGTTTGACCAAGTGGTGTATAACCATCAAACTAGTATATATACAAGGTAGTTTAGGCCTAAGATATATATGCAAAATAAGCAAATAAAATATTGCATATTTGATCAAAAGAAGGTATTAAAATGATTTATAGACCATAATATAATATCATATGTGTGAATTCATGAGGTGGATGATTTATTGCTTTCTTGAAAGTAGGTGCTTGACTTTATTGGGATTGGTGCTTAAAGTTCAGTTAGTGCTCAATAGAATTTGAACTTTTATTTCATAGGAAAGTAGTCCATTTTATAGAGATCATAGTGTGTTTTATTCCCCTTGATCTTTTCCCACTCGTATATGTGTTTTATTTTTCCATGTTCATGTGAATGGTTTTTTATGCATTGTTATATCACTATATTATTTTCATGGTTCAAAGAATGTTAAAGTATAATTAAAATAAAGTTTTTAAACACTAATTCAACCACCCTATCACTTATTTGTATTCCAATTATTTATATCATATCCTATTCCTTTTAATCATACCTAACATCTTAAACGATAAAGGAGGTTTATCAACCAATAAGGCTCATATATTTATTGAGAATAACTATGCATTTTGAAGCATCAGAATGATGACCTATTCTAATGCCCTTAGTCTATGACATATGGAAATTTTTTGTTGATGTATTTAATCCACCTCTTACACCACCAACTAATGCAACAGGCAAGAAGGCAAGTTAAAACAAATCTAAGGCAAGGAATTTCATCTTGTGTAGTCTTTTAGATGAATAATTTGTAAAGGTCATGCATTGTGATACATCTAAAGGGATTTGAGAAAAGTTGCAAACCATCTATGAAGGAGACACCAAATTCAATTTGGTAAAGTTACAAACCCACCAAAGGTGGTTTGAAATTTTGAGAATGAAGGAGGATGAAAACATTGCATCTTATCTATTAAGAGTAGATGAAGTGGTAAATTTCATCAAAGGTCTAGGAGAGAAGTTAGAAGAATCAAAATTAGTACAAAAATTATTAAGATATATGACATCTAAGTTTTATTCAAAAGTATCTATTGTGGAGGAGATCAAATATCTCAACATATTATAGATGGATGAGCTTCATGGCATCTTGACTACCTATGAAATGAGAACAAGTGATGGAAGACCTTCCAAGAAGGAAGTTGTATTTAAAATTGAGAAAAATTCATAAGGTAAAAATGTCAAGGATGATGTTGATATAGATATTGATGATGACAAAATAGAATCCATGTTTATTAGAAAACTAAGGAAAGGATCAGGTATGTATAAGGTCAAGTTTCCATTTAAGTGATTTAAATGTGATAATATTTGTCACTTTGCATCCAAGGGCCCTAACAAGGATAATAATGAGTGTGATAGAGAGTATGATGAACATCATGGTGATGATAATAAGTTATATAAGCCTAACAAGAGAAAAAATATTTTTTATAAGTATGAATGCAAGAAAGGGTCATTCAAGAACAAGAGAATTTTTTATTCCAAAGAAGATAGTATCTCCTCCAATATAAGTGATACAAGTATATCTGATAGTGATGATGACAATAATGATCATGATAACAATGAAACTTTATTCATGGCCATAGAAATAGACAATAAAGATTATTCACAATAGAAAAGTCTTGTAAAAGATGAAGAATCAAATGAAGAAGAGGCTAAAGTGAAACTTGAGGTAGAATTGGTGAGTTCTCTAGAAGAGTTGAAGTTCCAAATAAGGAAGAATAAAAAACCAATATCATTGGTTAATATTTTTTAGGAACAAATCAATCTATTTGAAGAGAGACTAAGTAACAACACCAATGAACATGATGGTTTCATTAAACAACTGGAAACTTAGATTGAGATTGACACTACAATTCTTAAGACCAAAGAGGAAGAATGCACCAATTTTAAAATAGAAATGGAGTCCTTAAAGGGAGAATTGGATTAGAAAACAATCAAGTTGAAGACACATTAGAAATTCGAAAAGAGTACAAAAGTCTTTGGTGACATTTTGAATAGTCAGTGGTTTCTACATGACAAGATAGGTCTTGGGTTCAAAGAAGACCAAAAAAAACAAGGAGAGTTAGATATCAAATGATAATAGACCTTCAATAAGTGATGATGCTAATAGAGTAAAGACTTATTTAGAAACTCTCAAATATGAGACACAAATTGATCATCAAGAAGTCAAGAAGAATGTGACTCCTTCAAGAGAAAACAAAGGTAGAGGTGCATCATTCAACATCAGATAGACAAGATATGTAAATTATTTCAATTTTTACTATTTATTATGTGATCAATATGGACATATATATATGTGGATTATAAATATAATGCTAGAATTAATTCCTCATGGAGAAATAGGATGAATACTCATCTCAATAGTAGAAGTAGAATTTTATGCTACAAGTGTGATCAGAGAGGACATATTATAGTGGATTACAAGATGAGGCATATGAGGAAGATTAGTCAATAAAAAAGGGTATACATTCATGCCACTAAGAAGTGGATCAAGAAGTCAAACCCTATGAATATGGTGAAGGAGGAGCGGAAGACTAAAGGAGAGGAGTTTATGTTAGCTTAGACTATATTTCACATCCAAAATGAAGGCATAAATTCATATATATATATATATATATATATAGTGTTTTCTCAAGACACATTATAGGGGACAAGAGAAAGAGCATTTCATTGAAGAAGAATGTTGTAGGGACAGTGAGATTTAGAAATAACACAACCACCAATATTGTTGGTGAGGGTATCTTGACTGTGGATAATGGGAAGACCAAGATAGATAATGTGTTGTATATGGAAGTATTAAAACATAACTTTCTTAGTGTAATTCAAATGTGTAACCAAGGACACACACTAGCTTTTCATGATAGAGGGTGCGATATTAGGAGAGCCAAACTAGGAAGGATAATTGCCAATGCTAAGAGGACTAAGAATAATATGTATGTATTGAATGAGATAAATAAGGAGAGATGCATTATGATTAAGATGGATGAATTTTGTATATGGAATAGAATATTAGGCCACCTAAACTTTTAATAATATGGTCAAGATAAGATCTAAGAAGTCTATGAAGAATATGCCTAAAATCACCAAACCTACAAACACACTTTAAAAGGCATGTCAACATAGTAAGAAAACTAGAAGGAGGTTCAAGTCTAAGGAATATTATAATACAAGGCCATTAGAGTTAATACACACTGATATTTTTGGTCCTACAAAAATATAAAGCATTCAAGGAGATAACTATTTCATATTACTCATAGATGATTACACAAGTACGACTTGGATAGTATTCTTGAAACAAAAGTTAGAATCTCTTGATAAGTTCAAGGAATTCAAGGCTCTTATTGAGAATGAAAATAATGGAAATACAAAATGCCTAAGATCTAACAGAGCAAGAGATTTTTGGTCATATGAAATTTATGATTTATATGAAGTCCATGGGATAAGGAGATAGTTCTCAGCAACTAAGACACCTCAGTAGAATGGGGCAGTGGAAAGAAAGAATAGAAAAATTGAAGAAATTTCAATGACTATTCTAAATGAATCTAGATTATCAGATGGATACTTGAGAGAGGAGGTGAATACTATATTTTACATTTTTTTATATAGAGGATAGATAAGGATTAATGTCAATAAAACTCCTTATGAACTGTGGAAAGGTAGAACTGCTAATATGGAACACTTTAGAGTGTTTGAAATAAAATGCTTCATCAAAAGAGATGAGGAAGACTTAGGTAAGTTTTATTCTAGGTATGATGAAGAAATATTCTTTGGATACTTAGCAGAAAGCTCAACCTATATAATCTATAATAAGAGGTTGCAGAAGATAGTGGAAAGCACCAATGTGAAAATTGATGAGACCAGTTATAGAAGTCATACTCTCAGTCAAAATATTTATCAAAGAATTTGGACTTCAATAATGAAGAATAAATGATAGAGATAGATGAGAAAGAATAATAAGTTGAGGAAAGACAAGATTCAAAAGGTCCTTCAATATAAATTTAGATAAACAATCCCAAATCACAAATCATTGGCAATAAGGATGCAGATATGCAAACACAGAGAATGATGGTAAGTAACCTAAATCAAGAGAATGTTTCTCTATTTTATAAGATTAAACCTAATAACCTTGTATAATTAAGAAAAGACAAGTGTTGGATATGTGTTATGAATGAGGATTTAGACAAAATTTAGAAGAATGAGACTTGGGAACTAGTTCTTAGCCTAAAGACAAGAATGTTATTAGCACAAAATGGGTGTTTAGGAACAAGTTGAATTAATATGGAGAAGTCACTAAAAAAAGGGATATATTGGTATGTAAGGTGTATAAACAATTTGAAGGGGTATATTTTGAGGATACTATTTCTATAGTATCAAGATTGGAGTCTATCAATTTTTTTCTAGCATATGCAGGATTCAAAGGGTTCAAAGTGTATTAGATGGATGTTAAGTCAACTTTTCTAAAGGAGAACTTAGAATAGGAGGTGTACAAGAGAAACTTGAGGCTTTATCATTATTAGGTAACAAGGATGATGTATGTACATTGAAAATTCTCTTTATGGTCTAATTCAAGCTCCTAGAGCTTGGTACACTAGATTGGACAAGGAATTATTAGACTAAAGATTCAAAAGAGGAGTTACAGAGAGTAATTTATACATAAAGATAGAAAAATATCATCAGTTGATATTGGTTCTCTATGTGGATGAGATCATATTTGGTGTAAATAGTGAGAGTATGACTAAAGCCTTTGCATATGTGATGAAGAATGAGTTTGATATGTCCATGATAGGAGAAATATCATTCTTCTTTGGGTTACAAATTAATCAATAAAAAAGAGGTATATTCATTTCACAAGCTAAGTATATAATAGAGGCATTGAATAAATTTGAGATGGAAGACTTTAAGGTAGTTAACACACCTATGATCATAGGATGTAAGTTAAGAAAGGAGGATGGATCTTCAAAGGTCAATAAAACATCATATAGGTCAATGATTGGAAGTTTTATATACACTACTGCCTTTAGACTTGACATCATGCAAGTAGTAGGTCTTGTGGGAAGATCTTAGGCAGACCCAAAGGAAAATAATTTTCAATTAGTCAAAAGGATACTTAGGTATCTCAAGGGGACTATGGATTTTGTTTTATGGTATCCAAGGAACAAAGATTTTAACTTGATAGCCTATATAGATGTAGACTAGGCAAGGTGTATATATTATATTAAGATCACTAATAGAAGAGATTTATTCTTAGGAAAGTACCTAGTCTCATGGATAAGTAAGAATCAACCATTATTTGCATTATCTAATTTTGAGGTTGAGTACATTAAATCAGCTTCATGTTGCACTCAAGTCTTGTGGATGAGGCAAACCTTAAAGGACTATAAAGTGGAGTATGATAGTCCTAGTCCTATATTTTATGATAATATAAGCATTATAAGTTTATCAAAGAAACCAATTAGGCACTCAAGGACTAACAAAATTTCCATTATGTATCATTTTCTAAGAGAACAAGTAAGTGAACAAAATGTCAAACTTGAGTGTGTATCTTCTAAGGATCAAATTGAAGATATTATAACCAAGCCACTTCTGAAGACTACATGTGAACATCTAAGATAAGAATTGGGTGTAATTCCTATCCCTAATAGTCATTAAGGAAGTCAAGTTTTTAAGGATAAATAATTAGGTGGTTCATTAGCTCCAAGACTATGTGAGTAGTGTTAATAAGGTATGCATGGATATAAGGGGAGCATGTTTGTATGATGCTTCATTAACTCATAATCCTATGTGTTGAGTTTTTTGGTTGTTATAAGTTTGATCTAAGAATTTTCAGGTATCTCTTTTTCATTAATGTCAAAGGGGGAGAAAGTTAAGAATGGGGGAGAAATATCCTATTGAGATAATTTTCTAAGAGTGGTTACCATCAATGATAAAGAGGGAGATTATTGAATATTGTCATTGATGTCAAAGGTGCATCTTGTGAAGGTTGATGTCAAATGTGATTAAGGATAGTTGGAAGTGTGTGATTTGACAAGGTTCATGGAATAATGTTGTCATGAGAGAAATATAAATAGATAATTTGAAGGCAACTAATGTCTTATGTCTACATGGAAGGTACAAGTCATTGATATCAAGTGAATAAGAAGCCTAATCATGACATGAATAGTTATGTGCATGGAAAAATGAATGAACACAAGTATGTGAAGTTTTAATAACACCATTAGAGCATGTAAGGTATAAAATCATTCATGAGAGTTGTAAGGTAGGCCTATAGGGGTAGGACCTTCAATCTATGTCTACACCTAGACCACTCTTAAACCCTACCTAGCATAATGAGGTATGAATATTTGATTTCAAGGAAATTATGCACATGTTATCATCAAAAAAGGTGAGATAAATTTTTTTAGGCATTATCACAAAGTTTGAGGTCAAGATTTGAAATAAAAGTGCATGAATTACTATTTTAGGCCTTTTTAATCTCACAAAATGAGGTCTCAAACTCAAGAAGCACTTTAAAAAATTAATTTGCATGTGAAACTTCTATATGGGAGTATAATTTATCAAGGATATATGGGTAAGGGTCATACATAATATCTCTAGGCATTAGTTTTGGTTCAAGTTTTAATCCTTTATGAACAATCATTAACACCAAAACCTATGTTAAACCTCCCTAAAACTCTAATAAGGAATTGATACGAAATATTTTGTTCAAAAAAGATCAAGATGTATTAAAATTAATATATAATATATTATATCATGTATTAAACTCTCCAAGGTACCTCTAGGTTGTGGTGGTTAGTCAGATGAAAGAGAAAATGCACATATATAGTCTTATTTGTCAAAAAATTATTGTATCTCTCAAAATTTGTATTGGTCAAGAAAATAAAATGGATGGGAAAATAAAATTGAGAATAATTTTCATGTAAATTATGTTTTATTTACATTTTATATACTTCAAGTGTTCTATTTTGATTATCTAAGTAAGTTGGTCGTAGACAGACCTAATGGTGTGAATAGTGTAAAACCCAAGAAGAGATGAAGAGATAGATTTGAGGGTTTGTGCATGATATATTGATGAAATAAAATAAATTAATAATTTAATTATGAATTATAATTCATTATCATGCTTTTAAAATCTTTGAAGGTTAGTATATGTGGTGAAAAAGTTGCTCACAAAATGGCATGTCTAGTTCAGATAGGACTGTGAGATATAAGGTCAATAAATTAGTCATCAAGACCAATATTTACTAATAGAACATATTAATTTTATATATAATTATGCTTTTTTATATCTAATATTACCATTTATATGCATTAGGAGTCATTCCAAGTGTCTACACCGGTGCTAGAGGTCTAATTCATCATGACTAGTTTTTGAGGTGAATTGGCAATTCTAAGTTAGCGAGTTGCATAGATGTTATTGAGCCTTTATCTCCTAAGGGAAGGTGTTATAAAAATTTATTGATTACACTGAGGTAATGTGTAATCTTTATAAATGTTTCATTTTTCATATTTTAGTATCTTAAGGGTGTTTAAGCTTCATTATTTCAAGACATACTTTTGAGGTACATAGGCCTAATAGGGCAATTTATCTTCAAGGATATTTCATGATATGAAAAAAGGATACAGATATAATAAATAATGGAGGATGTTTTTATAGTTAATTTTAAAATTTATTTAATGGTTTTTTATTGTTTAACAAGGCCATCTGGGCCCAAGAAGTTCAAGTTTTAGCACCAAGAAGATAGACCTAATGCAATTAGGTCTCCATGAGACCTAAAGTAGAAGTAAGGCCTAATTAAGTTTTGTCAGACCAAAATGAGTTAAAATTGTGATTTAATCATGTTCATAATATGTCTTAATACCTATTGTGTGGAATAGATAATATTTTTAAGGTGTGTGGTTAACCAAGTGGTGTATGACCATGAGATTAGTATATACACAAGGCAATTTAGGCCTATGATATATATGTAAAACAAGAAAATAAAATATTTCATATTTAAAATAAATGAGGTCTTTAAATTATTTATAGACCATAAATTAAGAGTATAGGTGTGAATTCATGAGGTGGTTGAGTTGTTGCTGAGTCACTTAGGGAGTGAGTGCTTCCTTGCAAGTAGGTGCTTGTTAAAGCCTAGTCAAATGGGTGTTTGACTTTAATGGGGTTGGTGTTCCAAGTTTATTTGCTGATCAAAAAAAATTGATATTTTGTTTCATAGTATATTAGACCATTTTTTAGAGACCATATTTATTTTTCTTCCCCTTTAGGGTTTCCCACTCATATATGTGTTTTCTTGTTTCATTATCATGTGAATGGTTCTTTATGCATTTCTATATCACTATATTGCTTTCATGGTTAAAAGAATGTTAAAGTATAATTAAAAGAAAAAAATTAAACACTGATTCACCCCCCCCCCCTCTTAGTGATTATGCTTCCAACATATATATATATATATATATGGTATCAATGTATAAATTTTTTGCCATAAATATATATATGGCAAAAAAATTATACATTGATACCATTTTTATACAAAGTTTTAGCATGAAACATATCTAAGGTGAATATGCTATGCAATGTGCATCTAATATTATGAAAATCCAAATCAATTTCATATTTCAAACACTTTTAGGGACTGTCACCACCCACTAGGTTGGAATTTTATGAAATATATTGAGCCAATCTACTATAGTAGTTGGTTCATTTTATGTTATTGTTGAGGTAATTAAATCAATCAATATTTCCAATTTTTTAAGTTGGACTTGATTATATCATCCATACTCACCAGTTTGATAGTGTGATTCAAACTTGTTCTCTCATTCTTACAGGTTATAAGTATGATTGGGTTACATGATTGAGCTAGTTTCAACTGCCCGGTGGCAATTTATCTTTACTCAAAGGTTAGCGGCATGTTCCCTCCTATCTTTATTTATATTTATCTCTATATCCTCAGATATATGTACTTTCAATATTTATAAATTTGTCTTAATCTTATTTTTAGTCATTTATAATGATACATATTTCAAATCAAGTTGTCGATAATCAAGATGATTAGATCGATACACAAGTGCACTCATAAACCTTGTTTTCTTTCAATTTTGATCATTTTAATACTTTAAATTTCATTTTATATGTATTGATTATATATTGTAACAAGTTCTTGGGTTTAATTTGGTCACCAAAAAATCACTAAATATGGACTCAAGCAAAGACAAAGTGTGTTATACACACTAGGTATGTATTTATTTCCTTTAAACTAGCAATTTTATTACTAGATTAAAGGGTGGGGCAAATTTAGACACTATTTATGAATTATATAGCACCTCATTCTTGTACTCTTAGAAAACTTAGACCTTGGTTTTTCCTCTCTTTTTTAGACCTTTCATGCTTACATAAGAATCACATTTACTCTCTCTTATGACTTTTGACCTATCTCTTAATTTGAATAGTTTTATTTTGATGACCCAGGCCTTCTATCTTACTCAGAATGCTTAAAGCATGTTTATATTAAGTCTTGACAAGTTATGAGCCTATACATTTTTTCCTACTCCCTAGACACTTGCATCAAAGATATACACCTACATCGATGCAAGTGTCTTGGTTTGATGTAAGTGTCCATTACCCTAAAGTTATCTAATTTTCAAATGAAATGTATCCTAATAGTTGGCCTAAGAAATTTAATGTGAGTCATTGTCCAAAGGGATTGGTATAAATATAAGATCAATCCTCATTCATTCCTCACCTACCATAGTCTAGGGAAACTTATCAAAAGCATGAAATAAGTCAAAGCTTTCCTATTCTCACATATTTTCATATCAGTCATAAGAATAACACACACATATTTGAATTAATAAAGGAGTAGCCTAATATCTTAATTTTTCAAGTTACAAACTAGGCTGCTATTGTACTTTATTTTCACATATTTCATGATTCAAATACAATCCAACACATAGGTCATAACTACATAAGTATGGGGCCCATTTCGAAGCATTTTATGCATAGGTAGCACTCACTCACAGATCAATTTTTAGGGAATCTTGACATTATGTGCCCACTAACCCATTTTTTCCATAGAAACTATAAGGAAGAAGAAATAGGGTATTATTATTTGACAAGGAGCAATAGTCCATGACCGAGATCAAAAACCTATAATCATCCATGTGGTTGCATCATGTTCCAACATCTATTTCATATAGGACATTTGATTTTAACCCAAATACCAGCATCGACAAAACCATCTAAGGTTATGTAAGGGTCTAAGGCTACAAAGCCACTAAATACAAAATTTGGTAAATGTTTCAAAATACTCTTTCATTTTACTTCTTGTCTATTCCTAATCCATATCTATATTAACATGAAAAATAACTAAGTAGCTTATTTATTTGTCATTGTAATATCTAGCATAGTTGTACTTTCCATTCTTATCATATCTTAGCATAATAAATTTAGTATATGTCCTACCTAAGTTTTATAATTAATTTCCCTAATATATATATATATATATATATATATATATATATATATATATATATATATATATATATATGTATATCACCCTTGTGCTTATTCATTTTTATATTCTTAAACCTATATCCCTCATATCTATATTTTTAGGGTTAAACAAAAACATGTTCTCCACACTTACACCAGTTTTTAGTTTTATATTATAGTGGGGTCATGTTATGGAAACATATTTTCCACAATTACACAATGTTAAAATTGGACATAATTCACATTCATCATATATATATATATATATATATATATATATATATATATATATATATATATATATATATATATATATATATATATATATATAGATACATACATACATACATATACATATACACATACATATATATATACATACATATATATATACATATATATATATATATATACATACATACATATATATACATATATATATATATATATATATATATATATATATATATATATATATATATATACATACATACATACATATATATATATATATATATATATATATATATATATATATATATATATATATATCACCCTTGTGCTTAATCATTTTTATATTCTTAAACCTATATCCCTCATATCTATATTTTTAGGGTTAAACAAAAACATGTTCTCCACACTTACACCAATTTTTAGTTTTATATTATAGTGGGTTCATGTTATGGAAACATATTTTCCACAATTACACAATGTTAAAATTGGACATAATTCACATTCATATGATTCAAATACATAGTTTTAGTATAATTATATAGATTGGTACCATTTTATACCTAGGTTTCATCATGAGACATATATAAGGTACATATTATATGCAAAAGAGCACCTAAATTACAAAATTAAATCAGGTTTTAGATTTTAAACACATCTATGGACTTTAGCATACCATATTGGACTATTATGGATTGTATTGAGCCAATATATTTGAGTAGTTGGTTCACTTTTGGTAAGATTGAGGTGATCAAATCACTCAATCCTACCAAGTTTATAAGTTATACTTGATCAAATCATCTAGATTTACTAGATTTATAGTGTGAATTGACTTGGTTCACTCACACTCACCCAGTTATAAGTATGATTGGACCGCATGGTTGAACTAATATCAACTATCGAGTGATAACTCACCTTTATCCAAGGTTTAAGGTAAGTTTTATCCTATAATATTTATATATTTATGCACTTTATATATTTATATTTTTCCTAAATATGGCATTATTAGTTCATAATGATACATCTTTTTAAATCAATTTGTCAAAAGATAAGGAAGTTGCATCGATACATAGGTGTAGTCGTAAACCTTGCCTTTTTAATTATAATTATTTAAATACTTTCTATTTTAGATTATATGCACTAATTATATAATGTAATACAATCTCAGTTGTAGGTCAATCACAAGGAAAGCAATCAAGTTAAGCTCTCACAAAGGCAAGGTGTGTTATACACACACAGATACACATTTATTTTCCTTTAAAATAGAAATTTCATAACTATATTAGGGGGGATGTAGACACTATTTATAAATTATATATCACTTTGGCCTTGTACTCTTGTAAAATACAAAGCTTGGATATTTCTCTCAATTCTATACCTTTCCTTCTACTAAAAGGATTGGATCCATTATCTCTTTATGCTCATTGTTTATCTCTTGGTCTGACTAGTATTATTCTAATAACTCAAACCTTATATCATACTCAAAATGATATAAACCTACTTATTTTCTATCTTTGTAAGCTTTGGACCTATACCTCCTTTCATGATTACCAGACACTTATGTCCCATCCAAATGCCTACATTGGCACTAGTGTCATGTTACAACACAAGTGTCTAGTGACCTATAGTCATCAAAATTACAAATTGTAATATTTCCCTATGGTTGGCCTAAGTGATTTAATGTGATATATTTCAAAAATGGATTTATATATTTACAATATCAACCTTCATTCATACTAGACCTAGCAACTTCCTATTTCTCACATGGTAAATCACCAAAAACATTCAATCAAGCATTAAAATGAGTAAAACTTCCCTATTTTCTTCTATTTACATATCATTCATAGGTAAAACACATTTACATGTCATAATTACTAAAGGATCATGTTGTGAGTCTTATTTGCCAAGTTACAAACTAGATATTTGTTATACTTATTTTCCACATATTGTACCCTTGTTCACACACAAGCCAACACATTAGGGGAGAACTATATCAGTTTGAGTCCCTATTTGGAGTAATGACCATGTAGGCATCACCTACTGATATAGGGTTATTTGGGGTTAGATCAACATTGTGAACCCATTAACCCATTTTTTCTAGGGTCAATTTAAAGATAAAGAGCTAGATTTTTGATGATTCAACAAGAGTGATAGTCCATGAGCCACATCTAAGTGCACCAGAGCAAAGGTGACATAGAACCCAAATGTCGTGACCCTAATTTAATTGAATTTAACTCATTCTGATGATATAGTCTAGATGTGAAATATTTGAGACATATGTTGTTATTATGTTGTGGTATTATAGCTAGTGATCTACATTAATTCATTTTCATTGTGATTATTGAGATAATTATGGATTACATTTCATTATAACATTTGATATTATTGTGTGATATGTACTATTTTATTATTTATTTGGATGTATTATTTAAATGATGTTATCACATTTATTATATTTATATGTCCAAATATTATTGAAAGTCTATTAGTTGACTACAGGGAAAAGTACTTGAGCTAGGTTGTGATCAGAATCAAGCAACAGGGAAAAATGGATAAACAAAATAGTGAAAATAAACATAAATTCAAGCTTGTTGATATTAATTATTTAGTCATTATGTTTTTATTATTTTACGATTGTATGTTATCATTTTATGATCAATTTTATTAATAATTGATTTGAGTCATTTTTTAGTTATTGCAAACATCTCTTTATTTGATACTATCATATGAAAGAATATCATTGTTTGAGTCTAATTTATTGATTATTTCTATCTTATTATTGATTTTTATCATTTGTGTCAATATAGTGTGTAGTTTTAATGAACTCCTTACTTCTCAACTTCGATAGTTTGGTTAATCATGTAACTATTCATGTCAATAGTGGTTCCAGTATTTATCATCTTTATGCATTTTTTATTTTTTATTTGACATTAATTTATATTTCCATTTGTCTTAAAAATTGTAACTTAATGGTTTTTAAAGGACCCCATACAGTTTCAAACTTGTATTGAATCATCTTAAAATTGGTCATGGTAATAACCCAGGCATGATGGTTTGCATGTTTAAATATACCTTTATTGGTGATGAGCTCAAAATAGGGTTCATTATTGGCATAGTATTTCCTTCATTTCATCTCTCCAAGGATATAATATTATGCAAATCATAGAATTTTACTTAACTATAACATTGAAAATAGATACTTTATCTCATTTATGTCAAACTAAAGATCGAGTTACTACTTTGCCATTTATGCCTAACAAGTAGCATTTTTAGTGTTTTGGTTTTGAAGAATTCATAGGAAAGTAGGAAAAAGTATCATTTTGAAGAATTTATAATTTTAATCCAGTTGTCCAAAGCTATGAACTTACTCAGTCCTCATCTACAAACTCTACAGAATCTATAGACTCTCCTAATTCAAAATCTACAGACTCTACAAATTTTTAGCCTTAGATAATATTAATCCAACTACAAACTCTATAGGTCCATCTCAATGGACTCTATAGGTCCATATCTATGGAATATATAGGTCCAAAGTCTAAGAAGATAAAAAATTTATAGGCAGTCCAGAAAAGGATCACTGTTCAAGATGGAGTCACATCAAGGAAATCTTCAACTTCTATTTTGAGGGATTTAATTTTGATATACTTTATACATAATTAGACCTTAAAACTATTATATGGATATAATAATTGTCTTATAACAATAGTTGGATTTTTTAAAATCTTACTCAATTTAAATTTCATATTTAGGGATATACAGATTGACTATGTAGTTCTAATTTTCTGCATACTATTTTTAGTCCAATGTTTTAGCATAAAACTATAATTTTTGTGTCTTATAAAGGAGATTATTAATTATTTATTATAGATACACTTTGAGTTTTATACATATTACAAACATTTTAGCTTTCATAATTTAATGCAATATTATTCTAGCTTTCAATACTGAGTAGACTTCATTCTTGACTCTAAGAAGAGCAAGGGCCCACTCTCCTTAGAATTAGGAATTTTTGTACGGTATTTATATTTATGTTTAATTTATTTTTCATTATTATATAATTACAATATCCTAAATACTTGCATGCATTAATAATCCCAACTCTAGATTCACATTCTAATAGTTATTTTCTTTCAGAGCAAGTATGACTTAGTCTTAGTGATTCTTTTGATTTACTACTCAGGAGTGAGTTACCTTAGAATTATCTTTCCAGTTGAGTGTTTACATTTTCAATCAAGTGTGAATTATATTTATATTTACATTTCCAAGCAAGTGTGAATTATATCTAGATTTACATTTCTAAGAAATTGTGAACTAGATTTACATTTACATTTCCAATCAAGTGTGAATAAAATAGTTTTAAAAGAATTCTTTCATTATCAAGAGTTAAAATAGAATCACTAGATACCCCCAAAGACTAGTCTATAGATCTACCATCGTAATCCTTACAGCATATATCTTTAGACACTAGCCCTAGTTTTGATAGATATCAATCTAAAGGATTGATTAAATGAAGAGTTAAATGACACTCATCATTTTTGGTATCATTTCCAGGGACTTTTAGGTGTTAGTAAGGTAAATCTTATTGATCTATAGTAAAAAAATCATAAAAATCAAAATTACAAAAGAAGCAATCAATTTATGTTTCAACCAAGAGATTCTAAAGGGTGATTTATTTCAAAATTTCCTCCAAAAACAACAAGTTATTCTACATCTCTAGTTGAAAGTCCTACCCCAAAATTTAGACAATAAATCCCATCACCATCCTTAGCTAAGGATCTTGAATAGGTTATTGAATCACATCTTCAGGATTCTCCTAAAATCTTATTTGGAACTAGAGCATTTCTATAGCCAAGTCCTATAGGAAGAATTCACCCAGTAAATCCATTCTTAAAAGGAGAATATCTAAAATCTACAAAATATTTATAAGAAGCATTTGAACAAGCTATCACTAAATAAATTTTTAAATAATTTTAACAACCTTCAACCCACATTCATTGGGAAGTTAATCCTAGTTTTGAAGGAACATTAGAAGAAGATATGGGTGACCAATAAGACTAACAGGTTGCACAACCACGAAGGACTTTTTCCTTCCCTATTGTTATAAATCCTAATGATCAAACTACCATGAAAAACATTTCTCCTACAAATTTTTCAAATTTTTGGGGAAGATCCATAGAAGATCCTGATCAGTTTCTATTTGAATTTAAGGTTCTTTGTCAAACTTATTAATACACAATAGACAATCAGAAACTAAAATTGTTCCCATCAACACTCAAAGATGAAACCATGAGATGGTTCATGGGTCTCTCAAGAAATCCCATTCATGGAAACTGAATTCTTGAACAAATATTAGGATAACTATAAGGTGAGAAAAAGAAAGGAGGAATTCTATAAAATTAAACAAAATGAAGATGAATCTTTAGAGGAATATTTGGACATATTTTCATTCACTCATAAATGAAGTAGTTATCCACTTACTGTGGAAGTCTTGAAACTTATTTTCCTCAAAAGACTAGATGAAGACATCAAAGATGTGTTGAACTTAATGGGTAGAGAAGACATAAACAAACTAGCCTTTCATTAGATCTCAGAAATCTGTACTAATTATTCATGGATAAAACCAAGAATGAGGAAAAGAAGGTTTGGAAAATCCCATGAAATAGGTATATTGATGGAATAATTTACTAATCTAAAAACTAATTTTTTGGTCACACTAAATAGTACATCGGATGGCCTTTATGCTAAAGCCAATGCAACTGAACCATTAGCAATTTACTGTCCTAAGTGTAGATTGAAATATGCTCTCAGGGATTTTCCTTTAGAGAAAACAAACATTTATACTTATGTAATTTTTGAAGGAAAAAACCATGACACAAACCATTGTACCCTTTTGCCTACCTTCAAAAATTAGATAAAAGAAAATGTTCAATCCATTGAAGAGGTAAACTATGCACAAAGATAGAATTTATTTCCATAAAATCAGATCTAAGGATAGTTTGGTGCAATAAATATAGCCAATCTATGGCTAACACCATGGAATGTTCCAACACCTCCACCTATGTGGGTTCAAACTTAAATGCCACTAGCTCAAACACCATGGTTAGGATAGGATTGGGTATGACCTCAACCATAGATGTTGCCACACCAGCCATGGGTACCTCAAAAACAACCATGGGTACCACAACAACAACCTCATACACAATGTAATCCACAATGGACTCCTCATCAACATTAGAATTAGCCAAGAAGGCAACTCTAATAGCAAACCATAATGTCACCCCTATCATCCAATAACTAGAACAAGTTAATCAACCTCCAATCCCTGCATAATCGGTAGCCAATCTAAAGAACAAATAACCAACACCTATTTATATAAATGAACAAGGAGAAACAATAAATATAGGAGCTATTGAATATGTTGATATATAGCTAAGGTTAGGAAAACCTACAAAAGAGCCCCCAATTCTCATTAATAAAGTACCTAATGAAAAAGAAGAAACAAACTTGCCTAAACCAAACATCAAGGAAGCTAAAACCAATAAGAATCTTGAAAAATCCAAGAAAAATATCACTACACCAATGGTTCTTTCTCTTGACAGATTGAAATAAATTGAAATCAAACAAGAATCAGATTTGATCCATGAATTACAAAAGATCGACATTGAGGTACCCCTACTATAAGTTATTAGGGACATTCCTAAATTAAACAAAATCATCAACATTTATATGTTTCAAAACACCTAGAAGAAATAAATAGTACCCAAAAACCATACATGTTGATGGTAAAGTTATTGACTTGTTAGCAGGAAAATTGTTAATACCTGAATATGTAGACCCAGGTAGTCCAGTCATAATAGTCACAATAGGAGGAAAGGAAATTCCTAACATTATAGTGGATTTAGGAGTAGTAATTAATGTCATGACAACTGATAATATCCAAATGTTATCCCTCATAAAAATATAGCCTACATCTACTATTCTCCAAATGGTATATTAGTCTATAACTAAACCAAAAGGAACCATAGAAAATGTTGTAGTACTTATTGAGTTTTGGGAATATCTAGTTGATTTTATGGTACTACAACCTAAAATAAATAATTTAGGATATCCTCTAATCCTAAGAAGACCATGGTTAGCTATTGTATCAACACTAATTAATTTCAGGTCAGGAGATATGACCATTTCCAATGGTCTAAAATCCAAATGCATTTCCTTGTATACTCTTGCAAGACCATCAATAAACCACATAAAAATACTTGGATAGATAAGTTAGATAAATTCATAAATTATCTTTCATCATTAGCCATGATCATAGTAAAAACACATTTAGAAGAATTGATTGAATAAATTATTCTAGAGGAATATGAACATTTAGCATAATCTATGGACTTTGCTAGTCTAGAATCTATAGACTCTGCCAGAGTACAACCTATGAACTATGTAGTATCCTTTAAGATATCTTCCCTCAATCCTTTTAATTATTATTCATCATATGGTCATAATTTAATTCAATCAAGTGTATATAATTTGGTAGAAATATAACAAACATAGTTCTTGAGTGCATTTCATTGTCCATTAGCAAGAGTTATTCCCCCTGGAGATGGATTTGTCAAAAATGTAGCCACATTTCATATGATAATTCCTCATCCATGTCCTCTAAATTCACTAATGAGTGAATTTAATTAGGTAGAATCTAATCATCCAGACACACAACCTCTTATGATACTACCTGGAAAGACTTTGAATATCAATAGCTAGTTAACCAATGTGAGGAAGTTCAAATTTTTGAAGTTCTAGAATGACATACTAAGTCTTTTTCTTGAGACTACACTGATATAAAATGGATCCACCCTAGTTTATGTAAACACTACATCTACACAAAGTCTATCAAACTAGTGAGACAACCACAAAGAAGAATAAACCCAACATTGAAAGACACAGTGAAAACAAAAATTCAAAAATTGTTCGATGTGGGATTTATTTACCCCATCTCAGACAACCAATGGGTTTCACCATTGGTGAATGTACTAAAAAAAATGAGAAATGGAGAGTGTGTGTGGACTATAAAGAATTGAACAAGGCAACCCTACAAGATTATTTTCCCTTGCCTTTCATTAATCAACTTCTTGATAATTTGATAGGAAATAAGCATTTCTCTTCTTTGGATGGATTTAGTGCATATAACTAGATAACAATAGCATTTTAAGATCAAGACAAAACCACATTTACCTACCCCTAGGGAGTCTTTGCCTACTGAGTACTTACATTTGGACTTTATAATGCTCCATCAACCTTTCAAAGAGTAGTCTTGGAAATATATTCTGACCTCATGAATGATTGTTTAAAAGTATACATGGATGATTTGACTATCCATGGTGAAAATTATTAGGAATCCCTTACCAATCTAGAAAGAGTTTTGACAAGATGTGAGGAGCATAAATTATCATTAAGCCATTAGAAATGTTTAGTAATGATGGATCAAATAAGAGTTCTAGGACATCACATTTCAACAAAAGTTATTTAGGTATATCCCAAGAAAATTAAAATAATCTCCAACATACCCATTACACACACACAAATAGAAGTCAAGAGTTTCTTAGGACATGTTGGCTATTAAAGATGCTTCATAGATAATTTCATTAAAATAGTTTCTCCAATGTTTGCTTTGCTCACAAATAATAGTGAGTTTGTATGGAGTGTTGATTGCCAACAAGCTTTTGAAACTATCAAATCCAAACTTAGTACTACCCTAGTATTGAGAGGCCTAGATTGGACACAACCTTTTCACATATACACAGATGCTTCCAATATAATAATGGGTGCAGTCTTGGGATAGAAATATGAGAATAATCATATGTATGTTATCTACTACATCAACAAAAACATGACTCTTGCTAAAAGAAATTATAACATAGCTAAAAAATAATTCCTTGTTATAGTCTATGCAATAAATAAATTTAGACATTATATAATAGGCTACAAGTGTTTATCTATATAGACCACTCAACCATTAGGTATCTTACCAACAAATAGATAGTGGGAAGTAGGATTATCAAATGTTTGTTACTTCTATAGGAATTTAATATTACTATTATAGATAAACTGAGAAAATTTAATGTGGTTTCTGATTTTTTGTCTAGAATCAACATTTTAGGTGAAGCATAACTAGTGGAAGATGATTTTCTAGATGAATAATTGTTTGCCATTTTAGCAAAATCTCCATGGTTTGTTGATATAGCCAATTACCTTAATACAAGGAAGTTTTCTTCACATTTTTCACACAAACAAATAAAATATTTAATTAGATAAAGGTCTTCTTTTAAGTGGATTAATGGAATATTATTTAAACATGGAACTAATCATGTGTTTCACAGGTGTGTGACAAACAATGAAGCATATGACATCATTAGAGCCTATCGTGATGAACTAAGAGGAGGACATTACTCAACCCAAAGGATTATACATAAAATCCTTGAAGTAGGATATTATTGGCCTCATCTTCATAGACAAGTGAAAAAGTATATCAGCCACTTTGATGCATGTTAAAGAATCAAGCAACCCACTCTTTTAATTGAGATGTCACTTCACCGTCAATTGGTTTTGGAACCATTCAAAAAATGGGGAATTAATTTTGTTGGACCTATGGATCCCCCTTCTAGAGGAAAATAATACATGTTGGTCTGCACAAACTATGTCACCAAATGGGTAGAAGTATAAGTTTTAACTCATGCTCAAGAAGAAGCTGTGGTAGATTTTTGCACTTTAAAATTATGCAGAGATTTAGTGCTTCAAAGTAGATAGTTTCATATCAAGGACCCTAGTTCATGTCAAACATGATATAGTACTTCATGAAAGCATATCAAGCTCAGCATAGGAATACTTCTTCATACCACCCATAAGTCAATGGATAGGTTGAAGTCACAAATAGAGAATTAGAAATTATTTTAATAAATATTATTAGTACCAATTGAAAAAATTAGGCATACAAAGTACCAGAAGTAGTTTACACTTATAATAACACTTAGAAACCAACTACTAACTTTTCATCTTATTATTTGTTTTATGGTAAAAAAACCTATATTCTCTATTGAATTTGAATTACAAACATTAGAAATAGCATTATAATTAGGAATTAAATTGGAAGCAGTACAGAAAGAGAGACTCATGCAACTTAATCAACTTGATGGAATGAGAATTAAAGAATTAAAAAAGACTAATTTGGTATAAAATTAGATGAAAGTTTGGCATGATTCACACATCAAACAATGAAAGTTTTAGAAAGGGGATTGGGCATTATTGTTTGACTCAAAATTTTAACAATTCAAAGGGAAATTATAGATAAGGTGGCTGGAACCTTATCAAATAGAAAAGGTTTTTCAAAAATGGTTCTGTCAAATTGATGCCCATTGATAGTAGTATAATAAATCATCTAGTCAATGGTCATCGACTGAAACTCTATCAAAAGCCTCTCAACAAAGAGGACTTTGTTGAAAAAATGCAACATCAAGTAGTTTTCTTGGAAGAACTTATTTCTTACAAGGAACTTATTCCTTAATGATTGCTTAAAAAATAAATAAAATATAAATATAAAAAATTAAAAAAATTAAAATAAATAAATAAATAAATAGTGAAAATCCTTTCAGGGATGCTATTGACAATGCATAACTAAAAAACTAGCATTTTGGCTGGTTATGCATTGTTAAAAAGGGCCTTGACTAGAAAACTAACAATATTTGGTCAAAGAGTAAAATAAAAAAATTGATCATGCAATCTTGATTGATTTCCTCATGCAATAAAACTTCAAATTGTTCTTTTGAAATATATTAACTAATTCATGTAAATTCACTTATACAAGACAAATGGCATAAAAAGAACAAAATCTGAGGTAAGAATAAGTGAGTGATAAGTTTTATTTATTCATGTGTAGTAAAATAAAGGTTTTTTATTTAAATAATGATAATACTGTGGAGATGAAAACATATAACTAGATAATCATATATTCCCTAAAGAGAGGAATATCATAGAATGCAAAAGCAAGGGATGAGGGGACACATGTAATCAATTGTATCATTATCATTATGATGGGACACTATGACATCATTTCATAAACAAATAAAAGCCTTGAGATAATAGGATTAATAATCATCATTGATTAAATTTGGCAATAGCATATGGAAGTGGAAGCAATAACTGTCCCATCCACATCAGCAATAAAATTGCCACCATGCCACGCCATCATTCAAAGAGTTATGATAGTGTTTGATTCACGTCAATAGTCAGTAGTCTCACCTCATATACATTAAATGAAGCCAAAATTCATGTAAATTAATGATTCCCCTATCATTATCTCATGTGAAGTTAACTTTATATGCATAACTTGCCTATAAAAATCACCAATCCCTATAAAGTGCATCAAAAATCTTCCTCTACAAATTTCAAAGAAGAATTAGTACAAACCCTAGTTTTATTTTGGTACATCTTACTACAATAAGTGGTAATTTAGAAGGAATGGGGTAGAAGACAAGGTTAGAAACAAAGAAGGCCACCAAATTTCTTAGTGATAGGGATTTTGTGGCAATGTTCGAAGCAAATGGTTGGCTTCTATTCATCCATAAATTCTAAGGCTTCCATGAAACACTAGAAAGAGAATTTTTGAAAAACCTTACCCCTAATTTTTTAATTGTTGAAGGAATAGCATTTTAGTGTCTAGTCAAGTTATTAGTGAAATTACAAAAATTCTAGATGAAAGAATGAAAGTAACAGGTAGAATTCCCTTTAATGACCTTATTGCTCAATTCAATGGCAATGAATGAACTACAACTACATATATTTTAATTAAAATGGGAAAGCTAAGGAGATCCATATAGATTCACTTCTAGAGCCATGATAATCTATCACATTTTAGGTAATCAAGTATGTCACCTGTGAGGGGCAATGTAGTCTTTTAGGAGGAGAAGCCATGAACTTTTTGATACATCTAAAACATGGAAGAAAAAAACCCTAGTGAAAAATTAATCTCCCATATTACTTATATGGTTCTCTTCAGGTTATGTCCACAACTCCTAATGCTTCTCTTAGACATCACAGCCTCATTCACCTTGTTATTCAACATCATTTCCTGCAATAGGGAAAAGAAGTTTGGGAAGCCTAGGAAAATAGGGTCACTAGATAACTTCCATCCCTACCTAATCAACAAGCAACTGAAACATTAGGTTCAATTTAGTCACAAAGACAATATCTTATAACTACTACACCAACTAAGAAATTAAGTTCAAAGAAAAAACAAAAATAGGTTGTCCTTTCCAAGGGAACTCTTCCTTATTCTTCAATAATAGTTGCTAGATCTCAAACTACTCAAACCTCCATTGTTCTAAAGGCCCCACAAGAACCTCAAGCACCTGTCGATTAATTAGTTCCTTTCCTATGAGGGAAGAAATTAAAAATAAGATCTTCTACTTTAATAGGGCTTAAGAAGGCCAGAGGTTTAACTACTATAGCAGATGAATAATCAAGTGTAGCTTAGAGAATTAAGAAAAGAAGAAGAAAATTGATTTTGGATAAGGATGAGTAAGAAATAACTATCTCAACATTCAAATAAGCCAAACATCAAATAATAAGAGAATTCTAAAGTAGCTTCTGTGAGGAAACATGTTAAAATACTTGTTATTCAACCACTTGATGAATCTCAAAGCCCTCCAACCAACATAATGGAGCTAGGGGTTGAGCAAGATAACACTATAGAGGGAAAAAATTCTCAAATTAAATTTCCAATAGACAAAGGAAAATTTCCATATACATTTGAAAAAAGTAAACCATCCAGTCCAAAGGACCTTGCTATGCAGCTGACACTAAAACTTTATAAGGCTCAAGCAGTGATTCAACAACAGATAGAAAACATTGTTGATCTAATCAAAAAACTTCATAATAAGGATCAATTAGTGAAAAAAATAGAAATAACATATTTGAATCATGCCTTAGAAGTCAATAAATTAAAATAAATAAGAGAATAAAAATAAAATGAAGAGATTGATCAATGGATATTTATAGAGAGTCTTACAAAGGAAAATAGAATGTTGTAGTAGCTATTTAACTTTCCTAGGACATTTCCCACTTCTAATTCTAAAAAGGTCAATCAACTTACTTCCACTTCTAAATCATTTTTTGATCAAGGATGTCAAATTAGTTATTCATATAGTCATCCATTAGATATGTTGTGTCAGGCTAAAGATGAATATCAAATAATCAAACAAAATAATAAGGCCTTAGTTATTGCAAATGAGAAGATGGAAAATGAAAAACAAGTGTTAGAATCTAAAATCCAAACTTTAGAAGAGAATTTTTAGAATGCTTGTAAGTTAGGAGAAGATCTTTTGGCTTGTAGAAGTCCTTCTTGTACCTATAGTTTTTTTCTCTTTGAACAATTCTATAGTTGGTAGATCCTTAGAATATCTTGTCAACTACCTTACAAAATTCTAGATCCTTCTACATTTTTGGAAATATTTTGTAATGCCAAACCTACTAATCAAGATCTCCTTTGTGAATTTTATTTGCATGACTTGATAATAGGAGATCATGATCACAACAAATTTTATATCAATCTACATGAGGGAAAAGTTTAGTTAAGATAAATCCATTATAATTTCAAAAATTAGTTAGTCTAGAAAAGAAAATTTGAAGATTATACAACACATGCTATAACTACAGGGTTATGAATAAGACCAAACTTTTCCATTCCTAGACTAGTAGAACAAAACATTAAGATTGCCTACCAGAATGTTGATGTCAAAAATCATTATTTAGAAGTCTTGTATGACTGCACTATCTCATTTGACCTTTTCAAAAGATAGAGTTTTGATTCATTTGTTGAAGCTAGTGTTAAAATATGGGACCTATTACCAGTCTCTCTCAAGAGACATGAAGTTATATCTCCTAACAATTTAAGATGGAGCAGGAGAAGAGTTGAAGTATTTCTTGAGGAAATGGTGGTAGTACTAAATTCTAATGGAGAAAAGATGTGGATTAGAATGAGATATAGACCCCCTTTGTTAGTCATACCAATTTTAGGATGGCAAAATCAGGCTCCTCAATCTGATGCACAATTTGATGTCTATAAAAATATAACTCTAGACCACAATGGATTCATAAGTAGTACAAACTATTATATAAAAGATGAGTTTGATTATTATGATCTTATCAAAGGTTTAGAGGACAAAAACAAAGCTTATTGAAGTAGATGAAGTTTTGCAAAAGGGACATGCAAGAGGTAAAGCCTGGGGGAGATGATGAGCTCAAAATATGGCTCATTATTGGTATAGTATTTCCTTCATTTCATCTCTCCAAGGATATAATCTTATGTAAATCATAGACTTTTAGTTAAGTGTAGCATGGAAAATAAATACTTTATCTCATTTATGTCAAACTAAAGATCGAGTTCCTACTTTTCCATTTACGCCTAATAAGTAGTATGTTTTAGTGATTTCATTTTGAAGAATGCATGGGAAAGATGGTAGAAACAAAATTGTGAAGAAGTTCTAGTATTGATTCCAATTTTCCAAAGCTACAAACTTACTCTGTCCTTATCTACAAACTCTATAGAATATATGGACTCTCCTAATTTAGAATCTACAGACTCTACAAACATTCAGCCTCAAATAATATTAAGATAACTATAGAATCTTTAGGTCCATATCTATGGACTCTGTAGGTCCATATCTATATAATCTATGGGTCCAAATTCTAAGAAGCTAGAGAATTTTTAGGCAGATGAGAAAAGGATTATTGTTCCAGCTAGAGTCACATCAAGGAATTTTTTGACTTCTATTTTGAAGGATTCATTTTTGATATACTTTGTACATACTTAGACCTTAAAAATATTATATGGATATAATAATTATCTCATAACAATAGTTGGATTTTCTAAATTCTCACTCAATCTAAATCTCTTATTTTGGGGATAGATAGATTGACTAGGTATTTCTAATTTTACACATATTATTTTTACTCTAATGTATTAGCATGAAACTATAAGTTTTGTGTCTTAGAAAGGGGATTATACATTATTAAATATAGACACACTTTGAGTTTTATACATATTTTAAACATTCTAGCTTTCATAATTTAATGTAGTATTATTCCATCTTTCAATACTGAGTAGATTTCATTCTTGACTCTAAGAAGAGTAAGGGCCCACTCTCCTTGGAATCAAGAATTTCTAGATAGTATTTATATTTATATTGAATTGATTTTTTATTTTTAGATAATCATAATATCCTAATTATTTGCATGCATTAATAATCCTAACTCGAGATTCACATTCCAATAGCTATTTTCTTTCAGATCAAGTGTCACTTAGTCTTAGTGATTCTTTTGATTTACTGCTCAGGAATGAGTTAGCTTACAATTATCTTTCCAACTAAGTGTTTACATTTTCAATCAAGTGTGAATTAGATTTATATTTACATTTTCAAGCAAGTGTGAATTATATTTAGATTTACATTTCCAAGCAAGTGTGAAGCAAATAGTTTAAAAAGCACTCTTTCTTTAGCAAGAGTTAAAACAAAATCACTAGATACCCTCCAAAGACTAGTCTATAGATCTACCATCATAAGCCTTGTTGTAGATAGCTTTAAACACTAGCCATGGTTTTGATAGATATCAATCTGAAGGATTGATTAAATGAAGAGTTAAATGACACTCATCAAGTGGCATACTTATTTGTTTGATTTTCATGTGGTAAAGTGTTTTTTTGAGTTTGGAGACTTAAGTTAGAATCTCAACCCACATGGGGGTCATGGTAATTATTTTTTTGGTATTTTTTGAATCCAATGACTTAGGGATCATAGCATTGTATTGCATTATCATGCAAGGGGGTTTTGAGACTTTAGCTAGTTTTTTGGGTTCATTGCATTCATTTTAGGAATTTAGTCTTGAAGGTTTGGAAACCATATGGAAACTCTTAAAAAAAATTGGCATGGTGGATAAGGGGAATGTGAAACAATTCTTCATGAGGAATTTCAATAATAAGAACTACAATTAGAAACATTTATATTGAAATCCATCCAGAGATTGTGAAAATTTATCTAGTTTTGCTCTTATGTTTATTAGGTGATTGATTTTTTGAAAAATTACACATAATTTCATTATTGAAGGCTAAAAGAGTAGAAAAAATACTGTGGTCAAATTTCACCAACCAATTAAGTAATGCTTTTAGAATTTTGAGTTTGTTTTTAGAAATATAGTTAAATGGCATGTATTAGGGCTTTAGTTGAAAACTTAATCTTTATTATTAAATTTAGTTGAAACCCTAATAAGGGGCATCATGTTAGTTTTATGTCATTATTTGATGGCTCGGTTGAGCACTTATAGTGTTTATTTAGGTTGTTGATAACATTTTTTTTAATTTTAAAATGACTATGCATGGGTGTGAACATTGTGTTTTTATGTGGGTACCCCACAATGAGGTCAAGGGTATAATTAGTTGTTGATTATTTTGATTATGAAGTCATTGTGTGTTATTTTTTTATCATGAGTAAAATGGGTTTTTGGAATGACAAACTCATATTCTTCCAAAGTCTTATGGGGTATTAATGTTTAGTGTGTCTAATGATTTTATAATGATTACAGTTGAGTTTTTATTAGTGTTTGAGTTTAAATTAAGTTTGTGGTCAAAGATTCGATTGGGTTTTGATAGAATCCATTATGGCCTTCTATATGGTGACTGTGTGTATTATTTGGTTATGGCTACATTTTTTTTTATTGATGGTCATGTATAAGTTAAAATCCATATAGCTTATGGTGATTGTTGGTTTATTTTGGTGGCTTGAATTTATTGTGATTAAATTTGATGTTTGTTTTTAAAGAGCCATATAACTTGGTTGTGTTAAAATACAACTAGGGTTTGATTTAGTTTATTGTTTTAGAAACCTTAAATGGGTATAATTGGGGTTAATAAATTACAATAAATGAAAATATAAAAAATAAAAATAAAAGGCCTATTGGTTGGTTCGAACCATGAATGTTTTGGGGGACAAAGACCATAGAGAGTCCCCACATGGGTTCGAAATAATTTTAGTGTTTTTAGGATTAATTTATTATTATTTTCATTTTACGAGTTCAACATTTTATAAATATTTAAAGTTTTGATTATCTGACATAGGGTTATGAGATCATGTTGAATTATTAAATTAATTCTGGAAGTGATAACTGAGATAATCATAATTCATGATTACATTGACATGTTTTGGGTAGTCAACCTATTGATTACATAATTATTTTGATTCTATGAATGGTTTAAATTAAACATTTGATTTATTATTACGTTAAGTAAAGTCAATTTTTTTAATAATGTAACTTGAAGTTTTACATCAATTTTATTTTTAATTGGTTAAGTTGTTATCTTTTTTTATGGGTTTTATTTTAAATCATAAACATTTTTTAAAATAGTACATGAAGATGACCACAAAAACCTAGATTTATAAGTCATATTATATTTTAAAATAGAATATGGCCCATAAATTGAGAAGTTTAAAATAGAGTTACAATCATAATCAAGTACCAAGTTAATGAATCTTGGTGGGTTGATTTTTGTGTTTGGTTTTCTTTCATTGTTCATTTGTTCGTATGTCATCAATCTCAATTATTTCATAATCCCTTCTCCATCAATTCTTTGCTACCATGATCTATATCTAACTAATGGTTGGGGTGGTCTAGGGCCACTTATGGTTAGGCTCATCGGGACTTGCGAGGTAGGATTAGCTTCATTGGATTGTGTGCAATGATTGGATTCATTTCTTCTTATTCTGAGTTATTTCAATTCATTAAAATGAATTAAAATTTAATGTTAAATTCATAATTATATTTAACATAAAATGATGTAACATAACATGTATATTGATTCCTAAATTGATTATATTTGGTCATTGGATTATTTGATTATCATGGCATTAATAAAATTGATACAAAGTCAATATTTGATCATGATTACTTATTTGTAATAATAGTGGTAATGTTGATTTAATTGTTGTAATATTTTGAGTAATATTTTAATCATGTCTTTGATTGTGTTTATAAAACATTGGTATAATGACTAAACAAAATTTATTGGATATTTGATTATACAATTATTAGTGTTTGACTTAGATACCAATTATGTTTTGGCTATGGTTGATTCATTATCTATTATAAGGAAGGAAACATAATTTTTTATATGTCAAAATTACTTGTGTCAGTCTATAAAATCACAAGCTTATTTAATTTAGGTAACAGAAGTCATTGGATGTGTTTACTTTTGTTATTTGTTCTATTGGTTGAGGTTGAAATTTGTATTTATATAAACTTTTATAATTCCTATAGCTTTTTAATCTTATTAATTACATGTATGAACATATGAAAATATTAACACTTCATTAATGTGTGAACTATAATCTCACAATTGGTTTCGTTAAATATTAGTAATTGAATTAGTAAATCAATGAATTAACTTTAGTTCAATATCTTTTGAGAAGTTGTAATAACTTGATGATTTATGAAATAAATTTTATATAGGAATAATTACCTAAGTATTTAACATGAACTTATCTACTTAAAAATAATTCTTTCATGTCAATTAATAAGTAAATATATAGGATTGTATTGGTAGCTCCTAAATTAACTCATTAATATTAAATAACATTAAGATTTAGATAGTCTTATGTTATAATTAAGTGACATTGACAATAATTTACTCCATTTGTAAGTTCATAAAAACATGGGTATTCCTAGTTAAGCATCTTTTGATTGAGGAACAAGTGCTCTATGTTCGGAATAGATCATTAAATATTATATTAATAGTTTATTATTCTTAATTGACAAGAGTGAGATTATGGATGTATATTGTCATAATAAGACTTTATCTTAGAATTTAGGGTTATACAGATATAATCTTTAAATAAGTAATATGAATACTTCAACTAAGACCACAGACTAAGTTAAAGGAAAATAATAGATATACCCTAAGACATTTATGATTCTTAGACAAGCTAATCATGAACTTGTATCCTTATTATAAATGGTAAGATGTTCATAATAAAAACTTAAGCATGGTTGTTAAAACATCCCTTAAAGATTATGTACCTTCAATAGTTTATGTGTCCAACTCTTTATATTAGTTTGTAGTGATTTGAAAAATTGTTTAAATACTTTGTATTGCTTTTATAAATAGTCATTTTTCCCTTGAACTCTAGCTTTTGGTTGTGATTTTGATGAATCATACTTAATCAATCTTAGTATGATGATTATTTTATTGATTTTGATCTTGATCTACTTTTTTTTCTCAACTTTTTTGATACTACCCTTGAGATACTAGTTGTTTTATAGCCTATATAGGTACTTGGGTAAGGGCACCTATCACTAATGACTCTATTAAGAAATTCATAAAAGAGTATGTGGATAGAGTAGAGTGAGTATGACCACACTGATCTATTTTTATCCTATTATTGGGTGGTTAAAAATTACTTCCTAAAGAAGTCATTGATGGTTTATGCACTTATTCTAGTTCTTGTGTTGGCTATAATATAGTTATGTATCTCATTGCATGTTCTATTATAAAATTTGAGTGAACTATTCTGTAAATTATTTGGTTATGTGTTTAAAAAAATTATGGTCATAAAACTAAAACATTCCATATGATCACATCCATATCTAAAAATTATTCCATATTGGACACCTGCATCCATGTCAGACATAAACATAGACACAACTATCTCATGTTGATGTAAGTATCTAAGGCCATATTGTAGTGTAGAATTTCACCCTTTTGGGAGATATTTTTAGGATCTTTCACTCCCAACTATAATATTGGAGCAACTTCAGGTTGTGAGTATCATGTAATGAGGTTGAACCTTTAGAGAAGGTCATCTTCCACTTGGTAGATCACCTAAACTAATATTTTTACTTGGAAAAGGGATAGAAAGGGGGTATGGGATGACTAAGAGGAGTAAATGGGTGATTCACCAAGTTAAATGACACTCAAATAAGCTTGAAACAAACACTAATTCAGCATAAAGACGATATTTGCTCACATAATCTCACAAACTAGCCAATTTGGATCAATATATATTAAACTAAGCTCACTAAGAAATAGATGAAGTAAAGATGGGTTCTAAAACTCACACTAAGAATCCATTAATGGTAGAAAATTCTTGAGTTTAGACCTAAAAATAACTTGAAAACACATAAAAATAGGCAATAAAGAAGTACAATGAACATAGAAGAACACTTCTTCACAAATCCATCATACACAAGCTTACTAAACACAAGTTAAATGTAAGATATAGGTGAAAAATAATCTTATTTACTTTTAAAATTATTTCTTACAAAATTTTATAGAGTTTTGCCTTGTCAAATGAGAATATATGTTACAAATGATGAAGAAATGGGAGATATAGGAGAAAATGGAAGAGAGAGAGGAGAAGAAAGCACTTAGAAATAAATAAATGAGACATAACCACCATTCATGGAGTCTCAACCACATTTATATTAGTTAAAACTAATCTCTTCTCAACAAATTAACCTTCGTTAGTCCAAAAGGTCTTCAAGCCTTCTCATTGGCTTAGAAAGACACTAGAAGATGAAAACATTTGAGGATGATGATTTCATATCCCACTCACATGGTAAAATTATCTAAATACTTATAAAAATCAATGAATTCTCTAACTTTCTCTCCAAATCTCCAAACTCTCCCTCTTGGACTTTTACACTCCCCTCCACTTGCACTTCTAGAACATGCTTGGTATATTGTTAGTTGACTTGGGATTTGATGCTTAACTGACCATGGAAGTTATCTTTTAGAGTTTTATTTTTTATGGTTTTATTTTATTCTCAACTCTTATTTACTCTTCCAACATACAATAAACTCCATAAAACCTAAGGATTTCATAGACTCCATTGATGGAGGTCTCAAGCTTGAGCCACCTTCAACCAACTACTCTAAAACCTACTCCCAAGGCCATTTGGCACCATAAGGACAAATTATATACCTTTATAAGTATTAAAAACATCTACATCATGTATATTATGTAAAAAATAAAGTTTCATGCCACCTTCAAGACCTGTAACAATGGTGGAAATCATCATTAAACTTGCAACCATTCACAAAATGTCAAAAAACTTAGGTTTTTGACCCTTCAGCTTAGTAAGGCACCCTATAAACCTTTTTTAATGGATCCAAGTGTTTTATAATTGTGTTTTAGGTCTCATTATGCTATTTTCATGGATTTTGACCATTTCTCTTTGAGGAACTACAAAAATAGGCACTTTAGGACATTTTGAGCCTCCTAGGCACCCACACATACCAAATTATTCTAAAAAATAGGTTATACATTATCTTTAGATAGTATTATACATGTTATATGTGGTATTCAAGTGATTTCAAGCCATTCCATGGACTTATGAGTCCAAAAACCCAAAATTAGTCAAAAAGGCTCCTTTGACAGCTCAGATAGGCTCACCTTCTAGACAGTTGTTCATAAAATGTAGACCTATATTCCAGAAATTATTTACATGTATATATTTTACATATACCCCATCAATAACCATAAAAATTTTGTGCTCTCATTCACAAGGTATGAAAAGATACATACTTAAATAAATTTGCCTATAGAGTTTAGAAGAATTCTAAACATGCTTATGCACTTAATGATTGTTCATAAAACTCAGGCCCTTAACCAAAATCAATACATAATTAATTTAAATTAAATATGGGTGATCAAAACTTTTTTAAATCATTTAGCATAATTCCATATGTAGTGAAAGATATGAGAATCTAAAGAGAGGCTCAAACAGGTTGTCTTAGGCCTAAAAATATTGAATTTCTCTTTGGGGACCAAAATTGACCTTTTATCCTTTATTATTTTATTTAATACACCATAATAGTACATGAACCATCCCATAATATCGTTTTAAATGTGACATCTTGTTTATAGGGTTTTTTAATTCCTTTTGGTACTAATTGGCCAAATTTGTATATTGGAGTTCTTGAGACACATGTAGAATGATATGGGGATAAAAAAAACTTATTTTAATTTTCCATACCTGATTCAACTTGTATTTTCCTCTTCAAATGATCAAAAATCCAACTTTGCTCTTTATGCTTTTGAGACTGCCTATGGGGTTTCTAGCTTCCCTGTGTGTTTATATGGATTTTGAAGTGTAGTAACTATAAAAATGTGATTTTCATATGTACAATCACCATATTATTATTTTTAAACACTTAAAATAAGTTTAAAACCTCTTTTCACATCTTAAGACTCTTCAAGAACTATGCTTTCTCGAATGGTGACTATGTTTAGACATGTACGTGACTGTGTAAAACTAGTGTGCACTTACACCTTTTAAATGAAACCTCAAAGATTATTTATAGGTATATTTTGTCATTATTATTATCTCAAATAATTTTAAATTCTAGATTATGCATATTTTGGCCTATAGACCCTTTTTACTAAAATTTAGCTCGAGTTGCTTGCTTGCTTCGTTGGTGCCTAAACTTGCCCCCAAGGAACTTTTTGATTGAAATATTTAATTTTATTAACTCCATATATAATATTAGGTTTTAAATCATAATATTTAACTATTTTAACACTTTTCCATGACTTGAACTTCTGATTGGCAGTCAAACCTGATAAAGCTTCAACTGGTCTCCAATGGTTGCCTTCTTGACTGGGGTCTGACTAATACAGAACAATGGGAAATTTCACCATATTTATGACCCTAAAAAATAATTGGAACATTTAATTATTTATGGATACCAGTATTAATAAGTTTTAAGTTTTGACTTGACGTATAGATGCCCTAAAAACCTTAAAATCTTTCAAAAGTCCACTAGGCATTGACTATGTACAAGACTGTGAGAGTGACTCAGGTCTATTAAAAAAAAAGAACTTTAACTCATCATTTGAGACCAAAAATATTTTTAATGGGTATATAAATTCACAATTATTAACTCCACCAAATTTCATGATTAGAGGATGCATATTTTGGCCTTTAAGCTCCTTTTACCAAAAACTAGATTGAGTTCCCTGCTTGGTCTAGTTTCAAGACTGAGTTTCAATTATATCCACCTTGATTTGAGATATATCATGTTTATTTTTCCCTTAAAATATCATGACACTCCTTATTTAATTTATCTCTTCTTCCACTGGTCAACTTTCATATTCATGTTATCTCTTTATGACCTTATCTTCTTAAGAGCCTTCATCATGACTATGTACCAATAGTATTATAGGTAGTGTTCACGAAGTGAAATTGATACGTAAATTTTTTAATATAACCTTCACCATTGTTTTATCTCATTCATTTATTTACTACTCTTCTTGAAACCTTCATTTGAACATGAGACTTTCCTCTTGCCCACTTTGCTTGAAAACCCTTACACTTCAAGATAGGTCTGACCTTTAAACATGGTTATAGGTGAGTTGACAGTTGATCTTGGATGAATATGGTGTATACCTTGATCCTTAATACTTTAAAAATATTCTTTAATCATTTAAAATTATTCTTCAATCATAACAAGACCCTATAAACTTTGAGAATATGTAAGATCTCATTGATTTGTTTTGGACTGTCAACATGCTTGATGAGTGCTTGGAACTAGTTGTAGGTGGTAGTTTTTGAAAATTAATGTTCAAATGATCTTGTCTGATTTATGTCTCTTCTTTTTCTACAACTTATATTCATTTTATTTTATAAAACTATCTTCTTTCACACCATACCATTATCATTATGAAAACAAACCTTCTCTTCACTAAACCTTAAAGCCTTTCTAGTAACCCTTTTTCCCACATTTTCTCTTTGATATATCACTGTTAAAAACTTATTTTCTAAATAATACCTTATTTTACCACCTTATATCTCCTTAAAACCTCCCACAAATTTTCAAGGTTTGACTCCAAGCTTAGAAGGTACTTCCTTTGTTAGAATGCTTCCAATTAGGCTTCTTAAGCACTATCACACACCTTAGACCTCAAATCCTTACTATACCATATGTAATAAAAATAAAACCTTTTTATTCACTTTTAATATGATAAAATATACTTGATTAAAAAATTTTAGGATTTTTCACTTGTTAAAACTTGAGATATGGGTTTTTTTGGTTAAAAACCCTAGGTGGCTGCCTATAGAGGTTGAGAACATTATAAAATCCATATCTTGAGCTTGAGGAGGTTTCAATAGAAACCAATACCATATCTAGGTCTGTCTTCATCTCCCTCATATTTCAAAATATTTAATAATTATTGGTAAACCATTAAAACACTTTAAGCAACTCAAAACACAGAGTTCTAAACTCTCTTTACAAGATTGTGTTAGAACATGCAAGGCTTAAGATCCATTATTTTTAGTTTTATGAAGTTATAAGACCTAATTATTTTTTAATTATTACCTTTAAAAAATCATTTTTTTCCTTTATAAATCACAAAAAATATCTGGAATCAATAATTTAGGCCTCATCTACACTCAAAAAATGAGGACTGCAAGACATAGGGAGAGAAATTAGTGTATCTTGAGATTTATGAAGTATCAAGACCTTATTATTTTTTAATTTTAACATATAATATCTAAAAAAATATTAAAATCATTATATTTCATCATACAAACCTTTAAATTCCTCAAAAACTCTTTTTCCAACTGTCTACATTTGTATGCCAAAATCCTAAATTTGTCAAACTTGCACTTTTATTCATTTTTCCTTAAAATTTTGAATATGATAAATATAAAAAGGTTTATTAAGACTTAAAATAACCATAAAATTCTTCACGAATACTCACATGAGGTTAAAACCATATGTCATATGTTAAAGTCCAAGAAGCTTGCTTAGCTCTATATTCTCCTCAATGGACAAACATAAAACTATGTAAAAACAAAGGGTAATTACACTCATTATTTTTTTTAAAACAAGACTATATATATTTAAAAACACTCATTAACACCAAATTTACCAAATTTCAGATCTTGATTGTACCTCTAGATGCCCCAAAACATATTTTTCCTAAAACTAGCTAGTTGGTTACCTAGTTTTTATGCATCTTAGACTCATGATTGAGCTTGTCTTATTTCACCTTGTTGTGATGGTATTAGAATAAATATAAAGAAATAATAATGTATTAGGGTTACTCTCACATTTTCCTTTCCATACATTAGTCATTTATCATCCTTATACACCTTGAATCCATCTTCAACCTCATACTACTATCTAAGCCAAAAAGATGATTGTAGGTGCATTTTAGATTGAGTTTTTATTTTAGGCATTCATTTGGTGACATTATTAATGAAATTTATTCATATAAAACTCCATTATCCTCATGAATATTCCATTACATATAATACCCTATCATATAACTCTAGTCTTCAATCTTCTACATGCTTGAGATAAGTTTGTCTTTTTAAATAAGGTGGTAGGTGGGCATTCCTAAGGTAAATGACTATGAGTGAGATTTGTCCCTTGTTTGAAAATGGTTTATAATATTGATTAGTAAATGATAGTTCCATATTAATTTCAAATCATATCTCTTCATTATTATCACTCCCCTCAACCTCTTCACAATAACTTAGACCTCCTTCCACTTCATGCCACTGTCTAAGCCAAAAAAATGGTTGTAGGTGCATATTTTGAATTGAATATGACTATAGTCTAAATGGATAATTGAAGATATTTATAAATTGATCAACCTTGAAGATTCTAGAATTAAATTTTAAACCCTTATGATACTTTTTCTTCTCCTAATAACAAGACCTTGATTGTCAAAAGATCACTTTGCCATAGTCATCCTCAAGAGCATCTTATACACTCAACATTAGGTGATGATTTTAAACATTGTATGAACTAAGGAATTAGGAGGTTGGTCCTTGACTTGACCATGTCTTAAATAGACAATTCACCTTGTTTACTCTATTTTTAAAATCTTGAATTAGGTTACTGTAGTGATTGAGTGGATAAGAAACCAAGAAACTTAAAATACCTTAATCTTCACAAAATAACCTTAACTAATGCTACAAGAGGAAACCATGTTATTTAATCTCTCTCAACCTGCCTCTTAAGACTAATTTTTTATTTGGATGGTATTAGTCTTTCTTGACCTATTGAATAGTCCTTCAATTAGGATCATTGAACTTACTTGATGTGGTTTTATATGATCAATCAAGATCATTTGCATCTTGATATGAAGATTAAACTATTGTAAGTGCTTATTTGGCTCATTGATAACATTTGAGAATAACTCATTGTCTCTTACCTTTATCACTTCTCAATAAACTTCCACTAATTAAATTAAACTCCAATTAACCTTTAAAAAAATGAGATCAATAATCAAACCTTATTATCTCTCTTCAAACCTATCCTCTTATGTACAGAAAATATATGAACTATACCTGATCATGTGTTGAGAGTGAAGATCTTGATGATCTACCATGCTTTTTGGTGAGATCATGGGATTGGATGAATAAATTTACCTTCTCAATGATGTCAATACATGATCAACATGGATTTTTATCTCCCTCTATGCAATCAAAAATTCATCATGTTTATAAATCAATTGATGAGTGTCATTTAACTCCTCACTTAATCAATATTCAATTGATGTCTTATCAACTAGGGCTGGTGTCCAAAGCTATCTACACTAAGGTATGGGATGGTAGATATAGAAGGTTGCTTATGGGGGTGTTTTATTTTCCTATTCTAACTTTGACTAAAGAAATAAATGTGTCATAAACTATGTGATTCACTATTTTGATGAAAAGGGAGAAATCAAATCAATCAACTCTTTTGTTGAAAGTAAAAGATCACACTCCTATTTATGCTTGCATGGAAAGTAAAATCACATTCTTCACTAATAAAAGGAAATTTGTTTCACACATTTTCTGTAAAGGAAAACACACATTGCTTAGAAGGAAATCACTTTGAAATAAGAAAATGCTTTTTAAACTATGAATTTATTTTGATGTTTTTATGAATAAATGTAAATATTAACAAGATTCTAATTAATTATAACAACAAATTAGTAAAACATAAAATAAATACCATACACAGTTCCTAGTTCTAAGGAGAGTGGGCCTTTACTCCTCTCAAACTCAGAAACAAAGATTAATCAATGCTAGAAATTGAAGTATTAATTCATAAAATTGAAATGATTACAATTTGTTTGAAACCTATAATATGCTTGTACAAATATTTTCCTTTATTATCTTCTCTCTATCATCTGATATCTATTATCTATGAAAATCTTACATTTTATACTAATATAATCATCTCAAAATAGGATGCAAAGGAGTAGGATTCCTTCGCCGATCCATTCATCCAAAGATAGGAGATTGGATTTCCAAGAGATCCAATTATTCTGATGGAATAGATATCCTATCCTATAATAGTCTTAAGATCAAATATATTTACAACTTTATCAAAATCAAATCTTAAAAATTATAAAGTGGTTATTTCTCTTATTTGATTCCAGCTGGAATGATTCTCTCTTATCCTATCTAGCCATTAGCTTCCTTATTTGTAGCTTTGTCCTTACAAAATTCTTGGAATTGACCCTGCAGATTCAAGAGGAATTAACCTACAGAGTCCATAGAAACAAGCCTATAGAGTCCATATAAACAAGCCTATAGATTCTATATAAATGAGCCTATAGATTCCATAGAAACAAGCCTATGGAGTCCATAGAAACAAGCTTGCAGAGTCAATAGAAACAAGCCTACGGAGTCTGTAGAAACAAGCATGCAAAGTTCATAGTTCTGTTGGATGAAGTTCAAAATTGTACATTCACTATACATTTCCTGTGTCTTTTTCCTGAGCATTCTTCACACAAAAATCACTAAAATATGTTATGTATTAGACATTAATGACAAAGTAAAGGTTTAGTCTTTGGTTCAATATAAACAAGGCAAATATCTATTTTCCATGTAATAGCTATCTAAAAATCTAAAATTTTCATAGGATAATATCCTTTGAGAGATGAATTGAGGGAAATAACATTTCAATAATGAGCCATATTCTGAGCTCATCATCTCCCCCAAGCTTTACCTTTTGCAAGTCCCATTGCAAACATTTATTAGCATTCATAGCTCTAGCTTCTGCTTTCCACACTCTTACTCAAATCATATTCATCAAATTCATTTGTTATATGTTTGTCTAAATTTCTTGTAAATCCCTGATGTGATTGAATCATTTTTTTCCATATATTGAATTGCTCCTCTGATTTTGGAGCCCAATTTGGCCATACTAGAATAAGTATGATCAGCAAAGGGGGTTTATATCTCATGCCAGTCCATTTCTACTCTCCCCAGAGTTTATTACCTCTATAAAAATTTCCAAAATTGAGTATGTTCTCCTCATACTCCATCTTAAGTTATTTTGGGACATGACCTCTCATCTTTTAAGAGGCATTGAAAGTTGGTCCCATCTATTTACACTTGCAGCCACCACTGAATCAAAACTCTGTCTTGAAAATAAATCAAAAGAAATAGCACAATCATATAAAGCCTATAAATAGTTCATTTTAACCTCATCATATATCAAAGCATAGTTAAAATTCTATTTGATCAATCTAGGAATAGGAAAAGTTGATCAAACACACAATCTTGTAGTCTTAGCGTGATTTGTATAGTCCTCAAATCTGCTTTTCCATGCTATTTGATTTTTGAATGTATAATGTAATGCCCTCAATTGAACTTCTCCCACATGAAAGTTTATCAAAAATTTATTGTGCTCATGGTCTCCTAGAATCAAATAATGCAAATAAAATTCATAAATCAAATCCTACAGATCCAATTCAGCACTATAGAAAATTTTCAAAAACATTGTTGGCTACAAAATTTTGTAAGGAAGATGACAAGAAATTTGCAAAAGCTGCCATCTATAAAATTGTTAAAATAAAAACAAACTAAATTTAGGAGAAACATCCCTACATGCCAAAAGAGTTTCCCCTAATTTGCATACATCATGTAAACTTTCTTTTAAATCTTGGACTTTAGCTTCTAATTCTTTCTTTTCATTTTCCAAGAGTTTGTTTGAAGAAGTTGCATCTTTGTTTTTCTATTTAAGTACAGAATGTTCTTCTTAAATTTGATTTAGTATTTTCAAGGGAGGAATACCTGGATCACTTGTTTGACAACTGTGGTCAACAAATACCTTAAGAGGAGGAGGTGCAATATCAAGTGCTTTGGGAGAGTTTACCAAACTCTACAATCTCTTATTTTCCTTCTTCAGAATTTATATATATATCTAAAGATCTACTTGTTTACTTTCATGTTCCTTTATTATTTACTCTAATCTATGGACTTTTGATACATGATCAGCAGATGTTGTATCTAATTTATGCACCAAGAATGAGTTAAGATGATCCTTATTCTGCAATTGACTAATCAAGTTAGCAATGTGAGTTGTTTGTTGTTTTTTAAGAGATTGAGCTTGAGAAAGCTACAAAGTTAACTATAGAATATGATCATTTAGATTAGATGATTCACCTTTCTCATTGGTACATACAATTTTCCCCTTATCCATTTTATTTTCAATTGGAATAAGTGGCTGTCTCGCCATACTTGATTCCTCTACTATGTGTGACTCTTCCTCTAGAATTAGCTTCTCCATTATGATTAGAGAAATCCTTTCGAAAGGAATTTCTTCAATATCTATATGTACAAGGATATTTTGATGTATGAGGTAATGAGTTATCATTTTAAGACTTTCCAAAATGTCTAAATCTTCTTGTTCATCTTTATCTATCAGAATGAGCCTTCTCCTTCTTTTGGTCACTCTTTGAGCTACACTTGGTTGGATTTCCTTCTCAACCATCAATCTCTCAGTCTTCTTAGGTTCTATAGCAACCTTTCATCTTAATTTTCTTCTTCTTGAAAATGGAATTGGTTGTACTATAGATTCATGAGGTTCTTGTAGAGACCTTGAAACTATAGGGATTTGAGACCTTGTGATTCTTCTTGAAGAAGAAGGAATTTCTATTGGGACTATAGTTTGTGATTTCTTCCTTGGTATTGTTTTCTCAACTACTATAGTAGGTGGAGGTGAGTATTCTTGTGGTGAATTTGGGGTTTCTTATGTAAGCAAATCTAGAATTTGTTGTTTTATATTATTCTAAAATTCTTCTCAGACCTCTTGTCCTTGCTGAAGTAAGTGATGTTGGATAATGAGATGAATAAGGCCATGATGCCTAAGAGTAGCATTAGGGGTTGTAGACATAACTTGTAGAGAACCATATAATAAGGATGGGAAGTTAATTTTATATTTAGGGTTTTGTCTCCCATGCTTAAGATGTATTAACATTTTCATGGTGTCTCCCCCTAAAAGACTGTGTTGCCCTTCACAAATGATATACTTGAGTACCCACTTGGCAATAGATCTACAGGGTTCAAGAAGTGAATTTATACTAATCCCTTTTGATTTTCCCTTGGAATCTACTAGACATGAAGTCCTAGTCTGCTCATTACCATTAAACTGACTAATTAAATCACTAAATGAAATTCTACCTGTAGCTCTCATTCCCTCTTCTAGAACTTGTATAATTTGGCTTATAACTTGAGTTGTAACAGGAATAACAATGTCTTTCACAATTGAAAATTTAGGGGTGAGATTAGTGATGAATTAACTTACCATTGTTTCTTTGAAACCTTAGAAATTTTCAATGAAAGGTAGCCATCCTTTGGCTCTAAACATTGCCACAGAAGCTTTATCTTTATGAAACTTTGTTTTATCCTTCAGCTCTGATCTTGTCTTATGTCCCATTTCTATGCAGATTTCTAGTCAACTCTATTCCTTTAACTCTGATTAAGGTGTAGACCAGTTCTTTTGTCAAAATTGGTAGGCAACAGTCTCTGAGTATTTGTAGGAAACAATCATGGAGGATTTATAGACCAGCTTCTATTTAAGTCTATAGAAATGAAATGGTTCATACCAAATGTTATAGCTGCATGATTTCATAGTTTGATATGATGACTTGATACAGTTAGGCAACACACATTTCTATGGAGTGTGCCATCCATTTTGTCTCATTAATACAAGTTGGATGAAATGATGACATGTCACATTGACAGTGACAGTGATTCATTACTTCATTTAAAAACCCCTTTTTATGACATCCTATCATTATGGCATTTGATGACTCAATTGATTATATCAAAATTGCACACTTATCCATACACCTTTGGAGGCTTGATTACATGATTTTTCATTATGGAATATGTCATGTCATTTCATTTTGGAAGATTCAAATTTGGGTCATCTCCATAGAATAAGTCTTAATTAAATCAAAGATAATTAGTTAACTAAACATAGATAAATAAAATATATGTCTTACTTACTTTAACCTTAGATGTTATCCTTTGCTCGCCATGTGTCCTAAACAAATAATTTTGTATGGATTAGTTTATTGCATGGAGATGACCAATCATAGTGACATGATGAGATTTTCTTATAAATTTTTGTGTTTTTTCCCTTTGGCCAGCTATTGCTGGTTTTCTAGCCAAAGCCATTTTTGCAATGCATAGCTAGCCAGCAAGTTGGTTTTATAGCATTCATTGTCAATAACATCCTTGGAAGGATTATATATATATATATATATATATATATATATATATATATATATATATATATATATATATATATATATATATATATATTATTTTTTTTTTTTATTTTTTTTCTTGTTGGACTACAAGATTATCAAGGAGCATGTTCACTTGAAGAATCAGAGCTCTCCAGAATAGCTACTTGATCATTTACCTTTTGAAAAAAATCTTCTTTATTGAAAGGTTTTTGATAGAGCTTCAATATATATCCATTGACTAATAGAGCTCTTCTGCTGTCATCAATAGGTATTAGCTTAATAAAACCATTTTCATAGACCTCCTCAATATAATAAGGTCCCAACCACCTTGTTTGTAGTTTTATTTTTAACTGTTGGAATTTGGAATCAAATAGTGCCCAATCTCTTTTCTAAAATTTTCATTTCTTGATTTGTGAATCATGCCAAACTTTTCTTTGGTGTTGTACCAATTCAGTTCTTTGTAGTGCTTCCATCCTCATCTCATCAAGTTGATTAAGCTGTAGGAGTCTTTCTTTTTTTATTTCTTCTAATTTAATTCCTATTTCTACAGCTATTTTCAAAGCTTTTAATTCAAATTCAATAGAGAATAAAGGCTTATTACCATAAACCAATTCATAAGGTAAAAATCCAGTTGTTATTTTCCAAGTAGTATTATAGGCCCAAATAGCTTCTGGTACCTTATCTACCCAATCCTTTTTGCTAGAATTAACAACCTTGGTTAAAATGGTTTCTAGTTCTCTGTTGGTGAATCCAACTTGCCCATTAGTCTGTGGATGGTATGGAGATGTTTTTATCTATTGAATTTGATATACTTGCATGAAGTGAACTACGGTGCTTGATCTAAGACTATCTCCCTTGGAGCACCAAATCTTTGTATGATTTTGAAATATAAGAAATTAGCTACCATATCTTATCTTTCATGAGTTAATGCTTCCACTTCTGCCCACTTGGTCACATAGTCTGTACATATTAAGAGATATTCTCTTCCTCTGGAAGGAGGATCCACTAGACCTATAAAATCAATTCCCTATTTCTCAAATGGTTCTAAAACCAATTGAGGATGAGGGTGCAGAGGCATCTCTGTTGAAAGAGTAGGTTGTCCAATTCTCTGACAAGCATCACAGTGTCTGACATATATTTTTACTTGCTAATGAAGGTGAGGCTAATAGTATCCTACTCCCAGAATTTTATGTAAGGTTCTTTGAGCTGAATAATGCCCTCCTCCTAGTTCATCATGACAAGCTCTGATGATATCATAAGATTCACCATTTTTCACACACCTATGAAGCACATGGTCAGGTCCAAGTTTAAATAACATTTCATTAATCCATTTGAAAGAAAAACTTTCTTTGATTAAATTTTTTTTTTCTTTTTTGTGAAAATTACAGAGGAAACTTCTTTATGGTGAGGTAATTGGCTATATCAACAAACCATGGAGATTTTGATGAAATAGAAAATAGTTGTTCATATAAAAAGTCATATTCCACTAGTTCTTCATCACCTGTACTGTTTATTCTTGACAAGAAAGTAGCCACCACATTAGACTTCCCTAGTTTATCTATAATAGTAACATCAAATTCTTTTAAGAGCAATAGCCATCTAATAATCCTACCTCCCACAATTGGTTTGTTGGTAAGATATCTAATAGATGAATAGTATGTATAGACAAATACCTTATAGCTTGTTATGTAGTGTCTAAATGTATTAATTGCGTAGATTATAGCTAGGAATTCCCTCTCAGTTGTGGTGTAATTTCTCTCAGCAGGTGTCATGTTTTTGCTAATATAATATATAGCATACATGTTTCCCTCTTCATCCTTTTGTCTAAGGACTACTCTTAGTGTTTTATTAGAATCATCTGTGTATATATAGAATGGCTTAGTTCAATCTTATCTTCTCAATACTGAATAGTAACAAGTTTAGCTTTTATGGTCTCAAAGGCCTACTAGCAACTATCACTCCATTTGAATGTACCGTCTTTTGTAAGCAAGGTAAACATAGGGTTAGTTATTTGGCTAAACTTATCTATGAAGCATCTGTAGTAACTAGTATGTCCCAAAAAACTTCTAATTTTAGCTAATGTTTGTGGAATGGATAAATTGGAGATGATTTTGACTTTTTTGGATCTACTTGAATGCCTTTTGTAGAAATATGGTGTCCCAGGACTATTCCTTCATCCATCATCAATAAAAATTTCTTATGGCTCAAAGATAATTGATGTTCCTCACATTTGATCAATACTCTTTCCAAGTTGGTAAGAGCCTCTTCATAAGTTTCACTATAAATGGTGAAATCATCCATATATACTTTAACACAATTATTTGTAAGGTCAGAAAATATTGCTAGAACTGCTCTTTAGAAGGTTGTTAGAGCATTATAGAGTCCAAATGGAAGTATTCAGTAAGAAAACGTTCCCCAAGGGGAAGTAAACATGGTTTTATCTTGATCTTTAACTGCTACCATTATCTAGTTATACCCACTAAACCCATCCAGGAAAGAAAAAAATCTCTTTCCTGCCAAGTTGTCAAGAACTTGATCAATGAAAGGTAAAGGAAAGTAATCTCTGAGTGTTGCTTTGTTAAATTCTCTATAATCTACACATACCCTTAATTTTCCATTTGTCTTGGGCATAATTACTAGAGGTGAAACCCACTAGCTGTCTGAGATGGGGTAAATAAACCTAGCTTCTAGCAACTTTTGGATTTCTATTTTGACTATTTCCTTTTATGTTGGGTTTATTCTTCTTTGTGGTTGTCTGATTAGTTTGATAGATTATGTGTAAATGTGATGAGTACATATACTAGGGTGAATTCCATTCATGTCGGTATAATCCCAAGCAAAAGCATTGGTATGTCTTTTCAGTACTTTAAAGAGTTGATCTTCCTCTTCATTTGTTAACCAACTATTGATGTTCAAAATCTTTCTAGGTAATACCATGATTGGTTTTGTATCTGGGTAGTTGGATTCTATTTGCTTAAACTCACTAATCAATGAGTTTAGAGGACATGGATGAGGAAGTAGATTATAAAACATAGTTACATTATCAACAAACTCTTTTCCAGGAGGAATTAGTCTTGCTAAAGAACAATGGAATGCATCTAAGAAATGAGTTTTCTATTATTCTACCAATTTCCACACACTTTCCCAAATCAATCCATGATCATATGGTGAAGAAATAATAGAATAAGTAGAAGTGTATGTTTCATAATATTCTATTTGACCTAAGAATCCTATACTAAGGCGGTTTGTAGTTTCTAGACTGGCTGAGTCTGTAGCTTTCGGACTGGTAGAGTTCATAGATTATGGGTATATGTCTTCATTGAATTCTTCCAAGTGTTTCTTAACTGTGATCATAGCCAATGAAGAAATATTGTTTAATTTGTTGTCTGTTTCATCTACCCAAAGTTCTTGTATGCAATTTGTTGATGGTTTTGCAAGAGGATACAAAGAGATGCATTTGAACTTTATCCCATTAGAAATGGTCATGTCTCCTGACCTAAAATCAATCAATGTTACTACAGTAGCCAACCATGGTCTACCTAGGATTATGGGATATATTAGATTCTTTGTTTTGGGTTTCAAAACCATGAAATCTACTAGATACTCCCAATATTCTATTAGTACTTCAACATTTTCTATAGTCTTTTTTTGGTTTCGTTACAGACTAGTCTGCCATTTGAAGAATGGTAGTTGTGGGTTGCATTCTCATAAGAGATAACGCATGGAGAGTATTAGTTGTCATAACATTGATTTATACTCCCAAATATACCAAGACATTAGGAATTTCTTTACCTCTAATTGTAATTGTGATCACTGGGCTTCTTGGATCTGCATATTTTGGAACTAATAGTTTTCCTGCTAATAAATCAGCAACTTTTCTGTCAACATGAATGATTCCTGTATATTTTGCTTTCCTCTTAGGTGTCTTGATATAAATTTTTTTAATGATCTTGTTTAATTCAAGTATATCCCTAATAGCTTGTAGAATGGTAACCTCAATATTGATCTTTTGTAACTCATAGACCAAGTTTGATTCTTGTTTAATACCCATTTCTTTTGATCTTTTAGGAAAAGGAACTACTGGAGTAGTAGTTTTTTATTTGTTTGCTTCAGGGATAATTTTTATTTCTACCTCTCTAGTGTTTAATTAAGATGATTCTATTTTTTCATTTTCATCAGGTATCTCAAAAATAAGAACTAGAGGTTTTTGTATAGTTTTCCCTGATCTCAAATGTATGTCCGAACACTCAATAGCTCCAACATTGATTATTTCTTCCTGTTCATTAACATAAATAAGTGTTGGTTGTTTATTTTTTGGATTTTCTATTAGTTGTGTAGGCATTAAGGCTTGATTTATTTGTCTTTGTTATTGAATAATTGGGGGTGGCATAATAGTTTGTTGTTGAAGTGGTCTTCTTGGTTGGGTGAATTGTGACTGTGGGTTCCACTGTTGATTCCATTATTGATATGGTTGTGGCATCCATTGTTGTTGTGGTACCCATTGTTGCTATGGTTGTGCCACCATCCATGGGGGTGTTGGTAACCAATCTTGTCCTGCCCATGGATTTTGCATTAATAGAATTTGGGGTTGATTCCAAAATGGTGAAGGAACTGAAACATTCCATGGTGTCATCCATGGATTAACTAGATTTCTTGTATTAAACTATCCTTGAGCCTATTTTTGTGGGGAAAAGTTTTGTCTTTGAATATAATTTACTTCTTCAATGGACTAAACTTATGTTTTCATTTGATTCTTTAAAACAGGCAGAAGGGTACAATGTTTGGTATCATGATCTGTTGCATCACAAATCCCACATGATGAAACATTGGTTCTATCTAGGGGACAGTCTCTAAGAGCATGTTTCTATATGCACTTAGGATATTAGATTTCTAAGGGTTCTATTGCATTTGCCTTAGCTTAAAGGCCATCCAAGGTAATTTTTAGTGTAACTAGGATATCTATCTTTAGATTATCAAATTCTTCCATTAAGTTACCCATTTTAGTAGATTTCCCAAATATTTATTTCCTAATTCCAGGTTTCATTTGAGAGTAGTTGCTACAAAGCTCATAAATCTGATCGAAAGCCAACTTATTTATATCTCCTCCTCCCATCAAATTTAAGGCATCTTTAGTGTCTTCATCTAACCCTTTCAAAAAAACTAATTTCTGAACATCTTCAATGAGTGGATAATTGCTTCTTTTATGAGTGAACATGAATCTATCCAAATAATCCTCTAAAAATTCATCCTCATTCTATTTGATTTTGAAGAAATCCTCTTTTCTTTCTCACACTCGAAAGTAATCTTGGTACTTGTTCAAGAATTCTATTTCCATGTCATCCCATGTTCTAATAGAATCACCAGGGAAATAGAATCTCATAGCTGCATCTTTAAGTGTAGAGGGAAATAGTTTTAATTTCTGGCCATCTATTGTGAAATCATAGGTTTGACATAGTACCTTAAACTCAAATGAAAATTGATCAAGATCTTCTATAGATCTTCCCCAAAAAATGTGTAGATTAGTGGGTGAAATATTTTTCATGGGGGTTTAATCATTAGGATCTGCAATAATAGGCAAGGAGAAAGTCTTCCTGATTGTGCAAGTCATTGATTTTGATGGAGAGCCATTTCTTCTGATGATGATGTTTCAAATCCGGGATGATCTTTCTACTGAATATTTGTGGTATTAGTTATGAGTTGTTCAAATTTTTCAAAATTTTCTTCAGTTACAAATTTTTAAATGCTTCTTCTAAATCCTTGGCAACTTCTAAATAGTGTCATCCTGCAAGAGATTGATCCTGAGGAATTTGTCCTATGGGGCTTGCTTGTGGTAATGGCCTAGTTTCTATCCAATTTTTAGAAGATTCTTGTAAATAAGTTTCACTTATAACTTCAGGTTCACTACTTAGAGATGTTGAAGGAGTGTCCACTTGTGTTCTTGGTGGAAACTTTGGGATGAATCATCCTTTAGAATATCTAGATCAATACATCAATTTATTGAATTTTTATAAGATTTTATGGGTTTTTACAATGTTTTTTATTTTTCACTCTAGACCAATAATTATTACCTTACTAACACCTTATATCCCTATAAATGGTGACAAAAAATGATGAGTGTCATTAAACACCTCATTTAATCAATATTCAATTGTTGTCTTATCAATCAGGGATGGTGTCCAAAGCTGTCTGTAGTAAGGTATGGGATGGTAGGTCTAGAAGGCTGCTTATGGGGGTGTTTGATTATCCTATTCTAACTCTAACTAAAGAAAGAAATTTGTCCTAAACTATGTGATTCACTCTTTTTCTAAAAAAGAAGAAATCAAATCAATCTACTCTTCTGTTGAAAGTAAAAGATCACACTCCTATTTATGCTTGCATGGAAAGTAAAATCACACTCTTCACTAACAAAAGGAAATTTGTTTCACACATTTGCTATAAATGAAAACACACATTTATTAGAAGGAAATGACTTTGAAATAAGAAAATAATTTTTAAATTATCAATTTATTTTGATGTTTTTATGAATAAATGTAAATATTAACAAGATTTTAATTAATTATAACAATGAATTAGTAAAACATAACATAAATACCATACATAGTTCTTGGTTCTAAGGAGAGTGGGCCCTTACTCCTCTCAGACTAAGGAACAAATATTAATCAATGTAGAAACTAAAGTATTAATTCATAAAATTGAAATGATTACAATCTGTCTGAAACCTGTAATATGCTTGTACAAATCTTTTCCTTTATTATCTTCTCTCTATCATCTGATATCTATTATCTATGAAAATATTATACCTTATACTAATGTAATCATCTCAAAATAGGATGCAAAGGAATAGGATTCCTTGGTCGATCCATTCATCTAAAGATAGGAGATTGGATTTCCAAGAGATCTAATTATTTCGATGGAATAGATATCCTATCCTATAATAGTCTTAAGATCAAATATATTTATAACTTTATCCAAAGAAAATCTTATAAAATAGCAGGTGGTTATTTCCTTTATTTGATTCTAGTTGGAATGATTCTCTCTTATCCTATCTAGCTACCAGCTTCCCCATTTTTAGCTTTGTCCTTACATAATTCTCAAAATTGACCCTACAAAGTCGAGAGGAATGAACTTGCATAGTCCGTAGAAACAAGCCTATGGAGTCCATAGAAACAAGCCTGCAGAGTCCATAGAAATGAGCCTACATAGTCCATAGAAACAAGCCTGTGAAGTTTGTAGAAACAAGCCTGTAGAGTCTATAGAAACAAGCCTATGGAGTCCATAGAATTATGCCTATAGAGTTCGTAGAAACAAGCCTACGGAGTTTGTAGTTTTGCTGGATGAAGATCAAAATTGCACGTTCACGATACATTTCTTGTGTCTTTTTCTTGAGCATTCCTCACACAAAAATCACTAAAACATGCTATGTATTATAAATTAATGACAAAGTAAAGGTTTAGTCTTTGGTTTAATATAAACAAGACAAATATCTATTTTCCATGTAATAGTTATCTAACAATCTAAGATTTGCACAAGATAATATCCTTCAAGAAATTAATTGAGGGAAATAACATGTAAATAATGAGCCATATTCTGAGCTCATCATCAATCCTGGCTCAAAGAAGATAGATCATACCTACATGTTTGATTGGAATACACTTAGCATGACCAATATGGGGATCCACTAAACTTGATTAGGGGATCACTTGTCACAACATATCATGCTAGGAAGGGTTCCAAATCCTACAGTCTAACATAATTACACAACAACCCTAATGAATTCCTAAGGTTTAAAACATTCACCTATTTTAATAACAAGAAAGTAAATCTAATTTATTGCATACTAAATCTTGTGGCACAATGTGGGGGTTAGAAATAATATAACTAATATGTATAGGGAACCTCAATTAAATTAAGGATGAGTAACACCCTAATAAATGAAATATGAAAGATAGTATTCTTTGAGCTAACACTTATGCTACTTATATCTACTAAAAGAGAGGAGAACAAATTTAGAATATACTTACATAAATGTGAACCCATCAAGACTTAATCTCTCCCTTGGCCAATGGAGCTTCACAAAAGGTTTTTGTGGTTTGTAAGGAAAACTAATAAAGTCCAAATCATTCAAGACTTATCCACAACATTAAATTCTCCAAATAAGAAACCTAAGCTAAGTCTCCTCAAGTAGAATGGTGGAAGAGTAGATTATGAAAAAGCACAAGTGAATAATAAATCTTGATTTTACGTATGAAATAATGACAAAATGATCTTGTATATATACGTAGATATTTCCCTAAATCCTGTCAAAAATTTTGACTATATAGGGTCGACCTAGTTGACCCAGTTGACCTAGTGAATTGTCCCTGAAAACACACTGGGTCAACTGGGTCGACCCTATTACAGACCCTATATAGTATGAACTCAGGTGTCTGTAATAGAAAGATAGTAAAATAATGATAAATGGTAAAAATAAAGTAAACTAAATGTAGAAATGTAAAATCATGGTGTGAATAATAGAAGAATCCATAGTTGCTCAAACATGTTGTTTCACTCTAAGGATAGATAAAACTAAAACAAAGTAATATTAGCATGTTTTTAAGAGATGAAGAATAAGGAATTAAAGAAGAAGGGAAAATAGATTTAGAATTACAATTTATCTATCAAGGGGGGAAATGAAATGGGTGGAGGGGAGGATGAAGGAAAAATCAAGGTAGAGAAACTCTTTATTGAAGTCATGACACTCAAATTAGGTTTATCAAAACAAGAGGACTTTCAACCTTAAGGACTATGAAGAACTTCTCTTAGCTACACAAGTCTTGGGCCAACAAAATGGAGTATATAGATTATCCCATGAAGGCTATATGCATAAAAATTAAAATGGACCTACCTCCCTACAATGTGTTCCCCCTTCTTCAAGACCCCTTATAGAGTTGTTGGTATAATACAAAGATTGGGTACTTCCATGAGAAAGTAGGTAGCACCATAGAGTTTTCTGAATTCCCATATTCTAATCTACTAGCCTACTACACTCTAAGGGACCTCAGCTCTATATGAGGCCAACTGTGGAGTTTGAGCTTTGATTGGAGATAGGAGATGTGCTTATAATCATGTCTTTTAGTGTGATTTTGAATTTTGAGATTTGTATGTTACCTTTTAGATATCATTGCCTTTTGATTTGGTAACTTTCTTGATGGATTTTTCTATTCCTCCTTCTTACGTATTTGGAATACCAAACATGGGTGCTAGAGATGACTTTCATTTGAATACTTGGGGCAAGTTTGTTAAGAGAGATAACTTCAAATAGCATGGGGTCTAAGAGTCTCATAAATCAAGGTAAAATAGAAGTGTTACCTTGAATTTAACCTTGTTTTATCCAATATAGAGTGAAAGAAAGGGGAAAGCAAGAGGAATGACACATGGAATAATTTGAATTACTTCAAATCATAAAAAAATTTGACAAAGGGAAAAGAGGGATACAATGATAGCAAAGTGTGATTCCTTATCATAAGAATGAGTTAAATGGAGGAAAACATGCTAACATAGATTGTTGTGCAAATTTTATCTAACAGAAGAAGTAAAATATAAAGTTGAGAACAAAGATGAAGAACATAAAAAGGTGGTACTTTTATGAGGAGGGTTAAGTCCTATCCACAGTCTTACACAACAACTACATAAAATAGAAACCCAAGGGGTGCCAATAAGTAAGATGAAAAATAAAGTGGGATAAGAAAAATTTGGTAATTTTGTGAGGGATGACAAGTCCTATTCATGGTCTTACAAATAACTCATAAAATAAAAACCCAAGGGATGCCAAAACAACATTGGAAAGTAAAAAGTATGTGAAAAATAAGTAAAAGATGGTGGTTTTGTGAGGAATGTCAGTTCCTATACGTGGTGTTACAAAGCAACTCACAAAATAAAAACTCAAGGGGTGTGAAAACAAGATAAAATTCAAGAAGATAAAGAATACTATGGCACATTAAGGAACCAAAAGACCAAAAGGGAGGACTAAAGGTTTGTGCAAAAGAGGGAACTACTGTAGAGGGAGAGACTCATGCTTAAGTAACCTGCAAAAATGTGTTAGATAGATATAGATATAAAGCATGAAAAGAAGGAAATATTTAGGCAAATTACTTTTTGAGTAATTATGCATTGGTGGGCTCTTTTCAAAACATGTCCTTCATTGGTTTGAAGATGGTAGGTACTTGGACTAAGAATATCTTTGACTAAATATGGGCCCCAATATTTTTGGGCATATTTACCTTATTTATCATAGGTGTAGTCTAATTTAAGGAAAAGATCACCAATATTAAAAATGTGAACTTTAACATGTTTGTTATGTTGTCTGGTAATGTGAGCCTTGTATTGGTGGTTATGTTGTAAGGCAGAAAGATGAAATTCATCTATAAGATTAGGGGAATGAAGGTGAGGTTCACACAATTCTTCATCAAGAATAATTTCATGAAGAGATATACGAAGAGAGGGAAGCTCAACTTCTAAAGGAAGAACTGATTCAAAACCATCGACTAGAGATGCCCTAGTGGAAGTACATACACTAGTTTGATAGGCCCAAAGTTTAGGGTAAAGATGAATATGATAATCCATATGGGTTTCAGGAATTATCTTATGAAGAATTTTGTTGAGAATTTTATTAGTGGCCTTAGCTTTACCATTACATTACAGATGATAAGATGTGGAAATTTTGTGGGTGATTTTGAATTTATTAGAAATTTGTTTAACATGTTTTTTTTTTAAATTACCACCATTGTCTTAAATGATGGTATGGAGAATACCAAAGTGACAAATGATTTGGTTAAGAATAAATTTGTAAATGGTAAGACCGATGATGTCAACAATGGTCATAGCTTCAACCCATTTGGTAAAATATTTGATAGAAGTGATGATAAAGATATGTCCATCATGAGAGAAAGGAAGTTTACCAATGAGATCAAATCCCCAAGTGGAAAATGGCCAAGGATATTTTATAGTTTAAAGTTTCATTAGAGGTGAATGGATTAGATCATCATGAAGCTGACCAAGATCACACTTTTTAGCATATTCAATTGTATCCTTTTCAAGAGTGGGCCAAAAGTAACCCATACATAGGCATTTACATGTTGTAGCATGTACACTATAGTGACAACCACAAATACCCCCATGTGCTTGTTTAAGAAGAGGAGGGACCTCATCTTGCATAACAAAATGGAGAAAGTACCTTCAACATTATGATAGTAAAGGATGTTGTGTCAAAATACATACTTGAAAGCTTGTTTATGAATGCATGTCTTTTCATGAGAGTATAAATTAGGAGGATAAGTTTGGTCTTATAATAATTGTATGATATCTTGGTACCAAAAGATTTATTGAATGGTAGATTTTATTATTTGTATAAGAAAAAATAATCATAAATAACTTGATGTGGATGAAAGAGAGATGTTGGAGAGGCAAGAGAATCAGCAATGGAATTTTGATCTCTAGTAATAGGCTCAATAGTAAAAGAGATAAAATCCTTAGCAAGAGTGGTTACAATTTGATGATAGGTAAATAAGTTCTCACTTTTACATTGATAATCACCACTAACCTGATGTCAAATAAGTTGAAAATCACCTAAATCATGAAGGTATTAAATGTCTAAGTCAAGAGAAACTCTCATGCCTAAGACAATATTTTCATACTCGGCCATATTATTGGTGACATCAAAGGTGAAGCAAAAGATAAAGGAATGATTTTACTGAGAGGACTTGTGAGAATACAACCTTCCCCAACTCCTTGAAGGAATTTAGCACCGTAAAATTGAAGGGTCCAAGTATCCTCATGTAAGTCAATGTTTATTTTAGGGAGCTCCTCAATAGCTACTTTTGGTTCAGTAGTACTAGAGGGAGTGGAAGATTCATCAAGCTGATTGGATTCAATATTGACAATAAAACTATGAAAATAATCTTTGAGATAGATATATTTATTAAGACCTTAGATGTAATGGATATTATCATATGGAATATCATCTTGAAGAGAAGTGGCTAGAATGGGAGCTGTGACAAGTTGATCAACTATGACTTCCCCTTTGATAGCCTTTTGAGTGATGATGCATAGATCAAATTACATAAGTAAGATCATCCACTTACAAATTCTATCTCCATGAAGAAAGGATTTAGAGAATAAATGATGAATGGGGTTGGGATGAATGATGACATAAGTAGTTTTGTAAATCATATAGTGGCAAAGCTTCTCAGTTGTAAAATAAATGGTGAGGCAATCATCCTCAATTTTGGTATAACATTTCTCATAGTCGATGAGGCCTTGTCTAATATAGTAGATAGCATAATCACTTCCCTATAATCTCATTGGGAAAGCATTACCCCAATTGAAATAAGTGTGGAAGAATTATATAGAATCAAGGCTTTATCATTGGAAGGAGGATGAAATGTAGGTGGGTAAAGCAAAGACTCTTTCATGTTATCAAAGGCTTTTTGACATGGATCTATCCATTCTAAAGTAGTACCTTTCTTGAGAAGGGAATTGATGGAGTGAATTTGATATGCCATTTCAAGTATGAATTATCTAATTACCCCAAGTTTTCCTAAATAAGTGTGAATGTCGAGAATAGAATGAGGAATAGGCATGTTGATGATAACACTAATTTTAGTAGAGTCAACATCGATGCCACAGAGAGAGACTAAGAATCCTAATAATTTTCCAAATGTGACTCAAAAGACACATTTGTAAATATTAAGTCTAAATTTATATTTAAGAAGATATTCAAATATGATAGTGAGATTGGAAAGATTATTTTTACAATGTTTAAAATTAGCAATAAGATCATCCATATAGGTTTCAACAATTTTGTGAATGAGATCATGAAATAAGTGAGTCATTGCACGTTGGTAAGTGGCTCTAGAATTTTTTAGGATGAAGGGAATTTTGACATAGAAATAGGTACCCCATTCCGTGGTGAAAGTAGTCTTATGTTGGTCCTCAAGGGCAATATGAATCTGATTATATCCCAAGAAACTATCCATAAGAGATAACATTTTGTAACTAGTCATGGAATCAATGATGTCATCTATTGAAGGTAAGGGAAAGTTTTCCTTGGGACAATCAAGATTAAGATTGTGAAAATCAATAAAAATTCAAATGACCATAGTGACTTTCTTTAAAATAGGGATAATATTGGAAACCCATTCATAATAATACAGTGGTTTGATAAATTTAGCATCAAGTAATTTGATGATTTCCTTATGACAAAGTTGAATCATAAGGAAGAAATTTTCTTTGTTTTTGATGCACATGCTTGGAATTAGGATAAATAATGATATTATACACCATAATTCTAGGTTCAATGCTAGGCATGTCCTCGTAGGACCAAGAGAAAGCCTCATGATATTTGTCAAAAAATAAGCTAAAACTATCATGTTCAGAAGGTGAGATTTCTCAAGAAACTATAATTGGTTGAGGACAAGATGATGTACCATATTCAATGTGAGTGGTTTCTTCAATGAGTATGTCATTAGCATCTTTAAAGTGGTATGATATATTGGGTAAGGCATAAATTGGATTTGTTTTAGGATCAACACTAGAAACAAATTTGTTGATTCAAGGAGTTTTATTCTTAAATATTCCAAGTTTGTGATGTTGTTGAGGAATTTGAGGTTCTCATGAATAAATTAACTCAAGGATAGCTTCATCACTAATAAAATTAGGAAGAGGACCATAATACTTAACATTTACTTTAATATCTAAAATTTTATTTCCATGGCGATCAGACTTAGAGTGTATCTAACAAACATCAATTACCTTAGCATCCAGTGTAATTTTGGGAGTAGAAGAAGGAGATGGCATAAAAAATATTGGAGTGCTAGTGTATTCAGTGATGGGAAAAGGATCTAATGGAATGATATGATCCTTTTTTGTAGTAACTTCTAGATATTTGGAAGGCATAGTTTACTCTACCACCTAAGGAGTGTTGATAAGAGGAGGATTGATGGGAAGTACATGACCCTCAAGATATAAGGTATGATCCACATAAATGGTATGCACACCCCAATTAGAATTTTGAATTTGGACTAAAGTTTTTTGGTAATGATGGACAACCAAGTCTCTATATTGAGCTTAGGCTATGATATAGTTATTGTCGTATGTTGGATAAATTCGACATGATTGAGAATTAGGGGGGGTTTCAGAAGGTGAAATCCCAATCTTGTTGAATGTATGAAGAGACATGATGAGAGTATCTTGAAATAATTTACCCACTCAAAAATCATTGCAAGTGAAGGCATCTTCTGGTAGAGAAGGCTCTTGAGCATTGTATGGAGAGGAAAAATCGATAATATAATCCATGAGAGGAATAGTACGGTCTCTTGGTAAGAGAGAAGGAGGAAGCCATTGTGAAATTTAGGGAGGTAACCTCATCCATGAGAGGAAAATTATGTTGAAACTCATTGGGCTCATCATCATCAAAATCTGCAAGGGTAACTTGTAAATCAGGATTCATGTTGATAAACTCAAGTAAAAGAGCACTATTAATCTTAGGAATTTTAGGAATATGATATTGTGATTTAGGATTAGGTATTTGAATACTGAAAGGGTTAGGATTGGATTCATATTTATATCATTTTCCATTATGTGAGAATTTAATACATTAACTACTAGAAGAATCAATTGCCTTGATTCGATGAGTTCACGGATGACCAAGGAGTATGTTATAAGATAAAGGAAGATCAAGGACCATAATCTTAGTTCAAAGAGTCTTAGGTCTAATGGCTAATGGAAGCCAAATATATCCAAGTGGATTTTGATTAGTCTTATCAAAACCATGACATGTAAGATGATTTTTTGTAAGATGATCTTTGTTATAACCAAGTTGTTGTATAAGCCATAAAGATGTGACATTAATACCAAAAACTTCATCAACTAGAAATTTTTGAATAAGAGTAGTATTAATGGCTACTTTAATAAAGAGTTTTGGATCATTGGCATGAAAATAATTTCATCAATGATCATGTTTTGTTTAAAAAACTCAATGGAAGGTTTAGAAGAGGGACACATAGTTTCAATGGTATTGACATTAGTAGGTTGAGAATCAATAGAAGGTTATTCTTCATCTATGGAGGATGGATACTCAATTTCTTAAAGTTGTTTCATAAGAAATTTATGATGGTAGGGTGAATTAAAAACCAAATCCATAAGAGGAATCTTACAAGGCATAGAGTTTAGTTCTTTAAGAAAATTCCAATGTGATTTAGAAAAACCATCACAAGGTTTAGAAGGTAATTTAGAATTTGGAAGAATAGATGTTGTTTGAGGATTAGAAGGAGGGAGTTGTTCCTCAGGTGCTTCTAAATCAACATTAGTGGTGGTAGTCTCTTTAATAAGTTGTTATTATAAATATGGATTTTTAGGATTGGTAATGGGATCTTTGTGAGCTAGTTTATGATAATAATTGACCTTGGTAGTGTTGACATATTGAGAGTTTTTATAATATTGGTCATAATCAGCATTGATGGCATAAACATCCTTGACATTTTATTGATTTTTTGAATAATATTTTTGGTTATTAGAGGTATAAGCTTTAAAATTTTGTCATTTTTTGGAAACAATAGTGTATTCTTGACGACGAAGATTGATCATAGCTTCATGATTGAATGAATCACTAAAAATTTAAGAGAAAAAATTTATTGAGCCCTATACAAGATTCATGAGATTGTCCAATGTCAGTATGGAACCAACAAAATAGATTAGGGTCATACCACATAGGAGGATCATTGGGATATATGAAAGGTTTTGAGGGTGGTAAAACTTATTTCATTTGATTAACTGTAAGAGGTGTATGAGAAGATGAAGGAATATAGGTTTTTGAAATCCTTATTTGGTTTGTGAAGCATTACTAGTGATAGCATTAGATGTTTGGAAAGATCCTTTAAGGAGTTTAGGATTAGTTTCAAATTGCTTCATAAGAAATTCTTGATGCTTAGCTTGATACAGAGCTTCATTAAGTGTTTGGGGAGAAAAGGTTTGAACCTTATATTGGAGAGTGGGAGTCAAAGCAGTGATAAAGAGTTTGAATAAATTATCATCAGTCATGTTATGGTCAACTTTATGAGCTAAATATTTCCATATTTTGATAAATTCATGATTTGATTCATTAGGATATTACTTAGCATTGATGAAGTGGCTAAGACAATTTTAAAGAAGATCATTGTGTTGAAACTCTTTAACCAAAGGATTAACCAAATCTTAAAGTTTCCAAATAGAATGTTGCAGAATTTGATTATAACATTCTAATACATCATCTGTAAAATTTTTTACTAATATTTTAGCTATGAAAAAGGTATTATTTTGGATCCACTCTTTTCAAAGGTTGTCAAAGGCTTTGAGAAATGAAGAAGTGTCTTTAGTCCCATCATATTTGATAGTTGGAGATATATTACCAATATCAATGGATACAATAAATGGGGATAAAGGCTCATTTTTCATAGTTTGAAGCATCTTGTTATTCATTATGGGTTGAGGAATAACATTACCTAAGGTATCTTGAAGAGGTGGAGGAATGAAATTGGGATTAGCTTGAGGATGCATAGTTGGAGGTTGATTAGCTACATTAATTAGATGTTGTTAAAGTTGTATCATTTGATTCGTGTTATAATTTTGTACATTGTTCATTTTTTGTATAACTTGGGCTAAAATTTGGGTTGTATCAAGAGGTGGGTTGATGTTGTAGGAGCACTCCCCAAATTGGTGTTAGGGGGGGGATTATTAGAAGATGGGTTATTAATGGGGTTGTTAAGTAAACTTGTATCAATCACTTCCACATTAGTTTGAAGATTTTGAAGATGACAAGTATCTTGGTAGGTATAGAAAGGATTAGATCCATCAACTTCATCTTGACATGTTATTTTCACCATATTATAGTTCATGGATGAAGGAGGAGAAGAGGTGCCCAAGAGTGATGGTGCTTTTGGGAGGAAAAAAGAGGGAGAAATGAACATCCCATATAGTATCTAAATGGATTCAAACTATCCAATAAGATTCTGATAAGAGACTTCATTATAACTAAAGAGAGATGAATAGAATGAAAAATTAGAGAAATAGGGAACTAGATTGATGAATAGGGAAAGTAGTAATAATACAGGGTTGACTCGGTCAACCTATCATATAAAACAAAGCCTATAAACTATATAGGGTTGATTAGGTCAATATAATACACTGCACAAATACTGACAAAATAGGTAAAAGGTTATGCAAACTATATAGGGTTGACTAGGTCGATCCAATATAGTGGACAGGGGATAAAAAAGGTATAGGGTCGACTAGGTTAACTTAGTATAGCAGACATGGAAAAAGAGAAAGTTGATAACAAGTAATGAGTTAAAACAAGATAATTTTTACAAATAATTTAGGAAAGTAAGAGCTGAAGGGAAATAAATAGTCAATTGGATCAATGTTATCCAATTTAATTGAGGCACATAAAAGAAAACCTTGCACTAACACTAGATAATGCAAGTATTTTCACACACAATTGAGCAAATAGCAAGCAATCAAATTGAAAAGTAAAGAGCTAACTAATTGGTCAACCTAAGATGTTTTATTAGATTATTGAGTTATGATTTTTAATGTGATTAGAAGTTGGCTATAAGCAATATACTAAATAGAAATCTAAGGATGGTTTTTGGTAGTTTGGGTTGAAAGGGACTATAGTGGCAATGATACAAGCTTGGTATTGGGGCCTAAACCCTCACTTTACACACCCAAGTGATAAGGGTGTCGAGTGCTTATCCATAGTATACCATTAACCATGATTTATACTTGACTAGAACATCAAGTCAACTTCCCCCTTGGTGATGAAATCCAAGAAGGTTGGCCTTAGGTAGATAAATGTTCAAATGCTTGTTTAAATTATGTGATTTGGTTGTGTGTGCATAAAATAGAAATAATGAAACTAAGAAAATTAATTAAAAATATCCTAATTAGATTATGTGAACTATTCTAAGCATGTAAGCAACAAGAAAAGAAGTGTGTGAGATAATTACTAGTAGATATGAAGATAATTCCAACTTGAAATAAGGTATAGTGTTGACACTATATGCAAAAAATATAAAACAAGGTCGACAAGGTCAAACCTATACTGAAGAAGCAAGGTTTAAAAATGAATTGGGTTGGTAGGGTTGACCCAATTATTTTAGATAGCACACTAAACATAAAATTGGGTCAGCGGGGTCGATCCAATTGACTGTGCAAGGGAAGTTTTGAAGACTACAAACTATGAAAGGAAAGACAAAAAATAAATAAATAGAGAGGTAGAAAAGAACCTTGGTGGATTAGAGATGCAATGAAGGAAGATTATTGATGAATAACCTTTGAGTATGTTGGTAAAACCTAAAAATTAAGTCAACAAGATTGATCAAACTATGCAGAAGCATGCTGTAGAGTGTTGAAAATGTATAGGGTTGACTAGGTCAACCTAATAGGTTGAACTAGATGTCTGAAAGGCTAGAAACCTATACTAGGTTGATTGGGTTGATCCAGTTACTTATTCTTATAAACTTGTGCATATAATCTAGAAAATTAGGTTGACAAATTTGATCTAGTATGATAAAAATAATGACTAATATAATGAAAATAAGTGAAATAAATATTGCAAGGGTTAGTTTCACATCGGGTTCACCAGAATGTAATATGAAGGTGAATCCAAAGTGATTGATAATACTAAAAAGAGAGAAAAAAATGGAAATATGAAGACAATTCAACTAGTGGTGGGATAGGATTCACGTCAAGTTCACCAAAATATATGCAATCAAAAATGCATCATGTCTATAAATCAATCTTAGCTCAGAGAATATAGAGCATATCTACACTTCCAATTGGGATACATTTGTTAAGCGAGAGAATGAACAATATGGGCATCTACTAGACCTAATTAGGGGATCACTTATCACAACATATCATGTTAGGAAGGGTTCTAAATCCTACAGTCTAACACAATCACACAATAACCCTAATGGAGTCCTAAGGTTTAAAACATTCACCTATTCTAATAAAAAAAAGTAAATCTAATCTATTGCACACCAAATCTTGTGGCACAAAGTGGGGGTTAGAAACAATATAATGAACATGTATAGGAAACCTCAATTAAATTAAGTATGAGTAACACCCTAATACATGAAATATGAAAGATAGTATTATTTGAGCGAACACTTATGCTACTTTTATTTAATAAAAGAGAGGATAACAAAGTTAGAATATACTTACCTAAATGTGAACCCATCGAGACTCAATCTCTCCCTTGGCTAATGAAGCTTCGTAAGAGGTTGTTTTGGTTTGTAAGGATAACTAAGAAAGGCCAAAGCATCCAAGACTTATCCACAAGACTAGATTCTTCAAATAAGAAATCTAAGCTAAGTATCCTCAAGTAGAATGGTGGAAGAGTAGATTGTGAATAAGTGCGAGTGAATAATAACTCTTAATTGCACATATGAAATAATAATGAAACGATCCTATATATGTAGGTAAATCTTGCCCTAAATCCTCCTAAAAATGTTAGTTGTACAAGGTCAACCCATTGTTTTTTTGGGGAAAATTCACTAGGTCTAAGCTATTTTGGTCAAAATGATAACAAGCTAAGAAAGTGAAAAATACCCCTAAATTGTACCAGGTCGACCCAATCAATCTAGTATAGTCAACTGATCAAAAGGGGTTTAAGACAAGAAAAGGAGGGATGGAAAGAGGAAAAGACTAGAGGAATATTCAAGGGAGGATAAATAGCTTAGGGAATGGTTTTGAGATCTAGTGGATTTTTAATAATGTGGAAAAAATGGATAACAATCCTGTGAAGCACCAAAGGTCTGCCCACCCCTTTCCCAGTGCACCCCTTAGGGCATGCACTAAAAGAGATTGACTCTCAACGGGTTACTACAAGATGTA
>JARHVA010006824.1:367500-705000 GCA_037957365.1 Torreya grandis
TTGTATTGATTTTTATTTGTCTTTTGAAGCTCAATTTTACTATTGTAATTTATACCATGTGATATTATAACATACAGTAAAAAGTTATAATATGTGTACATTCATTGTTTTTGTTATTAGATATATCAATGGTTGTACACTTGTATATGATTCACAATGTTGAAAGTACTATAGGTTGTATATACATGTATTGTTATTAAAATAGATTATTTTGGTGTACCATTCATTCATAATATGCATTATTAGATTTATTTTATCTTATATACTATTAAATGTTGTTTGAAAGTCAAATATATTATAACTTAATCAAGGGGCTAGTTATATTTTTTACACATGTTATTTTAGATGTATTTAGCTATCAAAAAGTAAATCATTATGTTAATTAATGAAGAATGTTATATGTAAATTATGCTCAATATAAAGTTTTAAAAATTACATGTTTCATTAATAAATGCCAGTGGGGTTATAACATATCATAGTTGTTGAGCCTAACATAGACCATGCTTTGAGTTATACTAGTGATAGTGATGGCCTTTTACCTTTGTCTAAGCTTCATCATCTACCTACATGATGGGTAGATGAGACATATTGTGAGTTTCATAAGGTTTTTAGTCATTGGGCTAAGGATTGTCATGCATATAAGAGGTTCTTAGCACAATGACAGGTATCTAGTTCCAATATTCCTACAAATCATAGAATTTCACATTCAACTACTCCTATAAGCACTTGGTGTTTTCATGGTACAACCACACATACCTCTAAACATTTTTGATAAATTTAAAAGTATATTTATGGGCTTTGTCTGAAGAAGGCACAGTTTACTAATAAGACTCTACCTCCTCCTAAGATTCCTCCTGAGTGTATCCCTAAATATGGAGAGGTTTATTTCCTTTGACATCAATGTGAGACACATCATACAAACTGGTGTAGATTCTTGCATCAGCACTTCCATGTTTTCCATGGCCTACACCATCACCTTATCATTTGCATAGCCATGGTCATTCATGGGAAAAGGATACCCCTTCCCTACCTCTTGCATCATCTCAAAGATTAGAGGCTTTCAATCACATTGTATCACATGTTCCTTGTATTTATTACCCTTCAAAATAAATGCCACATATGAAATCTTCTTCTTATAATAGCACACCTACATTCTCAATTTAGTTAGTTCGATAGGAAGTACTCATACATCTCTTAGTAAATATAAATGAGACTATGATATAAAGTAGATTCTAGTTACAATAGGACTTAATAGATGTTATTGATAGTGTACACCATGAAATCTATCAGTATTTTTGAACACATTATTTTTGGATGGCATGCCTCATACTTCTAATTGATTAATTTTTGACATTTTTATGTTATTATAGCATTTGTGATGCATCGTTTATCATTTTTTTCTTTACTCTATCTATACATAGTTACTCTTACATTCATGATTCTTACTTTACAACTTTTGAATATTTCTACATTAAATGTTCATGCTTTAATTTTATCTCTTTACACACTTTATAACCACTTATTTTCCCCTATCCTAGAATGATTTTTTATTACTTAAATGTTTAAGTTAGATCATTTGTTGAATAGTATAGTTATTTATGTGACTTGGTAATTTAGACCACACCCTACACTATCCTATTCTCCCTATGATCAGCTAAAATGCATATTCACCATTATACCATTTTTACATGGATCTCTCATAATCCACATTCCCCATATATATCCCTCATCTTAATCACACAAAAGGTTAGATTTGAGATTGAATATTTACTTGTGGGCAAGTATAAGAATTTTTTTTTAAGCCAGCATAAGTTTTAAGTTATTATCTCTTATAACCAAGGTATAAGCTTCTTTGTGTTAGTCATCTATACCAATCATGTTTAGTTATTCTAAAAACATACAGAGGAGGAATAATAAAAGCCATAAAATTTAAAATCCAAATCATTCGATAAAAATACAATGGTCAAAAGACAAAAACCAATATTCAAAATCACACCAAAAGATGTGATTTTCCTTTGGCACATCTCCTATTCTATTCAAAGATCAAATTTTATATTTGGTCTCATAATATATTTTAGATATATTGGGGTGAAATAGACCAATAGACCTGGATATGATGTCTCATTATTACATCTAGTGCCACCTACTTTCTCACATAAGTACCTAATCTTTGTAGTAGACTAATGGCTCTATAAGGGGTCCTAAAGAATAGGGAACATGTCATGGGAAGGTAGGCTCATTATTATTTTTTTGTAAATAACATTCATGAGATGATCTAGGTATTTCACTTATTAGCCAACTACTTTGCATTTAACAGTAAGAGTATCTTAAGTATTTATTATCAAAACAAAATCTTAAGCACTTGAACACTTTCTTAATATATCCCATTTATACTAAGGATAATTGCAACACCTGTGTACAAGCTTTTCATTCCATGTTTTCATAACATCATTCCTTATAAAATCCCCTTGATGGATATTGATTATACAGTGATCATACCTTTAGGGTTAATATTTTGTGAGCTATAGTGTAATACCTTGCATAGGACCAAACCTTCCTCACAAAATTCCCTTTTCTCCAAAACTATTTGCATCCATATTTGGTGTTCCATTTTTTATTTTCATTGTAAGACCTTGGATAAAACTAGACCCTCTTAACAAAATTCTTTTTTTTCCTACAAATAAATACCACTTGGTTATCTATTTAAGTTGTAGTATAAGACTTCAGATAGGACCAAGGCTTCATCACAAAATAGTTTTTTTGTCTTTTACATACTACATGGCATATTTTTTCATAAAATAACTTTACTCTTCCACGTTATTGACTAATAAAAACTCTAAGTTTGAATTTTTTATTTTTATTACTACTCTTATTTTCATCTCTAACTTCTTTACCTAGCTTTGTTTGCATATTTTGGACTTTGTTTACATTAATATTTCTTATCCACATACTTTTCTTAAAATATCTTTGTTTACATATTTTCAATTTTGTTTACATTGATATTTATTATCTACATACTTTAGCTTTCATATATTTATTTACATTGAATTTTGTTTACATCTATATTTCATTCTTTACTAACTTTATTTACATTTGATATTTATTGGTATTAATATATTTGTTTACATGTTTATTTCTTAATGATATTTCCCATCCCCTTACATTTATATTTTCATCATTCTCATTTTCAAAAATATTTTCTTTATCATTATTTATGGCCATGCATTTGTTCACAATTTCTAGAAAATAATAAACACATACATCATATTTTTTACTATAACATATATAAAGATCAATACATAAATCTAAATACATAAAAAAATAGTAGGATCCATTGTTATCTACCCTCGTGATAACATATTATACAAACCATGAACTAATTGTACCTAAATCATCGATATTAAATCATAAATTGTGCCCTGATCCAATATAAACTAACATAATGTAACAATATATAGTGACACCTTCTCATCTAACTTTTGATAGATGACAAAAGTTGTCACAAGTCCAATAATAGCATTCTAAATATCTGAAATGGTTGACATATATATAGGCACACTCGTAAACTATCATGTGTATATCTCTCACAACTAGTCACCTATAAGGTTAAGGCTTGCCTCTCTACATCTATCTCTAGTATGTATAAATATATATATATATAGGCACACTTGTAAGCTATTATGTGTATATCTCTCACAACCAGTCACCTATAAGGTTAAGGCTTGCCTCTCTACATCTATCTCTAGTGTATCTCAGGACACAAACTACCCTACAATCGAGTGTCCCAAAAAAAATTACACATCCTCAAGGCTGATACCCACCTCAATGGTATCACCATCCACCACCCACATAAAAGTGGTAGTTAGTCTCAATCAATGTCCCTAAGAACATGGAAACTAATTACATGTCAAGTGGAATCCACCGCATCATCATAATACCACTAAAACCTAAGGTATAGTCAATTGAGCTCCATCCACTATAGACAATAGCTCAAACAAATATGGTAACCACATTGTGTCCACTAATATTTAGAATCAAAATTACCTCTATAAAATATCAAACAACAAAGCACATATCATCTCTCCATCCTAAGCAATCAACAAATGTACTCTAAAACTCAAAAATACTAGTGATTAACTACTTCATAATATAATTTTGAATTTTATTTACCACTCTCAACTATGTTGGCCAGCTTCTGTACCAATTCAGCCACACATTTCTTTATATCATATTAGATTGATCACATTTCATACTATGTCGACCACCTAAAGTTTATACACAGTCAGCTAGGGCATATGCCATCAACTAACTTTATGCAACCCAACTAAATCGACCACCTAATTTTTATATATGATTAGCCATGGCCTATGCCATCGACCACCTTACTTAAAACATACTACATTTTCCACCCTGTATACTAGGTCAACCGCCCTTTCATTCAACTAATTCATCCATGGCATATGTCATCAACCACCCTTGACTCTATAACTAGATCAACCACCTTAAAATCAGTTGGCCACTTACTATAGAGTCGACCACCTATTTAAAAATACCTAAAGCAACTAAATTGGTCGAGTTGATCTTGTTCAAATTATGAGGTGATTTTTAACTAGCTCCTCATTAATACCCTAAGCCTAATTTTTCAAATTTTTACTCCTACCCATTGACCTCCATATTTTTTAATTTATTACTCAATTTTATGGGATAAATTCCATTACATGATTTATCGTGACACCTAATTTTCCTAACCTAATTAATTTTAATCTCAAAATGGTAAAATTTCATATTAAATTCATCTCATACATGGACTATCTGTAACTGCAATATGTCCTCCAATGTGTTTGCCTCCTCGGGCTCACATCATCATCTCTCTTTTTGCTCAAATAAGATACTTATCTAATAATCAATAATTAAAAATACACAAATGAATGATAATTTCTACCTTTTATAGTAAAATTTCAAAAATTCCAAAGCTCTAATATATACTGAAAATTTATGTATTTTACACAAATTTGTTTCTATAAACTATTTTAACAAATCAAAATAAATTATGGAATCTTGATATGGTACAAAAAAATTTGATACTAAACACAGTTGTACAAAAAATTCAAATTTTATCTTATTTTTTAGGTCCAGCTCTTATTTTGCATATTGGATGCCTCTTCCACCTGCTTCTTACGAAAATCCTATCTATACAGCAACAAAGTAAGTGAAGGTAATTATCTATAAATCATTTAATTTCATTTATTTTTCACTTTATATTGTAATTTATTATCTCATTGTTGTGTGTTGCTAGGTTCTTTTCTGAAGCACCATCTCATGTTATAACTACATGACACGTGATGAGCTTTTAGTAGGACATATGTACACACACAATATTTTTAAACTTTATTATTTATTGACGCTTTCTCTCTTGTTGGACCCTGTTGATCTTCAATCACTTTTAGTGCATGCCTTTAAGGGTGCATTGGGAAAAGGGTGGGTACACCATTGGTGCTTCGAAAGACTGTTGGTCAATTCTATCATCACCTAAACCCATTATAAATCTTGGTTATCCAACTCCCCAAGCAATTTAAACCATGTTTACATATTTTATCAAGTATTTCTCCTTTCAAATATCCCCTAACTAAGAAAGTACCCTCTTTTCCTACTAAGTCAGCCTGACCGATCTTGTTATAAAATATTAAGTGCATGCTACGAAACTATGTCAACCTAACCGACTTAGTTTGAGACCTAATAATATTTTTTTTAACTAATTGAATTGAATTGATTGATCTTGTCAACCAAAATTATGTAAGGGTTAAGGCTTATCCATTGCTATAAATATAAGGTTCATTTCAATCCACTAAAGAGGAATATTCATCTTTGCATCATTACAATTCACAATTCTACTAAATCTGCATTTGAAATACCCATTGCTTAGGGTTTGCCTTAGAGAAAAGATTACTTATTTTTTGGAAAGTCTTAGATATAAAGTAGGAGTCTTTTAGCCTAGGGTTGATTTCTATTGTGTGATACTTACAAAGCCAAAACCACCTCTTGCAAAGCACCATTGGCCAATAGAAAGATTGAGACTCAACAGTTTTGTCCAACGTAAGTATTCCTAATTCTTGCTATTTCATTTGATAGATAATTATTGTATAAGTAATGTATTATGATCGTATAACTCCTTACTTAAATTACATCTATGCTTAAACTTAGTATAGATATATAATTTTTTTCGGTTGTCATCTTCCATTTTAGGTGATATAGGCCCTCATTTGTCTACCATAATCCATTGATTGTTTATTTATGTTTAACCATCCCCCTTTGTGCCACATGCTTTAATGAACACTAGACTAGTCTTATTTTATATATTTAAATCTAACTAAACGTATTATATGATATCATTTATCTAAAGGCTTTTAAATACTCTCTTTTGATATTGTGTGATAAAAAATCCTTTAATTAAATTTATCATATTCAATTTATTTATATTCTTCATATAAATATATATTATAATATTTAAATATTAATTAATTACCTTCTCAAATCTTAATTCACTAAATCAATACAATATATATATCTATCTATCTTAATTTATTTCATTCAAAAATATTAATTCACATATATAATATTTACATATTAATTGATTGCCTTCTCAAAATCTTAATTCACTAAATCAATACTATATATATATCTTAATTTGTTTCATTCAAAAATATTAATTCACAATAAAATACCTTGCCTTCAATTTATGTTCAACCTTCATGTGCATGAACTGCACTAAAATGCCCATTGGCGTGATGACAGCACCTTCCCTCTTAGCGCACTTTCTTATCATCATTTGCGCAGGCCATAGGTCTTCGGATTCCAAAATCTCACTGGGCTGGCATCAACACCTGTCAAACATCAATCACAGTGTTGAGTCAGGTCTTCCCACCACCCAAGTCAATTCTGACTCTCACTAAGGTTGGTCTGGTTGTTGTGTCACGGTCTCTCTAATTTGATATGACATTGGCCAATATTCCTTTGAACTTGAATTTTATTCACAAAATCTGATATCTCCCACCACGAAATTGCCCATGGTACGTGACTTTTCATTCGACCGCCGTTGTAGGGCAAAGGATTTTTGTGTGCCAAGACCCTGAATTAACCCTCTCTTCTTCCTGATTAAAGATGTGTTAGTACTAAACCCTATTCTCCAATTCTCATTTGTTCAGTTCTCGTATTACAATGGAACATGCAGCACGGTTTTCTTATTTCGTAGCGCTGTGTCTTTACTTGATGTCTAAAATGCTTTCCGCTTCCCTATATCTGGCCAACTTTTGGGATTAAGTTATTCTTCCCTCTCACCTGAAACAAACCAGACTGTATTGTTGTCGGCAGATGGCACATTTTCTACTGGGTTTTATAAGGTTGGCATCAACGCCTATGGTTTTGCTATATGGTATTCCGATACACCGGAACCCCGCACGGTTGTGTGGATGGCCAATGGAGACAGACCTGTTAACGGAAAGGATTCACGTCTCCGTCTTCAGAAAGATGGAGACTTCATCCTATTCGACGCGGATGGAAGCTCTGTATGGAAGACCAACACCAGAGACCTCCATGTCAACGAAGCCGCACTTCTAAACACCGGAAATCTGGTGCTTCGCAGCTCTGGGAAAATAATTTGGCAAAGCTTTGACTCTCCTGGTGATACGCTCCTTCCTCACCAGCCATTCACCAAGAATACACAGCTGATCTCCAGAATGGGCTTGGACACCTATAAATCTGGCTACTACCGTTTCTACTTCAACGATGATAATTATCTGCAACTCATTTATCACGGTTTGAATCTGTCCAGCAAGTATTGGCCTTATCCTTGGTTGGATCCAGTTGGTAATGGCAGAAGAACTTATAATATTACTCACTCGGCAGTTCTCGACGGATTCGGGAGATTCACCTCAAGCGATCGGTTAAATTTTACCGCCTCGGATTATGGGAAAGGTCCCATGAGAAGATTGACGCTGGATATTGACGGCAATTTGAGATTATACAGCTTTGACACACAGTATAACAGCTGGAATATTACGTGGATGGCAATGAGCGAGCAGTGCAGAGTTCAGGGTCTCTGTGGTTTTAATGGCATATGCATATATGCACCAGAGCCCAAGTGTGTGTGTCCTCCTGGTTTTGAGCAGGTAGATTCAGCGGATATGTTCAAAGGTTGCCGGCCGATTGAGGAACTAGCTTGCGGCCCAACTAGTACTAAATTTCTTCGGCTTCCATTCACAGATTATTACGGATATGACGAGGTGTATACAGTGGGAGTGTCATGGGAAAAGTGCAGGAAAACCTGCATGGATGACTGCAGTTGTTTAGGGTTTGGTTACAGGCATACCGGGACTGGACAATGTTACCCAAAAACTCTACTTGTCAACGGCTATCAATCTCCTGGGGTAAACAATGACATGTATATTAAAATATCTGTTAAAGATGCTTCAGGGACTAACAATAGGGCCTCAGCTCCGTCACTGCAATGTTCGGAACACCAAGTCCAGCCACAAAACAGATCTTCCATAAGAAGTCAGTTAATCATTCCCATGGTATCTTCTGTTTCTGCAATTGGGATCGCAGAGATTGTTTTCATAGCACTGGGATGGTGGTTTCTGTTGAGAAACATTAGCGATGCCAATGTCTATAACCGCCAGGGCTACTTTTCCGTTCCTGGCGGACTGAAAAGGTTTACATTTTCAGAATTGAGAGAAGCGACCAATAATTTTAAAGACATAGTGGGGAAAGGAGGCTTTGGGACTGTGTACAAGGGCCACCTTTTGCCAGAAAATAAAATGGTCGCAGTAAAGCAATTGGAAGGAGTGTCGCAAGGAGAAGGTAAATTCTGGACAGAGGTAAGTATAATTGGCAGAGTAAATCACATGAATTTGGTTCGCATGTTTGGGTTTTGTGCGGAGAAAGAGCACAGGCTGTTAGTTTATGAGTATGTTGAAAATGGTTCTCTGGATAAGTATCTGTTCACCAAAAACAGTTCAAGAGTTTTAGATTGGAACGAACGCCTTCAAATTGCGGTGGGGACGGCCAAAGGATTGGCTTATCTGCACGAAGAGTGTCTGGAATGGATTCTGCACTGTGACATTAAGCCCCAGAACATACTTCTGGACGAGCAATTTCGTGCCAAAGTGTCAGACTTCGGACTATCAAAGCTGGTAGACAGTGGGCATGACAGGGATCGCGCGCTCACCTTCTCTACAATACGAGGGACGCGAGGGTATTTGGCACCAGAGTGGACAATGAACCTTCCAATCACCGCCAAAGCAGATGTCTACAGTTTTGGAATTCTCCTGTTGGAATTAGTGAGCGGGCAAGACGCTGCAAATTTCAATGTGTCGGGTTCAGGTGGTAACTTGGTGCAATGGGCTGATGAGAATATGAAAGCAAGAAAATGGTTGGAGAATTTGGTAGATCCCAAAGTGGTTGGGGAGTGGAAATCCGAGATGGAAGTGGAGGTGGAAAGAGTATTAAGAACGGCATTGCTGTGCGTTAAGCAAGACAAGGATCGTAGGCCTTCCATGAGCGAGGTTATTGAGATGTTAATGGTGTCCATTAACACAAATTCCAGCAATGTGGGAGTGTCATCAGCTTATGGATCCGCGTGTTCTTCTTCTTGCTAACAATTTTCTTTGGGGCGTCCGTCTGGTATTTCCCGTTTTATCTTTATGCTTCGTCATACAAGTATGATTACCTAGAGAAACGTTTAGTTTTTGTTATGGCAAGACATATTATAGGAATCCCTTGGCATTAAATATACGATTTTTTTTTATATATTATTATTTTTAATGTTATATTTTATTTTAAAATTTATTTCTATATTACATATTCTTAAAATTAATATATTAATTTGAAAGTTTTAAAATTCAGTTGTATTTTTAAAATTATTTGAAATTCAAATTGTAAAAAGATCAAAAAAATATTATATATTAAAAATGATGAAATTTGGAAGTACCTCAAATAAAGAGGAATATTTATATTTTGTGAGGATTGGAATTTTGATTGTAGTATTTTGACCACGTGAATAATTGGGTGGAAGTAATGACAAGAGGTCTACATGCTTAAAAATGAAGGCATGCACAGTTAAAAAATGAAATTGAATCCGATAAACTAATTATATGTTCAAACTAGGCCACTACACACATTTTTAAGGTAATGTTTTAAATTTGATTATTTAGAGTGTTATTTTTAATGTATTGAGTATTTAATTAAAGAGGAAGAGAGAATATATTTGAAATTTAAAATTTTCTCATGTATAAGTGATATATATTGATTTTTTCATTGTTTAACGGATGCAGGGACTTTTGAACATCCTTCATGCAGAGAGGGGTTCCACCCTTCTTACAGAGAAAGGTTTAATTGTCCCAATCAAAAACTCGAACAAGTGATTAGGTATAAGTGTCATTTTTTGTAGGTGGTCTTATTGTTTTTTATATAGATAAATACTTTCACAGAATTTGGAACTAAGAACCGAAGAAGATAGCATTGATTGGAGCTACAAACCAGTCTAGTAGTAGATAGTCTTATTGTTATAAATAAGATTTAAATTTGAATTTTAAGTATTTATGTGAATAGTAATTTTAGGTTTTAAACAATAATCTTAAATATATTAAATCTTTAATTAAAAAAAAGTATCATTTTACAAGTGTCCAAATTGAAAAGTTGTACAGAACTTGAAGTCTAAGCTTTTAAAAAGACTCATAAACTTAAATTTAAATTTTTTATTTTTAATGGAAAAATGTTGACTAAGCTTCTTATTTTTTGATAAGACATTTACTTTTTTAATTTCTTTTGACAAGACATTTATTTTTTCTTAATTTTTTAATAATAAATATTTGAACAATATGAAAGTCACTTCATATTTTGGTGACTATTTTCAACAATATATATATATATATATAATTGTTTAATATATATTGTAATTGAGTCAATTTGACATTAATAAAACTTATAAGAGTGACTTTATTGCATGCTTTAAAAGTTTTATCAATATAATAACATGGCTTCACACTTTATCTTATGTTAATTAATGTAATATCTTAATTTGGTCCTATAGCTTTTATCTTGTGTTAATTAGTGTGAGTATTGTACATTGATATTATTGTGAGTATTGTACATTGATATTATTGTGTTAATTAGTGTGAGTATTGTACATTGATATTATTGTCGTTCAAAACAATGCATTTTGAAATAAGTTTCATTTTTGTCACGTACAATTATGTATAACTAAAAAGTTGTGAAATGCTAGTTACTATCCGTAAAGGATAATCACAAATATATTTGTTTCTTTTTATGTTCTATATTAATATATATATCTTGAATAAATCAATTTCAAAAACATTAAGATATAATAATTTTAAAATATTTAATTTAGATTTGTCACATACAATATTAATTAATAATTTTATTTTATTTTCTATAAAAATTTTATTGAATTATTGCAAATGATTTCAAATTAGTTGTACCATTATATTATGGTGAAAAAATATTTATAAAAATAAATCAATCGTATGACCAAGATATTATAATTTTTCTAGTTGACTTCTTCAAGCAAGAAAAAAAACTTCTAAATAAATACTAAAATTTAGATCGTAAATTAGTTATTAACAACACAGATATTATAATCCACCACCAAGCCCGATTGCCAATGTAGAATACTATCGATATAATTAATATATAAATGAAAATTTTTACTAATTACTTTTCTATTTATGTCTACGATGACATTTTATTTTTAACATTTTTAAAATATGTTTTCAATTTTTTTGAACACATTCTTACAAATTAAAATATGTATAGTTTATATCACTTTATTTAATTTAATTTAACATCAATCTCATCAAATCAAATGCTTTTGTTGTTTAAAATAGTTTGCATATCTATCATTAAAATATTATTATACATAGATCATTTGTGTATTTATCAACAACATATAATTACCTCATCTTATTACGTAACTATTTAAGTTGCATCACGATTACTCGTCATTTATTTGCTCGTATTAACCTTTAAAATAAAAAGGGATAAAAACTTTATTAATTTCCAAAAATATTACAATACAGCAAAGGGCCAGATCCCCAAAAACCCAAGAAAACCACAGAAACAAAACACCAAAAATCGTCACATCCCAACACCATTTCCATCCTCACTAAGAATCATGTCCAGGTTCTAACACACCTCCGTAGGCAACATCACCCATTCATCCACCCTGCGTCCACCAATATCCTCAAAAGCCCACTTCGCGAAGCAATCAACCACTCCATTCCATTCCCTCAGAATGTGAGCAAAGGACACGGAATCCATAAGCGAACTAATCTAAAGTATCTGATGCACTATCAAAGATAGTTGCCAACTCACATCATTAGTTTTCCTCTCCCGGATCATATTAATCAGAATTTGCAAGTCGGCTTCACACTTCACCCTTTGCCAGCCTAACTCATAAGCTCTCTTCAATGCATACAGAACAGCTGCTCCTTCCATATTGTTCACTGTCTGCTCTCACATGTGTGCTGAAAAAATAAAAACAACAGCTCCAGAGGAATCCCTACCAATCCCGCCTATCCAAGCCAGGCCAGGATTACCTTTGGAAGAACCGTCCGTGTTTATTTTCAAAAAACCTTCAGGAGGGGGTGTCCATTTCCCACTCCTCTGAATTTTTTGCTTCCCACATCGGCCACGCCTGATGCACGCAGAGCCTAGAGAGATACTCTGTATGCCTAACCTCTTAGCCAATTCTGCGTCTCCCTGCTCCAGCAGGGAAAATAATTTTGCTCTTAGCTTCCACAGTCTCCTGTATCATGCCAATAATTCTGCTCCATACCTAGTAAACCATCAATTTTTTCTCTTTGAAAATTCAATAGTTTCGCTCAAGCTAGACTTGCCACAACAAAAAAATAGGACTAGCATACCACGCCTCCTAGAGGAACTGAGCAACAGAAGGCGTCCTGCCCAATCTGGACCAAAACTCAACCAGGGTAGAAGCGTGCAAGCATTGACACCTCCACGCGTCCCACCAAGCATGCCACAAATGAATAGTGAAAGGGCAGCTAAAAAATAAATGAGATGATTCCTCCTTCGCTCCATTACACAAGACACACTGTGAAGGGCCAATAAAGCCTCTCCGTCTAATATTCTCCCAAGTCAAACAATGATTCCAAGTCAATGTCTAGATAAAGCATTTGCATTTTAGCCAAGATAAGCTGCTCCACACTCTTTTCCACCAAGGAACTTCCCCTCCAGCGCCACATTGTTGCGCTATCAACTCCTAGTAACCCGCCGAGATTGTGTATTTCCCCTTAGGATGAGGGGACCAAGCCAGCAAGTCATTCTCCCTGAGTGTGAAGTAGTAGTGGCCAGCAAGGATCTCATGAAGCTCAGCGCACTCAGCCTCCATACCAATAATCATCCATTCTTCCTGTTCCTTCCACCTCGCCTCCGTCAATTGACCATGCAAAAGAAAGGATTTGTAATCACACACCTTAATCCATCCTGCCTCACTAAATCTCTGTGCAAGGCCATCAAGATGTGGATACTGAGTAACCAAAGGGGGAAAATTGTCCCACAAGTCATGCCAAAATTGTGCCTCATTACCCCCTACATATCTAGAAAAGACCTCTCTTGATCAAAGCAGCTCCTTTCTTAAGAGTATCCCAGATCACTGATCCATTACCCAACAATCTATATCTAGCGATATCTTTTGTAGGAACCCCAAAAAAATACTTATAAGACAAGATCCTGGCCCACACATGATCTTTTTCCTCACACCATCTCCAATACAATTTGGCTGCCAGGGCCATTCCTGCCAGGACTGACTGCTGCAGACCCAGGCCACCAAACCTTTTAGGGCTGCAAACAACCTCCCACCTAATCAAGCTCCACTTTGTTGAAGACAAGTTACCTGCCCATAAAAAATATTTTGCCAAGGAGTCAAGATCCTTAACAAAACTCACCGGTGCCACTTGCAACATACACATGTATAAGGGAAGCGCCTGCACCACCGACTGGATTAGTTGTACCTGACCGGTGAAGGACAGCCACCTGTTGGTCCAGTGATTCACTTTAGCCTTGAACTTGTCCAAAATCCCCTGCCATGATTCCTTGGACTATCTCCCAGTAGAAATAAGGATACCAAGATAAAGAACTGGAAGGCTACCAATTTGGAATCAAAGAATGTCAGCCACCCTCCTTTGAATAGGTGGCAGAGTGTTGAAGAAAAAAATGGATGATTTATCCTCATTAATTACCTGACCCGTGGCAACCAAGTATGTATCCAAACCACTACGAATATTGGCTGCCTCCCTCATAGTAGCCATTCCCATCAACGCCACATCATCCAAAAATTGAAGATGAGAAAGAAAAGGAAGGTAACCTCCCCACCTCCATCCCTGAATAACACCTTCACTAGTCTTTTTTCTAATCAGGTGTCCAAGACCTTCTACCAGAAGAAGAAACAAGTAGGGAGATAATGGATCCCCTTGCCGCAAGCCACGCGAAGCACCAAAGAGTTGTGAGTGCTCCCCATTCACCAAAACGGAGAATGAAATCAAATTCACATAGCTCATTACCCATTTGATCCATTCTTCCTCAAAACCAAAGGCAGCCAAAACCTTCTGAAGAAAAGACCACTGAACCCTGTCATATGCCTTAGACATGTCCAGCTTCATGAACATCACTTTCTCCCTAGACTTAGACATGGAGTGGATAGCCTCAATAGCCACCACAATCCCATCTAAAATCTGTCACCCCTCCACAAAGCTGCTTTGTTCCTCTAAGACCAGCACCCCCAGCCACTTTTTTAATCTTTTAGCTATCAACTTTGATATAATTTTATAGACAACATTGCAGAGGGAAATAGGCCTGAATTGACTTAGGTGATCAGCCCCTTCTCTCTTGGGAATGAGAGCTATAAAGGTTGAGTTCAAGGCCCAAAGCATTTGTTTACTAATTTGAGACTCTTGAACTACATCCAACAAATCTCATTTGATGATTTCCAAAAACTCCTAAAAAAATTCAATTAGAAATCCATCTGGGCCTGGCGCCTTACCTTTTTTCATCATGAAGACAATATTTTTAAGCTCCTCAATGCTAATGGGATGCATCAGCTGCTCCTTCATCTCCTGAGAAACTAAATTGGGAATACAGGAGAGTATCTGATCCTCAGTCGCAGTTCCCCTCGGTCCCTCTTCTCTAAAAATAGAAGCAAAATACTGAACAACTTCGTTACACATGGCTCTCATAGAGGAGATAGTCTCTCTGATGTTTGAAACCAAATAAGTTATCATATTTCCATGTTGCTTGGCTCTCACCGAGTTGAAGAAGAAGGTTGTATTCCTGTCCCCCTCCTACAGCCACACGACCCTGGCTTTCTATTTCCAAAAACTTTCCTCCCTCAACTCCCATTCTTCCACCCTCTTAACAGCCCTTGCTTCATCCCTCCACAAAGATTCAGACAACCCCTCCTCTCTAATCATTTTGGTAATGATATTTAACTCCTCCTGTGCCTCTTTCTTTTCCTGAAAGATGTTCCCAAAACTCAAAATATTCCACCTCTTGAGCTGATATTTCATGAATTGGAGCAGCTTAACAAAAGTATACATTGTTGTACCAGTCGCTGGCCTCCCAATTCTCCACCAATTATAAACTCGACCAAACAAACCCTAGTCCCTGAGCCACATGAGTTGAAATTTGAATGAGGGTTTCCTCTGCATACAATTCAAAGAAATGTGAAGCTTAATTGGCGAGTGGTCAAAGCCTCTCCAATCCAGGATCTCAAAACTCAAAGACCATAAGCCGCCCACCCAATAACAAGAAGTCATGAACTTGTCAATACGCTCAGAAATAAAGTTGTAACCCGTCCTCCTATTGTTCCAGGTGAACCTCCCATTGCAAGGCTTAATATCCACCAGGTTAAGCTCCAAGATCTTGTCCTGAAGCAAAGAGGAAGATGGTTCCATTCTAGCATTTCCTCCCTTTTTTCAGTTAGGTCCAAGATAGCATTGAAATCACCAGCCATAATCCATGGAAAATAAGGAAAATCCCTACAAACTAAATGGATGTTATTCCAAACCTGAAGCTTACCTTGGAAGTCAGTGAGAGCATAGATATTTGAGAGAAGAACGTACTCTTTCGACTCCATGCATAATGCTACCAAGGAAAGTGAAGACCTGAAGGCGATCCATGACACTGGCTGCACCTTGCGTGGATTCCAAAGACATGTCATGCCTCCCGCGAAACCTTGTGCCCCTACGCATTGACATAAATCTTATCTCTAAAGCTTGGGTGCAAGACTCATCATATACTCCACTGAAACCTTAGTTTCTTGAAGAAAGAGAATGTTTGGATAGTGATTTCTAACCAAATCCTGAACAGCTTTTTGTCTAGGGCCGCTGTTCAGGCCCCTAACATTCCAAGATATAACAATCATTTCAGAGGAGACAAGAAGTGGGAGTCTAAGGTCTTGACCACCCCTGACTCAACCAGATTTTCCCCAATCATCTTTATCCTTTCCAAGTCTTTCTTTCTGCCCAGTTTAACATTTTTTTCAAAAACCCCTTTTTTCCCTTCCTTCTGAAGAATTCCCAGGTGAGAAGGAGCCTTGCCTCTCTTCTCCACCTCTACCACCCCTACTTGTATGGGAAGAGTTACAGCCTCTATTTCTAGAACCATATCAGCATTTAATTCTATATCCTTCTACTCCTCAACTTGTTCTTCCATAATCATAGGAAGGACAGCTTCCACGGGAGGCATTACTTGTTCCATTGGGGCATCTCCAGCCATTCCAGACCCTCCCATAACCTGATCTTCATTGACTAAGCCTGGGTAGTCCTCCTGCTATCCTAATTCATCTAGAACCCCAAACCTATTAACCGAGTCCTCCTCCTGACACTCCATTAGGGACCTCTTATGACCCCTATTTTAGCCTCGAGACTTAACCTGCACAAAGCCTTCAGAGTCCTTGCCAGTACCTATTCCAATATTCTTCCCTTTGTCCAATCCCATAACACTACTCGGTGGAGGTTGGGGCGAAGGCTACTAATCACTCAATTTTGCCTTTGGGCATCTTCTCACCAGGTGACCATACTCATGGCATAAGTGGCATCTAAATGGGAGTGTCTCATAGTCTAGCTACTGTACCCATGAGTATGTACCTACACACAGCTCTACTGCATCCAAGAAAGGCCTACTTAAATCAATTTCCACACAAATTTGGGCAAAGGTCATGATTTTCTTACCTAAAGTTTGTGTGGAAGAACCCACAGGTTTTCCAAGCATTGCAGCAATCATCTAGAGAACATCCTCATGGCAGCATTCAATAGGCATCTTGGGTAACCATACCCAAACTGGAACTTTATTTGGCAGTTCCTCAGTAGGGTTGAAACTAGCATGCCAAGGTTTTACAAAGAACCCCACCTGATTGTAGAAATACGGACCCCGCTCAAAGACCCTGTTCTTGTTAGCCAAACATACGAATGTGACCATGAAGAAGTTATTGGCCAGCAGCGTAACCTCCATCTCACCCTCTAGCTCCCACACACGTCTAGCCCAATTCTCCAAAAAAGGAAGAGAGATGCGTAAGCCTAAGAATTTACAGTATAGTGAATGCTTGGAGTAATACTCCACATCTTCAGCAATCATGTCGAATGGGATAACCAGCTTTGGTCTTTCCTTACAACACTCCAGGCAGCCATTCACCTTGGTAATTCTTGATCCCCCAGCTGTGCTTGTGTCAAACAGTCCTGAAACCTAATTAAAATCAGCCTTTACCTCCATTCTGGGGTCCAGCCCCTGTCTATTCTTCCCAACATCCTCACTATAGCTCTTTTCCAATCTAGCCTGAGTCAGCCCCTGCAAAGCCATGGACGCTTCCCTCTAATCGACACTTACCCTAATGGTAACTCCTGCTACTGCTGCCGCTGCCCACCCGCACCCACACGCCGTCTCACCCTACGTAGTCCTCAAAATAGCTGAAACAAGCCAGGGCCCGATGCCCTAGCTTGGCTAACAGACACAGGGTGCTTTCATGCACTCCTAGCCCGCCATCTCTCCTCCCTCCTTCAAGATTCTTAATCTTGTTAAAACATTGTTAGTTCCTACTCGTACTAATCTTATTTTAAATATGAAAAAACTATTTATCCAACACAAATTGCTTAGGTCTTCTTCCCTTGACATGCTTATAAGTATCAACAATTAAAAGATAACTCCATTCCCTTTTAAAAAATCATCTCTTCTAATTCAATTATCTTAACATATTTTTTACATGTTGTATCTACATAAAAATGTATTGTTTTATAGGTATCATAATCATGAATTTAATATTTGATGATTATTTATTTATCAATTCATCTTGGAGACATTTTTTAGAACCATTAAATGTATGATTCTACAATGTCATGTTAGCATTTGAACACATCATAACATAAATGTTCTAAAAAACATACATTCGATATATAATATAATTCCTTACGTAATTCCAACCAAGACTTCTATAAATAATCTAACAACCCAAAATATCTTCAAATTCATATCATTTTCAATTATATCTTTATAAAAAAAATTATTTTCATTAAATAATATTTTTCATTGCTTTCCATACTTAATAAGCAACTTTCCCTTCAAACTCTATACATCTAAGTACAATCCTATGGATTGAATAATGCAAGCTAGCTTATAATACCTTTCTCTAAACCAAGGACTTGTCGTTACACAATGCCTTTTTGTAAAATATAACAAAATGAAGCAAGAAAGACTCTATGATAAGGACATTCATTTTAACCTACACCTTACAAAGGCTCCTACCCACATACCACATCATAAATTTTCCACTGCAAACCATTATTAACCACTCAAAAGATGTGAAATGACCAAGTATCAAAGCTACATCTATACAAAAATTATTTAAACTCATTAAAAATTATTTAAAACTCAGTTTTTTTTTAATTGTGGCCTACATCTTATAGCAAACAATATGCCCATTTACCCATTAAACAAAGCATGCATTAGAGACCTTGTGTGGTTTTAAATTCAATACCCTCCCAATAAAATGATGCTTCTTCATATTGGTGGACTACCTAAAGTTTAATATACCATTAATAAAATTATTATATATCATTAAATTTTTGAAAGGTTAAAAATGATCAGATGATTGTAATGTTGAATTTATGTTTTATGCTTCCTTTTTAATTTTTTTATTTTGCAGTGCTTGTTGTTGTTATAAAAAATAACTTATTCAATAAAAAAGCATTATCATTTGGATTAATATCTTTTTATAGACATTTTATATCATTTGTCCAAAAATTATACCATTGGGTATAATGTTTTCATTTTATAGACATTTAATTTTGGGATGGAATAATTATTAGTTATAAAATTGTATTATTTTAGAGTATTTTTGTGATGTCAATTATCAATTCATTTCATACTAATCACAAGTGTGTGTCGTTTTATTGAAGGATGCACTACACATTCTTCATGGTGTTTTATTGAAGGAGACACTCAACTTTTAGCTACTCATGTTCTTTGTTATTTATCTATAGGTGGATTAAGGGAAGGGGTCCAGTAGTTGGGACCCCTAATTGTGGGGTCTCACATATTCCATATTATGCTACCCTGTGCTCTAAAAATTTGGAATTAAAAATTTTAACATTTTTAAAGTTCAAAATATCATTCAAGAGAAAAATCAACAATCTAGCAATCATACAATTGACAACATGTCCTATTTAAAGCATATTTTCTATCCAACTAGTCGGTGGGACTGAGGGGACTAATAATAATATTAAAATGAATAAATTATTTATCATTGGCTTATAATTTTGACACATAATCCACAGACAAAAATACATATAGGTCATTAATTTGAAACAAATTTCCATGTTGGAAGATGTGTGGCTAATTAATATGGAAGTGAGCACCATTTTTTAGATGGATCAATAGGTTTTTCTCCATTACTATGGTAAATTAATGCCTCCATGTGTGCCACCAATTACCATCTCTCCTTGCCTTTTCACGTACTTCCTCCCTTAAAATGAATGGAACTAGCCAAAACTTTATCGACCATACTATATTATGCTAAAGAATTTCAATCAATAGAATGGAGGGATGAAAGTGTACATGCATGTGTGTTTCCTGTAACTAAACCAATTACAATGTTTTATTTATTTTTACTGATTATTGTTATTGTACCTTCTCTGTTCACATTTTTTATTGCATGCATTTACATCTGAGTAAAAATTTACTATTATGTTAATAGAATGATATAGTTGTTGTTCATATGTTTTCCATTCACTCTATTGTGTTATTTATTCAATTTGAACTCAGGATGAAAAATGAGTGTCTCAATAATGTGGAAGCCACCACAATTTTCCACATTACTAGATGGATTTTTCTCCATCACTGTGACAAGTCAATTCTGCCATGCGCACCACCAACAAACATTCTAGGTTATTTATATGTTCACATGGTTATCATGGTTATTGTGCCTTGTGTGTTCCTATTTTTTATTGTGTTCCTTGTACGTTCCTATTTTCTGACATTATTTCTTTCTTTGTGTCTTTTTTGCATGCATTAACATCTAAGTAATTTTTTACTACTATGTTAATGGAAGGACAGATGTTGTTCATATGTTTTCCATTCACTCTGTTGTGTTATTTATTCAAATTCAACTCAGGGTGGAAAATGTGTGGCTCATTAATGTGGAAGCCACTGCTATTTTCCACATGGCTAGATGATATTTTCTCCATTACTTTGGTAAGTTAATGTCACCTTGCACACCACAAACATTCTTGTATACTAATATTTTTGTATGTCTGTTATGGTGATTGTGCCTTATATGTTCATGTATTCAGATATGTTCCTTATATATTTTTGGTTTTTTTGGCATGTTTTCTTTGTTCGTGTTTTTTGTGTGCCTAGTATGTTAATAGAGTGATGGAATATTACACCTAATAATGTCTCTCCCTACCTTTCACATTCTTCCTCCCCTAAAAAAAATGAAACCCACCCAAAAAAATTCAACCATGACGCATTACACAAAGTAATTTTAGTTGGCAGAATGGAGGGATGAAAGTGTCCATGAAAATGTGTTTCCTATAATTAAACCCACATTATTTTTTTATTTTGTTTTTTCATGGTTTTTATTTTTATTGTGTCTTCATTATTCCTAGTTTTCCCCCAACCTTCTACCATATTCTACATGGATTTGCCAAGATTTCCTCCATTAATTTGGTGAGTTGTTGGTGCCTTGAGCACCATTAATAAATGTCTCTTGCTACCTTTTTACATATCTCCTTCTCCAAATTGATATGTAATTTTGAGACAAATGGGAATGAAAGTTATGGGAATGACATAATAGTATTTTTTATTATTTTTGTATCAACCAATACAATTTTATAAATTATATGGCCATGTTGGAATATGCTTGTCTCATTAATATGAAAGGAAGTTTCATGTTGGATGGATGAAATTTCTCACATAAATAAACCCACATCATTGGCCTCTTTTCATTCCCATCTGATTCTAAATTTATTATTAATTTAATGAAAGGCTTGTATGTTTTCTGAATTCAACTCATAGTGTGCTTCATATCTTTGTGCATTTAATACAAATCAAGTCTTTATGTACTTGACATTCATTTATGTTTCCCTACATAACATGGATTGGAATACATACCATTTATTGGTATATAGATGGAAACCCTCAATTTTAAAATTCAATGCCACTAATTGTTATTCTCTTTGTATCAAAATCAATGTTTCCATTTACAAAAAAAAATTACAGGCAGGGGAAAGGGACTAGTAATTAGGACCCTAACTTTAGGGTTCCACATATTTCATATTACACCACCTCATGCTCTAAAAACTTTGATTTTTATGGTTTAACATATTTACAATCTAAATAGGTCATCGAGGAGAAAAATCTACATTGTTTTCATTCACATGATCAACACAATAGAAAATATTCTTGAAATTTTTGTTATGGACTGTTGTGGTTAGATTCAATTTACAAGCAAGCAAGAAAGGGTATATACATTCACAATATAGTTTTGGATCATTGCAATGTAAATCATCTATGAATGAACCATTCAACTAATCTTGATGCCTATTTGGGTGGATTTCATTGACATCATGGCAACAAGATGAGTTGGTGGTTGTTTCATAAATGATCTACTTTGAAATGATCCATAACTAGATTATGAATGTATATCCCCTTTCATATCTAAATCTTGAATCTTATCAAAATATTCCATGTATGCACCTAAATTAGATTTACTATTGAAATTCACCTTAAACCTACTAATTCTTCTTCCTAATATTCAAATTATAATTCATATCATTTCCCTCCTTATTTAAATAATTAAATAAATCAAATTTAATCGACTGTACACACTTTATATCAAAATTTAATTATTAAATCTAGGTTTTACACCTCACCCAACATATTCCACCTTTATATCCCTCACATGTTGACTCACCCCAACCAATCTCACAACTTCCTTTAAGTCATCCCTTGAGTTGTCAAATAATTTAACCCATTATTACTGACTCAGTTAACCATTTATATATTTCTCTCAACCATTTTAAATCGTCATAATCCTCATGGATGAAAACTCATTAGCCACCATAGATTATTTTAAATATTCAAATAATCCTCTAGATTTATATCTTTCCTTCAATAATATATAAATAATCATGAAATCCATCACTTTTATCATCCCAACTTATGATAACAAAGTGCTATCAAAGTCATAAGAGAATACAAAGTGAATCAAATCCATAAAAGAGCATTTTTGCATCAAAACACTGCCTATTTTACCTTGTATTAGAAGAGTGAAAAACATAATTCAAAGAGAGCTAATCGAATTCACATCACAATGGAAGAATATTTTTTAAATTAAGGTATAATTTTATGTTGTTTCTTTTATTAGTTTAATTTACATTTCTACATTTTCTTCAATACATTTTGGCAGATCCGATGGGATTTTCCCTTGTCTTTTTCATTTCACAATCATAATAGGTGAATTTAGAAGCATTTTTCAATTGATTCTTTTTATTTTTATTTTGTATATGCATTTAATCTTCATCTTGAAGGTTGTGTTTTAAGTTACAGGTCATTTTATAGCATTTTTCATTAGGTTGTACGTATTTTCTACGTAACTATGAATTTAGGGACTTTAACAATGAAATTGCAATAGAAAAATGTGAAATCATTACTTAATTTATTTTTATGTTCTTTTTCTCAAATTTATTCTTTCTATCATCTTTTTTATTCCTTTCTACTTCTGTCTGTGTTTTCTATTTTTTGAAAATCTCTATTCTTTTGTAACTATGAAATCAGCAATTCTAACAATGAATTCAGAGCATTTAAATGTGAAAATGGTTAAATTAACTAAAAATCATCATTCAAGTTGAGTTGAGAAATCATCATTCTAATTTGAGTTGATAAATCATCATTATGAGTTGAGAAATCATCATACTAAGTCAATAAATCGTCATTCTGAGCTTAGTTGAGAAATCATCATTCTAAGTTGAGTTGAGAAATAATCATTATGAATTGAGAAATCATCATTTTTATTTTATAAATTTTCATAATGAGTTGAGAAATCATCATTTTGAGTTGTGAAACCATTATTCTAAGTTGTAAATTGATGAATATAGTTGTGAAATCATTTCAAAACTATGAATTCATATTATGTGTATTTTATTATGTTTAATCTACTTTATGTATTTAACCAGTAACAAATTTACATTTATGCTTGACTGTGTATTTTCAAATTTGTAACAGAGGCTTGTTTTTCTCTTGTTTTTGTGGTTTTTCCTTACTTTGTTGCTGGTTACCTTGACTCTAAGCCAAAAAAAAAATTCCAACTAATTGTTTATAGGACGCTAGTCAAAGAAATTTTGTAAAAAGGCTAAAACAAAACTAAAATATTTCTATTTTTGTTACGAACATTTTTATTTTAATTTTTGTTTTCAATTTCTATTAATTAACTCACACTTGATTTCTTGAAGTTAATTCTTTTCTTTTTTTTCCTGCATTCTATTCCTGTTATAAAATTGTGTATGCTCTTCCCTTGGAATCACATTGGTGATGATACTCGAGAATCAAAAGCAATTTCATAAATTTTTTTTTACCCAAGTTCTACTTTTGTATTCTCTTTCTTTGGTGTCATGTTAGTGATGATACCTAAAAATTAGAAACAAGTATTAACTTTTTATTTCTTTCTCTATGGGCTCTATTGATCGTGGGTTTCACCACCATGCAGTAAGCCAAACCTTATGTACCAATGGGGTATACAAATTGAGATGCAAATATTTCAATAGCACAATTACTTATGTGTTTAAGAACATCAAGATGCGAGTGGATTTCATGCTCCAATACCTAGGGTTTAAACAGTTGCCTTGAAATATAATTTTTTTTATTCCAACACACTAAGACCTCTATAGTTGTGTTGGGCACATTGGGATAGGACCCAATAGTGTGCATCCACTCGATTTATTTATTCCATAAAATTCAGCCCCAACATATCAAAAAGTATATTGGAGGACTCCTCTTTAGATAAGCTTATGAAAACTTTAAGCCTAGAAAACCTATTTGTCTTTTGACTTTGGTGCATCAGTTAGCAGTTATCATCAAGAAGTTACCTTCCACACACCCTTGAAACTGGATTCAATGGGTCATGGGAATGGTAGGATCCTCCATGGTTAGTGCCTTGAAATATTATGTTGTGGCCAAGATCATAGACAAGTAACATCAAAAGGCCCAAAATTTATTCATGACCTTAATCTATATTTTCACATTTTTGTGCAATAACATGATTTTTTAAAGTAGGAATTTATTTGTTATTTCATTATGATTTATCATGCATTGCATTATCCTTGATTGAAAATGAAGTTATTTTTAATTTTAAACCTATCAAACATCTTAAAACCAAACTTACCTATAACTCAAAACCATTTAGTTAGCAATCAAATTTCTAGTCACTTTGGTATTTTGCTTTACTAGAGTATAGTTGCAATTTCTTTTAATTTATTTAGTCAAGTCTTTCCCTTAGAAATGTCACCTATTTCAAGGTACACGGTTATGTTTAATAATCTCTTGATCAATCCAGTCACAAATCTAAATCCAAATAATCCTTGTCTTAACCTAAGGTTCTATCCAACCAATTTTGATTCAAAAATATATTTGAATCAATCATCCAATAAACATAAATCAAAGTTTTAATGTCATTTCAAACTCACTAATCAATCATCCAATAAATCTAAATCTAAGTTTGAATATGCATTCAACCTCACCCATTAATCAATCAAATCCAAACTTGAATAGTCATTCAATTTTACCAATCAACCAAATTAACCCAAACATCAATCAATAAATTTCAAACATGAATACTCATTCATGTTTAACCATAGATCAACATTCAAATTTTACTTTAGGGACAACATTGAATCAGTTTTTAGGATTTTCTAGTCAATTTTTTTTTAGTTCTTTTATAGGTTACAATTCACCTATAAATCTAAAGTCACCAATCACAAATAAAAATGCATTCATAGATCCATCTAGTTCTAACCTTAACATCAATGTAAATCAAAACTTTGGTTCACCTTCACCTCATTTTCAAATATTTACTTGAACCAAAACCCATCCATAAATCAAACCCTAATTCAATTAAATCTAAATATATTCCATCCAAATTAGTCTTTAAACTCTTACACCCATCAAAACCAACCCTTACACATTCATAAAAATCAACCATTTGATTTTACATCCAACCCATTCCTAAACTTGAGCCAAACTACATAAAATTCACATTTCTTCACAAACCTAACAAATTCAAATCTGATTAACTTCACAAATCCAAATCACCCATTTAACATGAATCTATCAACATCAAGTCCATCAACCTTCATAAATCCATCAAATCCAAAAAAAATCACAAACCATCTACCTTTACAAATCCATCAAATATGAATAATTCAACCTTCAACACAGATCCAACATATCCATCCTTTTAAGATCAAGATACCTCTCTAGCTAACTTCATTACTAGGGAATCCCAAAACATTACACATCAACATAACCCTAGGACTAGTAGCCCTATTATCCAAATTTAACTAAGACTCCCATCCACTTATTATAGACTTAATTACAACATCCCTCATTACACTAGAAAAAGGAATCCAATTCTATCACCCCTTACGTCCAGTATCACTCCACCCACAAAGTTACAACAAATACAAAAATCCCAACCCATCAAAAACATTATCATGCTTATTAATCAAAAAATCACTCCTTAAGGGGAACCTTATTATGTATTATTTCAAAAATTGGTCTCTACAAACTTATTAATATTTCCAAACACCAAATACTTTGAGTCAAATGTTCCAATACCTGAGTGGTATAGACCTAACGAATATTATGATTATCATAAAATTGAAGGTCATTCTACAAACTATTATACAAGACTAAAGCATTATATCCAATATTTGATTAACAAACGGTCCATCAAGGTAGATCCAAGTGTATCCATGTCTTAAAATCATATCTTGAGGGTATGCCAAGATGTCTTTCATGAGTCTAATCAAGCCACTCCATTTCCAAGTCAAGGTCATAACCTTCCATCCATTTCTCAAGATCCCATTTTTGACACATCTATTTTCAACCAATCCATAATCAATCAACCCACCTTTGACAACCATGTTATACCATCCATCTTTAATGAGACTATCTTTGTTGAAGTGCTTATCTTCTACCAAAAACTTATATTTGATCTATTAGGAATATAGAACACAAATCAATATTAATGAAATAAAGATGAAAATAAAATTTAAAAAAACACAACACAATAAAGACATAGATTTAACGTGGTTCACCCAATATGGGATATGTCCACATAGAAATAGTCATTTCTTCTATTATTCAGTACAATAAATGAAGGGAAAAAAACTATAATACATCTACTACAATATCCTCTTCACTCACACACAGTGTGTCATCATGATTATAATTACCCTCATGTCAAAGGAGGGTTACATATTAAGACAAAAATGCACAAACATAATTTATATCATTAGATCTATAACCAAATAATGAATGAGCATTCTAATAATATCAAGCTCTACCATCCAACAATCTCCCACTTGGAGAGTAATTGTTGCAACTCCACTGCTACAACTCTTCCTTAGATTTTTCTTTGAACTTTGACCCTGGCATGTTTCTCATCTTCCTTGTTATCCCTGAAGACCTATTAAAGATAAAAAAACTCTCTAACTTCTTCTTTATGACTACCTTTGTTAGCATATCTAAATGATTCTAACTCATATGGATATTTTCCAACTTCAGTTGACCATCCTCCAAAACTAAATGAATGAAGTGATACCTAAGTTGTATGTGTTTGGTTCTTGAGTTGAATGTTGAGTTCTCTGATAAATGAATCACACTCTAGTTATCACTAGACAACTTGAAATCTTCTTACTTTTTCCTTAACTCTTCCATGAACTGTTGCATCCATATCATCTCCTTGCTTTCTTCTATAGCTACAACATACTTTGCCTCTGTAGTTGACAAAGAAACTATCTTCTAAAATTTTAAAAACCAACTAACTATTATGTCACAAATAGTGAATACATAACCTACAGTAATCCTCCTTCCATCTAAATCTCTTGCCATGTTTGTATCAACATATCCTTGTAAGGTAACATCTGACCCTTCATAGCATAATTATCTATCAATGGTCCCTCTCAAGTACCTAATAATCCACTTGATTGCTTCTCAATTCTCCTTTCCTAGATTATTCATAAACCTAATGACAACTCCCACTACATGAGCAATATATAGTCTCATTCATACCATAGCATACATTAGGCTTCCAACTGCTGAAGCATAGGGCACTTTAGACATGTAATTGATTATTTCTTGCATTTTAGGACATTATTCCTTTCTTAATTTGAAGTGCCTTCCCAAAGGTGTACTCACTAGTTTTGCATCTTGCATATTGAACCTCACTAACACCTTATTGATTTATTCTTCTTGATATAATGTCAATTTTCTATTTTTCCTATCTCTTATTATTCTCATACCAAGGATTTGCTTTGCAACACTTGAATCCTTCATTGTAAATGAATCTGCTAGTTTTCTTTTGAATTCATTTATATCATGCATGTTAGACCCTACAATAAGAATGTAATACAATAACAAGATAATATAGTTTCCATTATATAATCTCTTAAAATAAAGATAGTCGTCAGAATGACATCTATTATAGCCTTAGAGCTTTTTTTAGGCCATAAAAACTCTTCTTCAACCTGCACACCATTTTCTCCTTACCTTTAACTTTGTATCCCTATGGTTGCTCCATATATATTTCCTCCTCCAAGTCACCATGAAGGAAGGCAGTCTTCATATCTAACTATTCAAGGTGAAAATATTCTACTTCTACCAAACTTAAAATAGTTCTTATGAAAGTCATTGTAACAACTAGAGAAAATATTTCATCAAAATCTATACCTTTCTTTCATGTAAACCCTTTACAACAAGTTCATCCTTGTACCTATTTTTGACTCCATCTTATTCCTTCAACCTATAAACACATTTATTCTACAGTGATCTTTTTCCTATAGGCAACTAAACCAAATACCAAGTTTGGTTATGTACCAAGGAATCCATCTCCTCTTTCCTGTCTTACTTCTACTTCTTTTTGGTTTCTACCTGCATTGCTTCTTCATCGCTTTCTAACTCACCACCATAATTCAATAATAAATAATAAAGTGAAGGAGAATATCATTTAGGGAGTCTACTTACTCTAGTAGATCTTCTAACTACACTTTTAGGAGTTTGAGGTACTTCTTGTTGTTGTAGTTGTTTCACATTCTAATTTTTTTGGAACTTTTGGAATTTCATTTCCTATGATTTCATCAAGTAATACATATTCTATATTTATATTTTCTTGTTTCTTTCCATACAACTAATCTCTATACATGACCTTATTAAATGTCACATCTCTACTTCTAATAATTTTACGATTTTTAAAATCCCATAAAAGGTAACCGAAATCATTAATTCCATATCCTATAAAAGTACATTTCTTGGATTTTACTTCAAGCTTGGTTTTATTTTCTTTATCAATATGGATAAATGCTTCACAACCAAAATTCTTTAAAAAAGAATAGTCTACCTTTTTCCTATCCATATTTCCTCTAGAATGACACCATCCAAAGGACTTGAAGGCCCTCTATTTATTAATTAAATAGTAGTATTCATAGCATCTACCTAAAATTTAAGGGAAACTCTACATGCAATCTCATGCTCCTTGCACACTCCATGATTATCCTATTCATCCTTTTTGACACACCATTTTGTTATGGTTTTCTTGTAATCATCTTCTCTTTATGAATCTCATGGGATGAATAGTAATTATCAAACTCCTTGATGCAATATTCACTTCCATTATTTGATCTATCACACTTTAACTTATTTCCTATTTCATTTTCAACAAAATCTTTCCATTTCTTAAAATTATCAAAAACATCAAAAAAAAATTATATGCAATATACCTAATTTTTTCTAGTTATATCATCAATAAAATTAACTTAATAATAAGTGCCACTAAGAGATGATACACAAGACACTCCCCATACATATGTATGCACAAGATCTAACTTTTCATCCTTCTTTGTCTTCCCAACTCTAATAAATCTAAATCTCTTATATTTTCCATACACACAATGCTCACAAAAATCCAAAACCACCTTCATCAAATCGAGCAACAAATTCTTTGAGTGGAAAACTTCCATCCTTTTCTCACTCATGTGCCTAAGTTTGTGGTGCCATGATTTTGTATCCACTTCTATATAAGCTAAATAAATATACAAGTCAACATTACCAATAGATAAATATAATTTTCCTACCTTATCTTCTTTTCCTATTAATAGTGATACTTTAGTGAACTTCCATGACTTTTTTACTAATGTAATTGTGTATCCCTCACTTCCCAACTACCCTACTGAAATTAGATTTCTTCTCAACTTAGGAACATGCCTCATCTCTTTCAACAACAATTCATTTCCATTCTATAATTTTATCTATATCTTACACTTTCCAACAAATTTACAAGGTTCACCATCACCCAAATAAACCTATCTAAAAACACCTTGAATATAGTCTTGAAAATATTTCCTATGGGGTGTAGCATGAAATGAATCCCCTGAATGTAATGCCCAAGAATAATTAATATTATCTAAATAAAGGATTAGATAATATTGTAACACATCACCTACTACATTTTCTTCCTAAATTTTATCTTGTTTTCCTTTTTGAAACCAACAATCTTTCTTCAGGTGTCTTTTCTTCCCAAAAATATAGCACACAAATGTTCCTTTGGATTTGGATCTACCCTTCTTATACTTTTGATGATTCCATTATCCCTTTTATCTTCCCCTATTGTCCATAGTCAAAGCATTACCTGATGTCTTACCTATGCTTTTCCATCACATTTTCTCGCTAAGAATAACACCAATAACATCATCAAACTTTAAAGTGTTTGAGCCAAAGATAGAATTACTCACATCTATGACCAAGCCATTCCAAATTTACAACAATGAGAACAAAATCAAAATAGCCCTAACCTCATCATCAAAGTTTACTCCTATAGAGCTTAACTAATTTGTGACTATGTTAAATTCATTTAAATGATCAACAATAGACCCACCTTCTGACATCTCCATATTAAATAAATTCTTCATAAGAAATACCTTATTGGAGGCTAAGGGTTTCTCATACACTCTATCCAATTCCTTTACACATCCATTGTTATCTTTTTTTTTAAAATATTGAAGGCCATTGATGATGCCACGATTCCTAGTGCCTTTCTATCAACAACCTCCCATTATTCATCCTTTATAGTCACTAGATTATTTTCTATTCTACCCAATTTTAGGAAAAGATCCTTCTGATATAGATGGTCTCCTATTTGTAATTTCCATAGTTGTTAGTTTTGGATGTTTAACTTTCCTTCTTCTTCCATTGCTCCCACTTGAACCAAAAACCCTCTTTTCCTATGAGTTTATCTACAAAATAAACCTTCAGATCTGATACCAGTTGTTAGGAATATAGAATATAGAGAAATATTAATGAAATAAATACAGAAATAAAATGTGAAAAAACAAAACACAATAGAGACACAAATTAAATGTGGTTCATCCAATATGGGATGCATCTACATAGAAATAGCCAGTTCTTCTTTTATTCAGTCCAAAAAATGAAGGAAAAAAACCTACAATACATCCACTGCAATATCCTCTTCACTCACACATAGTGTGTCACCATGATTAAATTTGCCCTCATATCAAAAGAGGGTTACATATTAGGGAAAAATATACAAACATAATTTCTATCTTTGCATATGTAACCTAATAGTGAATGAGCATTATAATAATATCAAGCTCCACCATCCAACATGATCACGATCTAATTTTTAACAAAGATCTGATTTTTTACAAAGATCCTATCTTAGACCAAACCTCCTTCTACCAACATAGCTTATCACCCATTACCCAAACACCCAACCCCTTATCACATGTTTAATCCCCCATCATTCCACAACATCTACCCAAAATGATAGAGGTACTTATAGATAATCAAATACATGAGCAAGGAATTATCAAACCCATCCATTTCAAATTAAACACTAGATCTATTTTAACCTTTTGGTGTTTAGCTATGTAAATCCTATGTTTGATTAAAGGTCTAAGAAGTCTAAATAAGGGAAATATTATGCATAAAATATCCACTAATTTATTACATATTTTGGCTATCTTTGAATTTCTAAATATAGTAATAAATATGTGCAAATAAAGACTTATCTAAAAAACACTTCATATGGAAAATCTGAGTACTATAAACTGAGATAGGAATAGGTCTGAGTTTCATCGATTAGATCCTTATATAAGAACCCCTCATGGATAGTAGTTCCATATTTGGACAAAGGTGCCATGTGGCTCTAATGTCCTGATAATGGTACTAATATCCTTTGTGAATAACTATTTTGAACTTTTAGTTAAACCTATATCTGTGTTTATGGGTTCTGTTCTTATGCACACAAAGTCTACAAATCTATATTATGCCTATAATAAATAATTTATGATGCAAACCCTAATCTTCTTTGTGAGTAAGGAATGAGCTAAAAAGTGTGTTCATTAGTAGGATAGGCTAGACATCCTCAACACCCCACTATGAAGAGAGTTGTCTATATACCAATACTCCAAGGAAAGGTCAAGTTTGATGTAGTTCTCCCCATCTAAGTGTTGGTGAAAGTGCAAGTGATACTAGTATGATAATGGTTTTGAGTGGATTGAGTATGTTTGAAATTGTAAAGTTGAAAAATATAAAATTAGGTTAGCTATAGATGGTATTATGTAGAATTAGGGTAGAATAGAGATTAATAACCTTGATTTTGCTCAACTTGTTTCATGTTTGAATAGGTATTTAATAAGTTATTTACATCTGGTGGATATAGAGTTAAAAGTCATGTATTTATAGTGTTATATTGCTTGTGTAGATAGTAAAATATGTTTAGGCTAACCTTAGGAGAGTTTTAACTATGAAAATGTATTCATTTGGGAAAGATAGGGTAAAATACATAGGTGCCATTTTTGGGACACTGGTGCCACATGGCTCTAAAGTCCTTAATGTGGCACTAATGTCTAGCTAACAAAACACTATGCACAAAGGGATAGGATTAGCAAATGAGGGTCTAAAATTGCATTTGAGCTGACTAGGAAAACTTATGGCCTACATGAAGGTTGGATAAGTGTGATAATAATCTCTATTATATGTCAAGGGATAAGATATGGATCACTCTTAGCACTCAAATACAACTTTTAGGTGATTAAATTCCCCCCCCCCCTCGCCATTTATACTATAAATGCATTAAATTGAAATGACTAGTATAAATGAAGAATAAGCATACCTAAACTTACCTAAGAAGTGAATCTTGTGAAGCTAAGTTTGAGTATGTGAAGTTGGGTCTGCATATGTTAAGTATGATCCAATGCATAACCTGAAAATGAAATGTGCATAAATTAGTCCTTACTTAAGAGATATAAAACAAAATACTATGTTGATTAATTAATTAATTGAGTAAAAATAAGTAAAGAGATAAGAAAGAGGAAAGGAATGAACAAACCTCAATAGGTATGCGAACTAAGACATGAACCTAGTGATAAGCTATGTGTGTGTAATTATATATTGATCAATCATTGACTAGCTTGGACTAAGCTAATAGCTTGATCAATTCTCATGTGTGGGTGGCTCAAGAACTCAATCCAATTTTGAATCCATCATTACTCACCCCTGCTTGGTGGATCATGACATGTGAATAGCTTGGATTGTACTAACAGTGTGTCCACCCTCTCATGTGGGTGGCTCAATAACTCGTGTAAGCTATGACTCCATCATTTCCCACCCATAACTAGTAGATATATATGAAACTGAACTATGAAAATTATTGTAAATGTCTAAATAAGTATATCTAACTATGTATGTCAATTTTTTAGCCACTCAAGTGTATTAGGTGGCTCTATACCACTTGAGAATGCCAACTATTGTAGATTAAGACATGAAATTAGTGACAACCTAGAATATGATGTCAAGTGTATACAACATAGATAATGACATGAAATTTTTCATTCTATCTAATCAATCAATGTGTAATTGATCATATGGAAGTAATGTGTCGTACACATGCCCCCAATCATCTGAGTATATTAATTTTGGATTAAGTTGTAATAACTATATCTGAGTATTTGAAATGAATATGGTAATGATCATGCCACATATGATGCCCCCAATCTAAGTAACCAATATGAATCTAAGTTGAGCTAGTATGAATCTGAGTAAAATTTGAGTATAATTGATATACTTGTAATTGGGTCTCTACAAACTTGTATTGTGCCTATTGTATTAATCTAGGTAATATAAGTTGTCTTAAAACTAATGCTACTAGCCAATAGTGGCACGTCTTGGACAGTAGTTCCATGTAGTGATAGTGTCCCTATTTAGGTGCTAATGTCTTTTTGGTGTGAATTTTGTGTCACTGTACTACTTTTTGAGTCACTATTTTCCTTTGTGTTTACTTGTGTTTTATTTTCTAAAATTGAGCCTATGTGCTGAAAAATGTTTTGTGAATGCAATATAGGAGTCTAATCTATGTGAAAAACCCCTATGAATTCCCCTCTTTTGAGGGTAGTTGTTGAACCTATGAAAGAATTGCCCTCAAAATAAAAATCTCTGTAAAATGTGTGTTAGCCAAAGCATATATTATAACTGTGTGATAATCCAATATAATGTTCATACATAACATGAGAATGTAAGAGAAGCTAAGCATAAGTATGTAATGTAAGATGTATATCATGTCTTACATTGCAGAAGAGTGTCAAGATAGATGTAATCAATTTATATAACAATAAATCTAAGTAAAACTAAGTATCTACCTAGTGGTATAGGACATGATGTCCATCACGACACCCAAGTAGGAAAGGTAGATACATGATGTCCCTCATGGCATCGAGAACTAGTGTGTGTAACAAGAAAATACAAGTGTCATAAACATGACACATACAAGAAATCATACATACAAAACACATGAGGCATGAAAAATAGGCCAAGGGGACACATTATAAAGGACATGGGCACATGTCACCAAATCTAAGAAAGCAAGATATACAAGGACATGTTCAAATGTCCACATATGCAAGCAAAAAAAAGGGTGGATTAGAGCCACATAGAAGGACATGTTCAAATGTTTGTATACATAATCAGGAAAGCACACACAAGGGACATGGGCACATGTCCAAGGCATATATATTATGAATAGAAGTGACATAAAACCAAATAACAATGGCATATTCAAATGTCCTTGAAATAAAAAAAAGCATAGAAATACAATCAAGTCTAAACTATGAAAGATAGAAATGAAATCATGCATGAATTTAGTATAAATCTTAGTAAAATATATGATGTACATATGGTGAGTCTAAATTATTGATATCCAATAAAAAAATGTAAGTATGGTAGCAATGATCAATATCAAGATATAAAAATGCTAAAATTGGAATGTAGAGAATGTAAGGATAGAACTTGGTAATATAAATTTTGTATAGGATGCCCCCAAGTGGGTGAAAGTGTCTAATGAATAACCATGAATCAGTGTATATGCCCCCATTAAGTAGATAATATCAAGTCTGGATCAATGTAGTGGACCATAATCCTTTAAACAATCTTCAAACACTCAAAAATAACAAGTGAATCACGTAGTATGATAAAACCGACTATACTAAGATAGATAGCATATGTAATGTCGAGAAAATATAAGAAGTTTAAACATAGAAATCCATACAATCTAAAAAATTAATGTTTTATTAGTAATATTTGAATGTTTTTGTGTTTTTCACATATTATATTATTTTTTATTTTCTTTATATAAGCTATGTACAAGCAATATGAAAATGAACTATGTAAAAAGCTCAAAAGAGAGGTAAAGTATATAAAAGAAAAGAGAAACCATACTAACTGATGAGTCTCTTGGGAACTTACTATGACCTCTATAAAATAAGGGATTTGTGATCATACATACTATGTGAAAGGGAAATTGTGATCCCATGATCTACTATACTAACTAATCTACAACTCTATTTGTATCTACATGTGTAGTAGTGCTAGGAATCTGTGGCACTGACTATGGTGTCATGTGAATTGTAGGGGTCTTAGGAGCCCATCTAGTAAAATAAGTTTTAGGTGCCTTATGATAATAACCTTGAGAACACAATAATATTGATCTAAAAAAAAAGTGAGTGGAGGAAATCCCTCTAAAATCTTTAAAATATCTATGACATATGGGTCTCTCTAATAATGGTCTCTATGGGAGAGCATGCATACATGTCATTACTATAAGAGTAGACTTCACTTGTGTCAATGACTATATTAAACTCTATGTTATATTAATAGGAGATATGTTCTAAGCTATAACTGATAACTATGTTATATCTGGTAATTATGTTGGAACTATAATTGGTGACTGTGAAGTAATTACTTGTGGGATAGGTAGAGGATACTCATATGGAAGACCCTCATCTTTGACCACCTAATTGGCATGTATGTATTTCAGGGATTTGTGTACTATAGATGGGATGGCCCATATCTAGTATATCCATGGCCTACCCAATAACATATAAAACACACATGCACTAAGTACTACTAAGAGCCAAGTGGCTATATGTGTTGGTCCAACCTATAATGAAAATACAATATCCCTAATGGAGCTCTAAATATGACCACTAAAACCACTAATAACTATGTATGTGGGGAATATATCCTGATTTGATTACTCCAAATGCTATAAAAGTGTCATAGTACTCTAGACAGGATGATGATCTATGTATGCACCTATAAAGAGTGCATGTAAATCTATGTCATCATCAACAATATCCTAATCTAAGGTGATGAGTGGTCTAGCTAGGACTATAGTATGGTATATGTAAATAATTTCATGCAATGGGTGTGCCTCCTATGTAATAATATGATATGAAGCTAGTGGTGGATATGCCTGATATGTGTCATGAACCCCTAAAGTGCTCCCTACCTCATTTATTGTGTGCTTTGGAAATAGATATGAGAATATCTTTAATGTCTTAGTTTTTGTTTGTTGTACTTTTGATGTCTTGTGATACTTATATAATGTGTTGTAATTATATTTATTTATAAGAGGTTGTGTCATATCAAACTCTTTAATCTGAGGGGGAGATATGGCATTGCATTAATAATGTTAGCCTCAATCAAATCTTGTATATTATGTTTTATGCTTATGCATTTACTTGTTGTATGACTCGGTGCCTTGTGATACTTATAGAATGTGTTATAATTGTATTTATTTGTAATAGGTTGTGTCATATCAACCTCTTTAATTAGAGGGGGAGATATGGCATTGCATTCCAAAAGCTTCTTGATTTAACTTTTTTGGGAATAAAGGATTTTATTCCTAATTTAGCTAAAGGTCTAGATTAATAAATCAGTATGGAATATAAAAATAATTACAGTCCTAATTAGCATAATTTATTTTTATTTTTTACCTTGATAAAAATGGCAATGAATAAGGAGAAATATGACTTAGCTTGAAATAGACTAAGATGGCTGAGATAGAGGATAAAAATGGTTGTGCAGGACTAGAACAGTGTCATGAATATAAATCTAGATGTCATTTAGTGAAAGGATAGGAGCATCAAAAATAGAACACTTTAGTGTTCAATGTTGTTGTACACTCATGATGTTGTTATCCAAATTGATCATAGAGACCTAAAACTTTTTAGATTTTTGTATTATTCTTGTGTGAGTCTGCCTGTGAAATTTTAAGCACTGATTATCGATAGAACTCATTGTAGATATTATTTAATGTTCAAACCCTAACCCTCTATCATGATTGATAAAATGATGTTTGAACCACTTGAGAAAGGGGGGGTTAGTGTATAATATGCACTAAATGTGTGATCCACACTTTTTGTGTGGGTATGTGACCTACATACCAATACTCCTAAGAGGGATCAAGACATATGTAGTTCTCCCACCTAATGTGATTTATGCAATAGTGTAATGCAGATGTAAAAATTCTAAATTGAGAGTGCTTGAGGTGGCTGGGGACTGGTATGAGGGTTTGAGTCTTTTTTTAGTTGTGTTGGGTGACTGTTTGTAGAGAATAGGTAAGTTTACCTTAGTGCTTTGTTTGTATTCTTGCTTGCTTTGTAAGATTTACCACTGCCCTCTGTAAATGAGCTTTGGATGGGATTTTATAGGGAACCATTGGTCATGGGTTATATGTATTCACACTAAGACAACATAATAAAGGATAAGGATCAGATGAAAATAATCATTGGGGCTCAAGGTGAAAATGGATAGGAGCACTAAAAATGGGTCACCCTAGGATCCAGTGATATAGTCTAGGTATGGCGCTCTTATCCTATAGGCTTAATACTTGGGGGAGTAGGATTGGCCTAGGAAATATAGTCTAGCTAAGGTGGAATGATCATTCAAAAGGTTTTGGATGACTAGTAATGAGCAAAAATATGTCTAGAAGGGTCATAAGAGCATGTAAAAAGGAGCTATGGATAGGGTGTCATAAACCACACTCAAACTACCAATTTGGAAATTTTATATGACTAAATTTCCCCCCTTTATTATAGTGATATAGTAAAGCAAAATATTAGGATAAAATAAAAGTAAAAATCATACCTGAACTTACCTGCAAGGATGAAGCCCATGAAGATGTGTGATGCTGAGTGTGCATAGAGAGAGCACATCATGAAGCATAAATTTGCAAAAGAAAACAAGGAGTAGATCAGTTCTTACTAGGAATTCTATGTCTAAAATAAGAACATATAAAATCTTGGTAAAAGAGATGAAAATAAGGGAATAAATACACCTCACCAGTTACACAAACCAATACAAAACCTATTGTGATGTTGAGTGATATTGTGTATGTGTTATACCAAAAGTAATATCGTGAATGGAACTGAGTGCTCAATTCATCAATGGTGGATCAAGAATACAAATGCTAGACCTTTAGATCCATCATCACCCACTAATTTAAGCTATGTGATCATGCGTGTGTTAATCAATGTTTGGAATGTGTGTCCAATCTCTTTGAATAGGTGGCTCAAGAATACAAAGACTAGTTAGTCCTTTGGCTCCATCATTGCCCACTAAGTGTGAACTATGAAATAATAATAGTATAAATATGTATCATATGAGATGGCTCATAAATCCCATGAATACTCTATAATTTAACAATGTAGCATGGATAGATGAGCGTGTACTGAGAACTAGGCTAATATTGGACAGTCCAAAAGGTATAGATTAGGCTTATATGAAAACCGCTCTAAAACTGAAACTAAGAACTGGGCTTATATGAAATCCACTCCAAAATGATGGTAACCACCTACATATGGAATAAGGCATGCAACTTCTAATAATACCTAGGTAATATAATGAACTAGAAATAAAATAAGGTAAATGTGTCATGCACATTACCCCCAATCACTAATGTCTATAAAATGGATTCTAATCTAGAAGTTGTACCAACTGCTCAATCTACAATTGGAAGTGAGAGCCATCATGTCATGCATGATGCCCACTATATCTAGATACTATGATTAAAACTATATTAAAATTACTCAATTTGAACTGTATTGTAGCTAACAAAAGTGTAACTGCCCTTACCTTTCTATTTGTTTCTATAAATTTTGGGTTTTTTATTGTTTGGACAAGAGCACTAAAAACAAGATAATTTATTTTCTAGTGTTGTAGTCTAAGTATGGCACTCTTGTCCTTTATTATTTATGATCACTCTTATGCATTCATCCATGTCTTTCTAGTCTATTCTATCTAGTTTGAATTTTGATTATTGTTCTGAGTGTTTTAAAAATTGGTTTTTGACCAGTAGAAGGCTCTGATCTTTGTGACAAAACTCTTGTTTGTTTCCCCATCTTTTGAGGGTAGGAATGAAGACCCTATAATGACTTCCCTTAGAATAAATATTCCTATAAGTGTGTTATGCTATAAAATACATGATATAGCAATGATAATAAAAAATATGTCTCAAGATATAACATAGTTTGTATTAGAGATTGTTAGATCAACAGGGGTATGCCTGGATAGATGTAATAATATAATAGCATGTGTAGTATACTAAACTAAAAGTGTAAATATGGTTAGTTATTAGGTGTTAGTTGTCAAGGAGGGATGGATCATGATGTCCATCATGGCATCTAAAAAATCAAGATAATGCATGATGTGGACATGGCATTGCAAACAATTGAGAAGCAAACAAGTAAATAAGCATGTACGGTAAGAAGCAAGAAGCATAAAAAAATGGCCAAGGGGCCAAGAAAACAAGGGACATGGGCACATGTCACTCAAACTTGGAAAAAAAGAATACAAAACATGTTCAAATTCCAACATAAACATATAATAAAAAATAAGTAGATTTGGCATGAGGGTCACAAGCACATAGATGAGTACAAGCAAAGGACATTGGAAAGTGTGTTAAGGCACACACAAGAGATAAAATAAGAACTAAGAAATGCAATCACATCTAGATACTCAAATAAAGAAATGAAATCATGTAAATGATGTAAATACTGTCACATCTAACTAATCAAAGCAAGAAGTGAAAGTATGGAAAACATGTAGTATAAGACTAGGTAGATGATAAGACATACACAAGTCCTATATACTATTTATTGTCGATAGAATAATTAGTGTAAGCTAGTAATTAATGTACATCAATATGATAACTAGAGTGTGTGGTGTAGAAATGGAATAACCTAGATGGTGTAGTCATGTAGAAGATGTCCCCAATGGGTAGATATGTTGATGTATGTCTTGAATGTAAAATTAGGATGCCCCTTAATGGGTAGAGTGAAGCAATCAAGGATTTGGGTGTCACTGTACACACTAAAAGAAGATCAAGTGAATCATGGTATTGTAGATAAATCAACAAACAATAGCTTAGAATAGCAAAATGTAAGTCTAGCATGGTAGCAGAAATGTAAAGCATGAATAATACATATAGTTGAAATGTTTTTGATGTTTTGAGCTATTTGAATGTTTTGTATTTTGACATATTATATTGTTTTTGGTATTTTTAAATATTATATTTTTTTTGGTATTTTGAGATAAGATATGTACAATAAATTAGAAGGAAAGTATGTACAAAAAAGCTAAGAAATTATGTAGAAGTAAGCTTGAAAGAAACTGTGTACAAGTAAGCAAAAATACACTATATATAGTTAAGCTGAGAAATTATGTATAAGTAAGAAAAAAGGAACTATGTACAATAATGTGAGTAAATAAATATGTACATAATAATATAAAAGACTAAACTAGAGGGGATAAAGGGTTCAAATATGGAGCCCACTAGGGATGGAGATGGAGGAAGGGATCATGTCCATCAAAAGTCTCAAGATCATCATCATAAGTATCATCATATACCGCATGCTCTATGTATATGGTGGCTATCTCTTCAAGTTTTGGTGAAATATGTGATCTTTGTATAGTCAAAGTTATATCACTTATAGTGGTTTCATCCTGATGAAGGTGAATTAAGGGTGGCTCTAGTGGTGAAGATGTTGGTTCGTCTCTAGGGTATTTAACTCTGATAGTAGATGGCCTTGATAGAAGTGGTAGAATTGGTGTTGATGGTGATATAATATAAATAGTACTCTAAACTTTTAGTTTACCCAATATTTGTTGTAAAGCTATACATGAGTCTATGTCATAGCTATTATTCTATGAAAGAGACAAAATGGGCAACCATCTTGTCATGATAACCTACTAATAGATTTGTGTCGTATTGTAGGTAATGTGATTAATCTATGATCAAGTAACATATGTAGCATAATCTATGGTTGATTTTATGTGTTAATTTCCTGAATATGAATGATTAGATCTATATACATAGAGGTAACCATGTGAATTATATGTGCCAAGTGATCTATTTGTGGTCATGAATGTGTAGTATCTCTTGAGAGTGTAGTGTGAGATGATAAGAGTGATGTAAGATGTGTGATGAGGGCTCTAGATTCATATCGGTACTCTTTTGGGCCAACTGGTGTAAATCTCAATCCACACAAATAGTCATATGTGAGTGTGGGTGTCGTATCATCATCTGAAGTAGCCTAGGAATCCATATCAACATCATGCACATATGGTAACTTAGAATTTACCAAAATGGGTAACTATGATATGGGAGTCTCATCAACCATAGTAGTAGAATATGTTGATGCTATGAGAGCATCTATAATTTATGGAGTAATTATGACTACATGAGGAGTTATATCTATAGAATCAACTAGGACTACTAGAACTATTTTTGATGATTACATAATTGTAATAGGTGTAGGAATTGTGATTACTGGAGTAACTAGAATGGTTGAAGCTACTATAACTAGCTAAGTATCTAGATCTAAATAAATAACTATAAGTGGAAGAATATAAGATGTGTTAGTCTCTCCTACCTCATATCTATGCATCTGGTTAAGAAAAATAGGATGAGGTAGTTCTTGAACTATTATATGAGGTGTCCCATCTGGAAAAATAGTTAAAGATGACTTTATAATTCTATAATATCTAAATGGTTGTTTATCTAGTTGGCATGTGTATAGGTATCCTTCATGGAGAAACTTAACACATTGATGAATATTAGAGGGAACTTCCCCCATAGCATGTATCCAAGGTCATCCATGTAAAAGGATATAATAAAGAGGACCTAGCATGACCTAGAACTATGTAGAGAGGGTTTTAAGCCCTAACATGATATCCAAAGAAATGGTGCCTAATGTTTGTTGTGGTATATCATCAAACCCTCTAATGTTCTTAAATGATTTTTTTTATGGATGCCATGGTTTGTAAAAATGCAATACTACATATACTAAGTCTAAAACCACTATCAACTAAAACTCTCTTAGTTTCACTAGTTTTAACTTGAGCTTGTATGAACAGTGATAGATTTTGATCAATAATTGTTTGAGAAGGCATGTCCTCACGATCAAAATAAATAACATCTTATATAGTTTTTAATGTGTTGATTACTAATGCAAAATAAGAAGGCTCTAAATTGAGGGGCATAGATGTCTGAGTGAGTGCCTGATAAAGAATGTCCTTAAACACATTTTCTTTTTGAATTGGTTCTAACATGGAAATCTTAGTTGGTTCATTTCTCAACTAATCAATAATATCATATGCCATATGTATATCTATTTGTGTAGGTGGGTTGGTCCTGGGATGGGAAGGAATAGGAGGGTGGTGGGGTTCCTGACTAGGTGGGGGAGGCATGATGGCACATTGAGTAACAACTCTAACTACATTATCCTCTAGTTTTATAGGACTAGTAATAGCTATGGGAGGAGAGTGAAAATAATAGGTAGGTCAAGGTGGTGGAGGGACAAAAGGTGCCAACTAGGCTTTCTGGCAATGGGAGTGTCCTAGGGAAGAGTAAAATGGATCATGCAACATGACTCAACATGGGATAGAGACTCTAAGGAAGGTGTAACAAGAGGTATCTTAACATGTTTAGCAATGAATTTATTAATATCATCCCATATTATAAAAATGAGGCATGAAAGGAAAAAGATGAAGCTTTGTATTAACATATAGTAAACTTCATCATTCATATATATGATAGGAGCAAGTATGGAGTCATTATTTCCAAGAAATGATTTTAAATGAGAAATATCCATTTGTAGTTTTATGTGAAATATGTAAGGTGATACCTCAAAAGCAAAGGGACCTAGTATATTCAACTAGGGTTTGAAAGAAATGATTATTAAAATTACTATGGTGAATTTTAAAAATTAAATATGAAATTATAATTTGTATATGAAAAAAAAATCAAAAAAATATTGTTAAAATTAGAAAATAAATTTCCCTAGGGTTTTTCGGGTTTTTATGTGCAAACGAAGTAAGTCGGGTTCACCAAATGATTTAACTTTTTTGAGAATAATGGATTTTTATTCTTAATTTAGTTAAAGGTTTGGATTAATAAATTAGTAAAAAATATAACAATAATTACAGTCTTGATTTGCATAATTTCTTTTTCTTTTTACCTTTCTAAAACTAGCAATAAATAAGGAGAAATATGACTTAGCTAGAAATAGGGTGAGATGGCTGAGACAGAGGCTGAAACTAGCTATGCAAGACTGGGACAATGTCATGAATATGAATCTAGCTTTCTCAGCGTATTTATAGCTATTTTTAGAAAGGTAAAAAATACAAATAAATTATCCAAATTAGGATTGTAATTATTTATATATTCCATACTGATTTATTAATCATGTTGGATTCACCAAATGATTCAACTTTTTTGGGAATAATGGAGTTTTATTCATAATTTAGCTAAAGGCCTAGATTAATAAATTAGTATGGAATATTGTAATAATTATAGTCTTGATTTGCATGATTTATTTGTCTTTTCTACCAATAAATAAGGAGAAATATGACTTAACTAGAAATAGACTGAGATGGCTAAGATAGAGGCTAAAATTAGTTGTGTAAGACTAGGACAGTGTCATGAACCTAAATTTAGCTTTCATTTGGAAAAAGGATAGGAGTGCCAAAAATATGACACTTTGGTGTTTGGTGTTGTTATCCACTCCGACCACTATTATCTAAACTAGTCACAAAAACCTAAAACTTTTTGGGTTTTTGCATTGTTCTTGTGTGAACATGCCTATGAAATATTGAGCATTGATTATTGATAGAACTCATTGTAGAGTTGATTTAATCTTCAAACCATAAATCTCTATCATGCTTGATAAAATAATGTTTGACCCACTTGAAAAAGGGGGGTTTAGTGTGTAAGATTCATGAAAAATGTAATCTACACCCCTTGTATGGGCACATTGCCTACATACCAATACTCTGAAGAGGGATCAATCCATATGTAGTTCTCCCACCTAATGTGTTTTGTGAAATAGTGTGATGTGGATGCAAAAATCCCAAATTAAGAGTGCTTGAGGTGGCTTGGGATTGATATGAGGGTTTGAGTGTGTTTGTAACTGTGTTGAGTGACTGTATGTAGAGAATAGGAAATTTTACCTTGTAGACACCTAAAACTGGCCACTAATAACCTCTAACTAGGATTTTGACCAATTTCTACCTAAAAATCACAATTTGGCCTAGAAACACTAAAACATGCTAAATGGTGTGAAACTAACATATTGAAATGTTAATTTTGGCTGGGGTATCCGTAAATGGGGCAATGTAATTTATGGGCCAGCTAACTTTGATTAGATCATTCTGAGTCAAAATGCCAATTTCAAACATAGGTGCTCTAGATTGATCTTCCCTATCAAATATCTTACACAAGATGTGTATGCCTTTGTTATTTGTTATTGGTAACATCCTAAATGGGATAACGGATCCAATGCATCTGATAATGACTTCCAATTCCAATCCAGTCAAATTTTGGACCAATAACAAGGCATTCTGATTAATTTGAGTAATTTGTGCATAAAGTTCTTAAACATTCTTAAGATCTAATTAACCCAAATCAAGGCCTAATTAAGAATTCAATGGAAAATTATTGAATAATTTGTTTTGGAAATGAATATTGGATATCTGCATCATAAGGTGACCTCATTTCTTGGGAAGATATCCCTAGGCCATAAATGCCAAAAATATCAAGATTCATCCCTCCATGCCTCATCAATGCCCTCCATGCCTCTTAATTTCCCATTTATCCAATGTCATGATGAGGATAATTAAAAACTTAATTACAAAAATTGAATTAATCCTCAACCACACATCTCAATCTTAGGATGGATAGTTCAGGTTAATTCTAGACATTCTCAAAAATCTATAAATAGAGAGGCCATGAGCATCATTTCTAAGCTTAATTTGTGCAAAGTTATAATGTAGGATTGGTTCCAAAAGCTTCAAGCAACTAGTGTTACCATGCCAAATTGATTCTAAACTAAGCCAAGCCATAAGCCAAAGGTGTCAAGGAGAGATGGAGGTAGCCAAGCTTCCATTACCAAGGACTTCATGAAGACAAGTCAAGCAAGCCACCACTACAAAGGCATTTGGATCATCCAAGGAAGGTGAATGAATTCTTGTGTTTTCATTCTTTACTTTTTAGTTGTGTTTATCATTTACTTTTATTAACTAAGATCTCCCTAGTGTTTAGGCCTAGAGATGTTATGTTATTAGTGTGTTTATTTCATTTTATTTTCATTTTGGAACTAACACCATACTAACCATCCTCTCCTGAGTCAAATTCCTATATCAGATACCTTGGTGTTTTGTTTATATTCTTGCTTTCTTTGTAAGATTTGTCACCACCCTCTATAAATGAGCTTTGGATTGGATTTTCTAGGGAACCATTGGTCATGGCTTAGATGTATTCATGATAGGCTAACATAATGAAGGATAGGGATCAAATGGAAATTATCATTGGGGCTCAAAGTGAAAGTAGACAAGAACACTAAAAATAAGACACCCTAAGGTCTGACATTATAGTCCAAGTATGGTACTCTTTTCCTACAGGCTCAAAACTTAGGGGAATAGGATTGGCCTAGAAAATATAGTCTCACTGAGGTGGAATGATTGTTCAAAAGGTTTTAGATGGATGGTAATGAGCAAAAAACATGTCTATAAGGGTCATAAGAGCATGCAAAAAGGATATATGGATAGGGTGTCACAAGCCACACTCAAACTACCAATTTGGACATTTTATATGACTACACTTTTTTAAAACCCATGTTGTTTACTTTGGAAGGTTGGTAAAGATTCAGCACTGAGGAGCTAATAAAACCAAGCAAGGAGATGGCTATGAAGCTAGGTCAATTGTGGCCTTTTGATCACTCTTATTCTTGATGGAACTTACCTTGTATAGAGGCTTATTTTAACTCTAAGTAGTTGATTCTAATCCATTGGTATATTTTATTTTTCCCATTGATAAAATATTGAGCTCTCTTTCTTTTACTGGGTGGCATAAATTTGTGAATGTAGGAAACTTATTAAATTGTAGACACTGAAATTGTGTCTACTCCTTAGTCGACTCCCTTTTGGTCCCCTTGGTCCACTTCTAACACATTCCTAACCTACACACTTATTAATTTAAAATAATAACTTATTTTCAATTAATAACACCACCCTTGACACACCACCCTTAACACATCACCCTTGGATTCCTCACCCTTGGATACCTTCATTTATCACCCTATGACTAATCATTGCAACCCTCCCACTAGTCCTCACACCTATTAAACCTGCCTTCGACTGTTTAACCACAATCACTAAACTCGGCAGATGGAAGAATGGACAAAAGGCTAAAAATAGCCTTTTTACCCATCCTCTATCTGCCGACGTCGGTCAACTGTCAGTCAATGCCAGCAAAATCGCCGATGTCGGTTTCTTAAAACCAACTCGCAGGCCAAACAAAAAAAGGATCATAGACCCGAAGGCTAATCACAGACCCCGAATGCTAATTCTCCATCTTCTAGTATTTGACCTCTCTCTCTCTCTCTCTCTCCCAGACGTACACCAAGCATCACAGGTTATAGGAATTTTGCATCAGTCACTCCACCCCTGATTGAAATATTGCAGGAAGTCTTGTGCATCAGCCGCATCAGCAACAAGTCTTCTACACTTCTAGTTTTCAGCTAAGGAGCTAAGTATTCTTATTTTATGTCATTTCAGTAGCTTAGAATGTATTTGTAATTAGTTTCTTCTTACTCCTTCTAAGTATTATCAACCAGACCCAGCTATCAACCAAACCAGACCTGAATTTCTTCCTGGAGAGGCTGAAAAGCCTTCTTCATACCCTTACCCCTTTTCTGACAACCTGTCTCCCTACCTTGTCCTTCCTAAGACTCTTTCTACTATTTTACCATCCTACACAAACCTAGACTCCTTCCAGACCCCTTTGTCGACCAAAGACCTATCCAAAACTTGCCCAACACCATTGCCCTGATCGACATCGACCTTTTCCCTCACCGACGTCGACAACATAACCGACATCGGCAACTTGACCAACCGATGCCGAAAGTACTACCGACGTCGGCGACTGTGAGAGGTAGACAACAGAATATAGGTACACATTATCTCTATTCCTTTTTATTCAGCCTTTCATTATTTCTCTTTCTAGTAACATTATTTTTATCAACTAGTGGACTGTCATCCCTCTAAGAAGTCTTTGTACTTATGGGATCGAGCTTTGCTTGGCAGTCCACCTTATATCCATCTAACAATCTCTTTGTTTAAGTCTTTCTCTCTACAGGTGTCATCCTCCATAGCCAAAGAGGAGTCCCTTCAATCATCTTGATACGGTGTGCAAACTTCATCTAGGTACGTACAAACCCCTGACCATTTATCTTAGTTTCTTATTTCCTTTGAATGTAGAAAAGCAAAAAATAGTTGGAAACATTTTGGCATGCCCGGTGGGACCCTAGAATTTTCCTTGGGTTCATTTCTTCTAAAACAAACTTTCATATAGGTGCATTAGGGAATTTTATCTCCTTGTATCCTTCTTCTATCTCTTTATTTCGAAAAGACATCATAAGCAAAGTTAAAAAGAATCTTTCTTTTTCTTCTTGTCACCTTTCCTTCTTACATCTTAGAGTAGTGAAGTTCATGCTCTTAACCTTTTCTCAACTTGTTTGCATCCAAACACACATTTCAATTTGGGCTTAAAATCTATTGCATCTCATTTCTACTTGAATGCATACTTAGCTCTCACATCTAGTAATTAAAAACGCATTATGAATAAAGTGTAGTGCACTTATGTTACACATCCTGACCACATTCACAAAATCAAACATCTAAACATACCTGAGACAAGGTATGACTAGGATTTCATCACCTAGTGGATACCTTACCCTTCCTGGTAATCCTACCTAGACTTCACTACCAAGGGGAGAACCCACTCTATTCTCTGGCAGAGTATAAACTCTAGGGGAAGTATATACTGGCTAAGCGACCCAGCTTATCTCTAGGCTCGTGAAGTGAGGGGAGCTTACTCCTTATCACCAGGCCACATACGAAACCTAATATAGATTTTGAGCACCAAAACTAACCTGAAACCAACCTTAGACTACCTCTTTTAGGACCTGTTCTAAAAGCCAACTTCCCGAACACACTCTTCTAAGGCATAAGCCAACACGATCCTAAAATTTATTCTTAGGAATTAACGTTTAGTGGCTGCTTGTCTTCATCTCTTTTCCTATCTGTATCTAATTTTTTGAGTTGGTGAGGTCACATTTTGAGCTCCAAGACAACTCAAACTTTCTTCTTTCTTCCAAAAACTTTTAGTTTTCTGAGTTTCTAGAAACACATAGATATCGACATCGGTTTTTTGACCGATGTCGACAACTATTTTCACCGACATCGGTTATCTGACCAACATCGGCAATTTACTTCACCGACATCAATTTTTGTACCAACGTCGGTCACTATCCAAAACTTCTTCCAAAATAGCAAGCTTAAAACTTGACCTTTTTGCTGTTAGACACACATTTTGAGTTTTTAAAACTGAAAAAACATAGTTTCGGGAACTTGACCCTTTTTTTTGCCTTGGATGGTTTTGACACGTATTCAAACCAAAACTCTTGTTGACCACACAAGGCAACAACCACTTCCACCTTCACCTTTCATATCAAGTCCCCTAATGGAGTGTACTTCAGACACTGAATATTCTCCTATCAGCCAACCCCCGATCAATATCCAATTGTTCCCGAAGGGGATCAAAATTTTGAGAGATTCCTTGACCATAACATCAAGGCTCTCCAACACTATCTCGCTAAGGGCCAAATGCAAGACTCTTCAATTCAACCAAGTTCTACACCTTATCAGAACTTGATTGTCTCGACTCCACACACTCTTGCGCCTATAAACGCGGGAGCGACTACCCATCCTTTTACCAATTTCGCCATTCAACCACCTTTGGTGGTATCTAGTCAACTCATGCCCTCCAACTTCATGACACAAGCCCCCTTTACCTCAACATCAGTCCCTATGACGAACTACCGATATGTTGCACCTATACAAATGCAACTAAGTACATCATACGCCCCTCCTAACATCTTCCAAATGCATTACAACCTTGGGGGTGCCCTACTTGCAAATCCATTAACTGATCTAATCAAGATGTTGATGGATAAGATGTCTAATCTTGAGACATCCATTTTTGGTGCAAGAAATGTTCTCTCATATGAACAAATCTGTAATGAACCCATTCATCCTTCAGTCCCAATCTGACCATATCCCAGTCAATGGGAACTTCCCAAGTTTAATCATTTCCAGAGTAAGGAAGACCCACAACAACATTTACGAGCGTTTAGACACGCTTGTTACCTTATAGCCCATGATGATGCATTATTGCTATGCACATTTCCCATGTCGCTTTTTGGTGCTGCCCTCGATTGGTATAGCTCCCTTACCAGTCACTCTATCTTTTCTTTCACTCAACTCGCCCAACTATTTCTTGACCACTTTTTAATTAACATAACTAAAAAGGTCTCCACCACGGACCTATATTTTATCAAATAATTTGACGATGAATCAATAGCTGATTTCGTTGCTCGATGGAGAGGTTTAATCAACCAACTCTCCTTTTCTTTACCTCAACCTGAGCTCATCGAGCTCTTCTCTAGAGCATGTGCCAAACACATCTCATCTACTTTGTGGGTCCAAACATTCTGCACATTTGACAAAGCTTTCACCATGGCTAGGAAGCTTGAACTCTATGTAGTCGAAGAGGACAAGGTCAAATTGCGAAATAACAACACAAAATCCAATGACCCTTCTTCATCCAAATCTACTTCTTCCCACTCCAAACCCAAGGGAGTGGCCAATGTTGTGGTCTTTAGATCACCATCCTCAACAACAACTAACCAATCCAAACCTTCCACATCTGAAAGCATCACAAAAAAATTCCAAAAATGGTATATACAGCGTCAATATACTCTAATAGGAGAATCATACGCTTCCGTGTTGGATAAACTCGTCACGTAGGGGGTCCTCAATCTCCCTCAAATTTGACCACCTCAATTTGACCCCTCAAAACCTATCCCTGCATGTTACAGAGAAAATGACTTTTGCAATTATCACCGTGTCAAAGGCCATGACATAAACAATTGTAAAACCTTTAAAAACATTGTCCAAGACATGTTAGACAAGGGGGATCTTGTTTTGGATAACCCAAATGCTATGGCAAACCAAAAATTGGATATCTTTAGACAACCATTCCCTAATCATCTCGCTAATCAAAACAATGTTCAGACCATGGCCAATGACTCCCAAGAGTGTAATGTATGCATGGTCAACACGGTCTTTCCTGTCATTCCTAACCAACCTCTTTCACAGTCTAAAGAGGTTAGTCAACCTATTTGTCTATCACAGGTAAAAGAGCCCTCTTCTCCTATTTGTCTATCACAGGTAGAAGAGCCTTCTTCTCCTATTTGTCTATCATAGGTAGAAGAGCCTTCTTCTCCCATTTCTCTTCCACAGGTAGAAGAGCTTTCTTCTCATATTAGTCCTCCATCTACCCCTCTTCTACATCTAGGAGAGTCTACCTTGACCTCTCCCATATTGGAAGATGCCTTGACAACACCAATGCCAGCGACCTCACCCTCATCCTTCTTATCATCAATGGGGGATCATACTTTTTTTGCTCCTCAACCACATGAGGAAGCCATTATCATCCCTACGCTCTTTCCACCTAAAGAGCCATGTTCTCCAATCCCTTCTCTGTCGAGAGAGGAACTTGCCACCTCACCCACTTTGGCTGAAAAGGATTCAGTGAAGTTTGACTTGAACCTTACTCCCCACCATAGTGGTCCTCAAACCAAGCTACAGAAGGCCGCTAAACCACATTGGAGAACTTTTCTCCCACCATCACCATTGCCCTCTATTTTGGGCCCACACCTATCCACCTTAATAGGAGTGCTTCCTACTCTGACACCCAATAAAAACAAATCACCTCCATTACTACCAACACCTAACAAAAACATACCTCCTTCAAAACATCCAATGCCTCCTACCATGAAAGTGTCATCTACGCGTCTAGCCACACTGCAAAACAAATGGATGGTATGAAACACCCCCTCAACAATGTCTAAACAGAAGTTGTCAACTTTTACTGCAACATAACATGCAGACCCATTAGCAGGTTCTTATACCTTACTATTACGCCAATTGTTACAATCCTCTAACATCACTCTTCCGTCTATTAAGCCATACCAACCTCTCAGACCAAAACCATCTTGGTTCGACGTCACTAAAATTTTTGCGTATCATCGCACACCTGGGCATGACACTGAGCATTGCTATGCTCTTAAGATTGTCATCCATCAACACTTGAAAAAGGGCACTCTTCTCATTAATGACCCCTTTCATAAATCTCCAACACTGTCTCATGTCTCCCAACCCTTTTCACCATCACACTCATCAACTCTCAGATCAAAACCATCTTGGTTTGATGACACTAAATTTTGTTCGTATCATCGCACACCTGGACATGACACTGAGCATTGTTGCACCCTTAAAGCTATCATTTGTCAACACTTAAAAAAGGACACCCTTTTCATTAAGGATCCTCTTGACCACCTTTTAACCAAGCCAATGACACCATCCCATACCTCTCAAACATCTTCACCTAAATCGAGATCCCATCATCAGACTATGGTTTCTCTACCACCTTCAACCCCATTATTCAAAATCAACACCATCAATGTGGCCACTAGGTCACAAACCATGAAGGGTAAAGGGAAAGAGAAGGTTTCTCTCCCTCAAACATATCCATTCGTCAAGCCTCCTCAACCAACACAACCCAAGATTTCAATCTTGGGCACATCCCATCCAACATCTTTGAAACCAATTCATGACTCCATGATGAAACAACTTCACCAAACTCGGGTGAAGACATCTTTGTATGAACTCATTCAAAGCTCTCCACAACATCACCAATCTTTAATCAAAACTTTACAGACAATGGAGGTCTAACTTGAAGACCCCCAACCACTAGCTTCTTTAATCAAAACATTACCAACCATTACCTCCATCACCGTCCCTAATTTTGAGATTCCAAACTCCAACTTGAAAGATTAGGATCTCACCTTCTTAAACTAAGCCTATCAGGAAAAATCTTCACAGGATTCATCCTCACGTCGCACTCCTTGACAAATATGAGCTTCATCATCTTCTCTTCATCCTATTTATCCAACTCATTAATTATCTGCAATGGGTGCCAAACCTTGTCCCTGTCACAAATAACTGGGGGAATTTGACTCTATCCTGACTATCACGACCTCAACCAAACATTGACCAAACATCAACCAACCAAGCATTGACCAAACATCAACCAACCAAGCATTGACCATTCATCAACTAACCAAGCATCGACCAACACCTGACCAATATAGAGAGAAGTAAACAAGGCAAGTTTTCTCCTAATTGGCTCGGACCTTATATCATAACGCACAAGTATGGATCAGGGACTTACCGTTTGTCTTCTCCTGAAGGCCAACCAAAACTTGAGCCCCTTTATGCCTTGCATCTGTGACCATTCTACTGTTAATCCAGTACTCATTCACTTGATATTTAAATTGAGCTCGTCCCTTGAGCAATCCCTGTCATTTTAATCCTCATTTCTTTCAACCCTGTTCTCCTAAACGAACACTATGTAACCCTTTTATAAAGTATGAATGCTTTGTCCTAATAAAAGGGAAATGCTCTAAACCTCTATAGTCAAGTCCATGACCAAAAGTCCAGTCAAAAACAAATATATATATATATATATATAAAAGGAAAATGCCTATTCAAAGGTCATAAAACTATAAATGTAGACTGCTCCCTCGAAGGACAGCTGCATAATTGCTGTAATTGATAGACTGCTCCCTTGAAGGATAGCTATTCAAAGACTTTCAACAATACAAAGCAAAAATATAGACCACTCCCTCGAAGGATGGCTATGAATAATGCTACAAACAGCACTATCTCAGAAGCTTCCCACATCGATCAGCTTCACATAGGACCATAAAACAAAATGACATCCCCATGTAGACTTCCCGCATTGATTAGTATACCAAAAAAAGAGTCATGGACTTGACTTATAGTCATTCTCAGGGTCTCCTATAAAAAGGGACAAAGTTATCCCTGCTAAAAAGGGTTGCCCTACCCATCCATATCACATCATCAAACTTATTACCCCAACATACTCAAGGGATTTCGAGCTCACTTAATGTCAAAGTGATTTGATTACTTCTCTAACACAACCAATGGTCAATGATGTAATGCATGAACGAGGCTTTTTGTTTCCAAAAACCTTATCTATGCAATCATTATGGTCCTTGTCAATGAAAGGGCAAAAATGCCTTTCCCTTCCTACATCTTGGTCACAAACAATCCAACCAAATCATTTCCAAAGCAAACCCAACCAACCAAACCTTTTTCAGACCACTAACATTCTCGTAGCCTATTCACACTAGTTTCTGTGGACACCAATACACATGGAAACTATCGACCACACAATTTATGTCAAGCATAAACCATTACTTGCTAAAGCATAAATAACCTCATTTCATTTTTAGCATACATCCATCACCAATATGGAAACTTGCTAGGGATGAAAGACCACTCAACCAATGTTACAGAATACACCATCACATAATATGGAAAAGGCTGTAACATCATCATACCTTCATCATCATGACCAAAACCAATCATCAACCACTTTGACTCTTCTCCTTAACTACATTGGTTTGAGGCCCTTTAAACAAGGGGCTATGTAGGCAGCACTTAGATGACATGACGTCTTCTGGGGTTAACTCGGCCACACCTATTTGTTCATCTATCTGATGGAAAAACCATATTACCTTTAACCATGACTTAACCTCGTCCAACCCGCATACATAACCAACCCTCTTCCTCCCTTTTGGGGAGAACTACATTGGCCTAAGGCCCTTTCAACAAGGGCTATGTAGGCAACACTCAGTTGACATGGGGTCTTCTGAGGTTAGCTCAGCCATTCCTTCATCCGTCCATCTAATGGACCAACTATCTATCTTGACTCGACTCGACCAATGACCTTGGAGATCGCAACTATCTCCTCAGACCATGGCCATTTTCGAGGCAACTTTGCCTTAGTTGTTTTGATTGTATATAGGCTACTTCATGAGTAGTTAGCCAAATTGTCTGCACACCACATTACGACCCTCACAAGTATTGGATCGTGAGCAAGTTGATCCCCACTAATTGTGACATTGTCATGTTTTCCAAGAGCACTTCCTAGGCCCAAGATACTTGGAACACAATGACCATTGGAGCTATAGCTTGGATCGAATAACCCAATCAGCTACAACTAAATGATGGGGACCAATTATTTTAATTTTAGCAATCCTCAACCTTTGACTGTGACAATTTGACCTGACCATCTCGTGAAGTGGTATGCGTACACTCTCAACTATTGCAGTGCTCACACTCAAACTTCACCATATCCATCCACTATCTATCAAATCGGCCCCTGATTTTAGGTTCCCTTCCCTCGAATCTCACTTTGAGGGGGGATACCTCATCCCATACCTGGGGCAATCAACTCTTATTTTTGTCTTGCAGTTCATTAGAACAACCAACAAGACAAAAACAACCTCATCCCATACCTGGGGCAACTTACACCTATTTTTGTCTTGTAGTTTGTCAGAACAACCAACAAGACAAAAAGGAGCAAATGTAGAATCGAAATTGTGTCTACTCCTTAGTCGACTCCCCCTTGGTCCCCTTGGTCCACTTCTAACACATTCCTAACCCACACACTTATTAATTTAAAATAATAACTTATTTTAAATTAATAACACCACCCTTGACACATCACCCTTGGATTCCTCACCCTTGGATACCCTCATTTATCACCCTATGACTAATCATTCCAACCCTCCCACTAGTCCTCATGCTTATTAAACCCACCTTTGACCATTTAACCACGACCACTAAACTCAACAGATGGAGAAATGGACAAAAGGCTAAAAATAGCCTTTTTACCCGTCTTCTAGCTGCCGACATCGGTCAACCGTCGGCCGACGCCAGCAGAATCACTGACATCGGTTTCTTAAAACCAACTCCCAGGCCAAACAAAAAAAGGATCACAGACCCTGAATGCTAATTCTCCATCTTCTAGTATTCGACCTCTCTCTCTCTCCCAGATGCACACCAAGCATCATAGGCTACAAGAACTCTGCATTAGTCACTCCACCCCTGATTGAAATATTGTAGGAAGTCTTGTACATCAGCCGCATCAGCAACAGGTCTTCTACACTTTTGGTCTTCTGCTAAGGAGCTAAGTATTCTTCTTTTATGTCATTTCAATAGCTTAGAATGTATTTGTAATTAGTTTCTTCTTACTCCTAAGTATTATCAACCAGACCCAGCTATCAACCAGACCAGACCTAACTTTCTTCTCAGAGAGGTTGAATAGCCTTCTTCATACCCTTACCCCTTTTCTGACAGCCTGTCTCCCTACCTTATCCTTACTAAGACTCTGTCCACTATTTTACCACCCTACATAGACCCAGACTCCTTCCAGACCCCTTTGTCGACCAGAGACCTATCCAAAACTCGCCCAAGGCCATTGCCCTGACTGACATCGACCTTTTCCCTCACTGACGTCAGCAACATAACTGACGTTAGCAACTTGACCAACTAACGTCGGTAGTACTACTGACATCAGTGACTATGAGAGGCAGATAGTAGAATATAGGTACACATTATCTCTATTCCTTTTTTTCAGCCTTTCATTATTTCTCTTTCTAGTAACATTCTTTTTATCAAATAGTGGACTGTCATCCCTCCAGGAAGTCTTTGTACTTCTGGGACCGAGCTTTGCTTGGCAGTCCACCTTATATCCATCTAAAAATCTCCTTGTTTAAGTCTTTCTCTCTACAGGTGTCATCCTCCACAGCCAAAGAGGAGTCCCTTCAATCGTCTGGATACGGTGTGCAAACTTCATCCGGGTACGTACAAACCCCTGACCATTTATCTTAGTTTCTTATTTCCTTTGAATGTAGAAAATTAAAAATAGTTGGAACCATAAATAATATATCTTCATGCAATGCTAGTAAGATACCATGTTTGAAGATATCCTAAAGTTATTTGTCTTACATGGGTCTATTCAATTTAGCTAATATAGTCATGTATCATAAGACGTATTCATTTCACTTTTATTTCAACTATGTATTTTGGGCATATGAGATCTCGTCACTAATATTTATGGAAAAGTGTGATAGAAACATGTATATCAAAACATTAAATGTTGTGATAGATTAATTTGGTAAGTCATAAGACCACTGTAAGGTATAATCCTTTAAATTGTTTGGATTTAATTTTTTGAGAATCCAACCATTGGACATGTAGTCAAAACATATTGCATAATTTTTTTTGAGATGATGCTTTAGATCACCCTTTCCATCATATAATGTAAGCTTAGGTGACACAATTTTGGATGGCAATAGAGTTATTTTTATATGATATGCTAAAGGTGTAGTAAGATAAAATTATAATCCAAGGCATGTGATGGCCTATTGGCTCCCTTCTCGACATGTAACAACTTAACCTGTAGAGTATGAACCTTGTGCATAATGGATTGTACATCTAGAGTAAAGGAACTAACCATAAGAGGTGTAGATTTCACTAAAGGTTATTGAATTATGATTGTAAGTTATGCTAGATGAGTTGAACCCACTATAGGTGTATTAATGTTATTATATAGGGAGTTGAAGATTGACCATAGTTTGATTTTTGGAGTTTTTCCTGAATAATAGTGTTGAAGTCATCTTGCATATCCACATGTTTGGACACAAAATTTTATAATTATTTCTTATCAGTCTCATCAAATCGATTATAAAATTCTGCCATTATGATTTGGGAAGTAGGAAAATAAGTTGTATATTTTAAACTATTAAATAATTTTAATATAAGAAAGATTGCACAAAAAATTGAAGCAAATCTAAAATTTTGAAAGTAAAATATGAGCATAGACAAACAAAGGATACAAACCATAAGAGCATATAGAGTTAGGGTTTGATCAATGTTTGAAGTAAGTCAGTTTCAAAAAATGTTTTAAAATTTTAGGGTTTAGATATGTAAATCTTATGTTTGATTAAAGGACTAAGTAGTCTAAATTGGGGAAATAATATGCTTAAAATAACCACTAATTTATTATAGATTTTGATTAGCTTTAAACTTTTAAAAATAGTAATAAATATGTGTAAATAAAGACGTATCTATAAAACACCTGATACAAATGATCTGAGTGCTAGAAACTAAGATAGGATTAGGTTTGAGTGTCATTAACTCGATCCCTATATCAGAACCCCTCTTAGATAGTAGCACCACATTTATACAAAGGCTTCATGTGGTTGTAGTGTCTTGATAATGGTGATAATGTCCTCTATACAAGATTATCCTAAACTTTTAGGTACACTTGTATCTATGTTTTTGGGTTTTGTTCCTAAGCACACAAAGTTTAGAAATGTAGTTATTAATTTATGATGCAAATCCTAATCCTCCTTACAATTAAGGAATGAGCTAAAAAGTGTGTTCTTTAGTAGGATAGGCTAGACATCCTCAACACCCCAGTGTGAAGAGAGTTTCCTACATACCAATACTTCGATGAGGGATCAAGCCTGATGTAGTTCTCCCCACCTAAGTTTTGGTGTAAGTGCAAGTGATGGTAGTATGATAATGTCCTTGAGTGCCTTGAGTGTGCTTGAGATTATAAATATGGAAAATATGATTTTAGGGCAGTTATAGATGGTAGTATGAAAAAATAGGTAAAAATAAGAACTAATGACCTTGATTTTTCTCAAATTATTTCATGTTTGAATAGGTATTTTTCATCTAATTTTTATCTAGTGGATAGAGGGATAAAAGCCATGTATTTATAGTGTTTTATTGCTTGTGCAGATAATAAAATATGTTTAGGTTGACCTTAGGATGGTTTACCTTTGAAAATATATTTATTTAAAAAATATAAGGCAAAGGATAGAGGTGCCACTTTATAGACCTTAGTTCCACATGGATCTAGTGTCCTTAATGTCCAACTAGTAAAATACTAGGCATGAAGGGCTAGGTGTAGACACCAAAAAATTGAATATTTATAGTTTTTGATGAATAAATGCCTCAATATCCCCTAAAACTTCCTAAACCTTCCTAAATCCCCCTTAACCTAGTTAAAACTATTATCCTAGTCACAAATATCATTCAAAATCACTATTTGAAAGTACTATTCACCATCACTATTCACTATGAGACACAATATCACTATTCATGATGACATGGCAAGTGACATAGCATGTGATTTTGAAGTGATATGATAAGTGACATGGCTTAGAAGTGATGTGGCTTGATGTGGGACATCATACCCCACCAAGGACCCTTCTTAAAGTGTTTGATGACCTCATTCAAGCATCACAAGGGACCCCCTTGAAATGTGGTGAATTTCCCCTTAAGGGGTCATTATTCAACATGTATTTTATATTACCACATAAAATTAGAATTCAAAAAGATATATCTACCTCTTTAAGACTTTGGGAAAGACAAAGGGCACCCATTTTTGACCTTTTAACCCAAATGGAGGCTCACCAACCCAAATGGGAGGTTCCAACCCACATGGGATTCTCCACCAACATCACCTTGGACTTATCATCCCCCACATCAAAAATGTCACCACATTTGGTGTGCCACCCATTTAAGTGCTTGTGTGAAAGTAAGAAAGGATGTGGAGAAGTCTTTAAGCCTCATTCAAACCCATGTACATGATTTCCATTCAAAATTGGAGACTCACCAACCCACATGGGAATCCTCACCCACCTCACCTTGATTAAATCATGAGCCTACTTGGATAAATTCATATTTCTTCACTATTTATCTATTTTGGCATGTTTCTTCACACAAAAATGATATAAATACCCCCCCCCCTCTCCTTCACCCAAGGTTAAGCGGCAAGTTAGTCTTTTGTTCTTAGCATATTACTGTAGGTTTTTTTGGATGAGATCATCATCTTGGAGAAAAATATATCAAAGCAATGAAGCTCTGCCAAAATTTCTTCAAGCTTCATCAACATTCAACCATCATCAACATCTTCAAGCCACTTCAACAATATTGAGGTAATTTACTTTGTTTTGTAATTTCAGTTCTTTGTTTATTTCCCTTTGGCCTTCTCTTTTCTTAACCTCCATAATCTTGAGCCCTTAAACTCTTCTTCTTTATCCCATTCATCCATTTAATACCTTTGGCTATTTCCATTTCATTTTTCCCCTTTATCCCATTCAACTCTTTGCCTCATTTACCTCTTTTCCCTCTTTGCCATCTTTACCTTTCTTTTTCCTTTACCATATTTACTTATTTGCCTCATTTATCTATTCATCCTTTTATATACTTGTAGCCTTGACCATCTACACAAACCAACAAAACAATCCTTTTGACTCTCACCACTTTACCAAACCAAAACCATAACCTTTACCAATTTTTAGCATTAGTATTAATTAAACTATTTCATTTATTTAGTTATCTTTTGCAAAGAATTTAACTTTATTGTATCAAATTTAGTTATTTTTTGTTTTAGTATCATTTATTAATTATTTTTATGCAAAATTTACTTCTTTTATCATTCTAACTTAAGTGTTTTGAAGAAGGTGGATTGGCAGCCTCCTAGAAAGCTTTCGCTTCTAGGATCTAGCTCACGCTAGGCAATCCACCCAACTACTTATCTAAAAAATAAATATTTATTATAGTTTTTTCTTATTTAAAGGTATTCCTCCCTAGACAAATAATATTTCTCCATAATTTTTTGAATTCAATGTGCACACTTTAATAGGTATTGTTCCACACCCTTTATTCCTAGTTTCTTTCTTTTAAAAAAAAACAAAAAAATAAGAAAAAAATTGAGAGAAACATTTTGGCATGCCCGATGGGACCCTCCAGGTTTATTGGGTTCATAAATGTTTTAGTAAATTTATAATTTCATTAGTAAAATTCATTTAGTTGCATTCTAGGAAAATTAAGTTTTCTTTCTTAATAAAAAACAAAAAACAAAAACACAAGTTTTAGTTACATTTTTAGAAAAGTTAAAGTTTATTTTCCTTGCATCTTTAAAATAAATAAAAATATCAATCATCATAAGATTATGACTTGGATTTTCATATTTCATTTAGATATTTATGCATTTAAATAAATCTGAAATTTTATTTTGGGTTTAAAACAAACACTTTGCATCCATTGAATTGCTTGTTGATCTTAGTTCATCTAGTAACTAAGAGGAACAATAAGTTTATCATAGCTTCCACTTGTATTCACACACTAATCCAAACCACTGAATAATCAATACATCAAAACAATACTTGAGATAAGAACCGAATGGGATTTCATCACTTGGTGGCAACCTTACCCCCACCCAGTCATCCCACTTGGATTTCATCACCAAGGGGAGAAACAACTTAGCTCTCTGGTTGAGTATAAACTCTGGACTTGGTATATCTTGGCTAAGCACATGTCACCCTTATTTCTGCAAGATTATGAAGTGATGGGGTAGGCCCCAATACCAAGCCATGTACCAAAGTTCAACACATATTTATTTGGATCACCTAAACAACCCAAAACCAACTATAGATTTTTTTTTTAGTACCTATATCAACCTAGATTTCCCTTAACACTTTCTAAGGCATAAGCCAAAATAGAGATAATTGAAACTCTAGGATTTAATGTATCTTAGTGTATGCTTTGATTTTTTTGAATCTTTTCTTTTGCTTACTTCTTTTTTGAGGTGTAAGCTTCATTTCTCTCCATTCTTCACATAGTCTTTACTAGACTACAAATTGAAGAATCAAATCAACCAAGAACCTATTTTCCAATACTTCATCTCTAATATCTTGTCTAATAGAGGGATTTCTTATTTTCTCTCCTAGAGATCTTAACTTTTCTAGGATCTTGGATAACAATCCTTTTTCCTTAAATTGGTACCTTACATCGTAAGCCACTTATGCTCCCTTCCTTACCAAAAATCAACCCAACCTTGTCTATAACCAACCCAATCTTGTCGACAACCAACCCAACCTTGTCTATAACCAACCCAATCTTGTCTACAATCAACCTAACATTACCTATAACTCATAAAATTCCAAATTTAACTATCCCACAAACTATCAACCTTCACCTGAACTACCACCTGAGTTTGTTGCAGTGATAACAGACTAGATAGCTAGATTAGAGTCAAACTTAGGCCATCTATTTTTGATATCCATGATCAATCAAACCTCACTTACAACCAAATAATGACCTATAATCAACCATTTAATTATTATCATGCCCAACCAACAACATATCAACATCTATCATCTCAATCACCCCAAATTTGTCAAAGCTTAGGCCATTTTCCCCAACCATCATATCAACCTCAACCCACCTTGTTAACCCAATCAATTTTATCACCTGTAACTGATCAACCAACCTATCAACCCAACCAAATTGTTAACATATCAAACCAACTATCCTCTTCAAGCCAACCAAATAAATTACAAATAGTTTCACTTCCTAATGTGATAATTGAGACATTGGCACACCCTCTTTTGGCCCTTACTAAACCTACAACTGAAGAAAATATAATAACATCAACCTTAACCAATCCACTTGTTGACAAAGTAGAACCTTTACAAATTTCCTTACAAACCTAAATTAAGGAAACCAAAAAATCTTTTCCACTTCTAATTTTAGTGAATCAAAGCTAACCAAAACCATTTGACACTTTTGAGCTTTACACGATCAATGTTATTATGGATAAACCTATTATCACTACTTCTTCCACCCCACTCATTGAAGTGGGTGAATCACTTCCCATTCCTTTGGATTACTAAACAAAAGAATCAACCACTCCCTTCTTTTCACATGACACCATTACACCTTCCTCCCCCACCATAGACTCACCTACTCTTCTTTTGGAAATCATTCCTTTAGAATACGTCACCTTATCCACTCCATATATGGAAGAAACATCTTCTCTAAATTTTGAATCTTCCACCAAAAACATATATGGGGAAACCATTCCCTCTTCTCCACCAAAGGGTTTAATATTAAAAATTAATTATCAAGGAACCAAACCTATCTACAAGCCCTTTTCTAGGCTAGTACAAAGCCTAGAGTTCACTTCTCAACCCAATCTTGATAGAGCCACTTTTTAGCATCATCTTGGCCTCCCCTATCAAAACAAACAAGAACCTTAGCTTCACTTTAATCCACCCTCGGACCCATCACTACCTCAACCCTATCCTTAGATACTCCATCTTCCAAAACTATAAGGGAACCATCCAACCCACTTCCATCTAAAATTTTTAAATAACCTTACACCTCTTTAACCAAACCCATCAAAAAATCTAGGAATACTTCTTATTCCTAGCCTAGTTCACCAATCATTCAAATTAGACCTAACTCCATCAATTCCATCAAATAAAACTTTGACTAAACCTATTAAAAGGGTGAAATCTCCTAAACCATCTCAAAATAGACCCATGGTCCTCCCTTCTCTTAAATCTTCTACTTCTAAACCAACCAAGTAACCCCAACCTAACCAATCTACTAAAACCATTCCATAACTAACAACTTCCAAGGTAAAGCCTACTACTAAGAAGGCTCCCATTTTAAATCCCAAAAATCCATCACCCCCAACACCTTTAATCGAATCCTATTCAAATATTTTACAACGGTTATTGAAAACCTCCTCCTTAACCTTACCACCTCTCAAACATTTCTAAATTGTCAAAACTTTTGACCCTTCACATCCTCAACCAAAATGGTTTAATTCTAGCTTAGTCTGTGCATACCATAGGATACTTGGACATGACACTGAGCATTAAAAATCTCTCTAAGCACTCATCCACAACTTATATGAGGATAATATGTTATCAGATGAACCTCCCTTAACCAAACTAACCCAACCTAATCGACAAACTGGAATTAGCCCACCACCCATAACTTCCACAATAAAAACTAATTTTAAGAAGGCTCCCAGAACTAAAAACCTATCACCTCCAACACATTTGCATGAATCCTATTCAACCATTTTACAAAGGTTATTGAAAAACTCTTCCTTAACTTTACCACCTATCAAACCTTTTGACCCTCTCAAAACTTTTGACCCTTTACGCCCAAAAGCATCATGGTACAATGACCACCATGTGTGATCTTACCATAGGATACTTGGCCATGATACCAAACTCTACAAAGCTCTTAAAACCATTATCCACCAAATTTACAGCAAGGATAATATGTTATCAAATGAACCTCCTTTGATCCCATTACCAACCTAACCATCAACCAAACCTACCCAACACTTATCTATTCCCCCATTCTCACCTAATAATAATGAGAAACTGAAGCAACAAGATAAACCAACACTTCCTTTTATCCACACCATCTGTAGGGTTACCCACTCTTAGGTCCAACAAAAGGATAAGGGAAAGGTTTAAATTTCCATTCCATAGACATACCCTTCAAAACCTCAACATTCTAATTGAACCCAACCACAAACACCTTCACTTTGGGATATTTTTCCCACCCATGAAAAGATTAAACTAGGGTAACTTTCCTTTCATAAAGATTTAACCATTTATTAACTTCAACCATACCTTAACCATTAACTAAACTAACCCTTGGGTTTTTTCCTCAACCTATCAACCAAACCTATATGTCAAACCAACTTGAACCAGGTGGTATATCAAAATGGGGAAACCCATTTGGACACCACCTGACCTATTTGGGATACAAATTATCCCATCAAACCATTGGAGATTACCCATCTCCATCAAATCTAACCAACTTTACCTTAAACCTAAGGACTTCAGTGTTGGAGACCTCATCCTAAAGAAAACCTAGCATGTGACCAACATGGGGAAAAGAAAAAATTAAGCAAGTTTTCTTTCAATTAGCTTGGACCCTACATCACCACCCATAAGTATGGATTAGGAGCTTATCATTTATCCTCTCTTGAAGGCAAACTAGAACTTGAGTCTCCCAATGCTTTGCATCTACATCCATTTTTTTAAAACAAGGATCAAGGTCACTTGTTTGTCTAATTAAGCTCATCCCTTGATTATGATATTTTAACCTTAACCCACCTTCCTCTTCCCCTTTTGAGGATAATTGATTAAAACATAGAACCATGTGATTGACCATCACAGTCATGGACTAATATTAAATATGGGTACCACAACTCTACCCATAGAATGGTTCTCATGGATACTTTTCATCTCTAACAAGATGGAATCCCATGGTCATTGTCTCCCAAAACCACAAACTTTCACATACCATTAACATTCTTGTGAAAAGTTTTTCCCTCATAAAGTTAAACCTCTTAACCTAATTGGATTAGTCCATGTCTAAACACATTTCATCTTAAAAAAATTATATAGGTCAATATCTTAAGCATTGTAAACTACTCCCTCGAAGGAATGTTACCCAAAAACAAAGTAAATATTGCCACATGTAAGGTAGACTACTCCCTTGAATGATAGCTATCAATAACATTAAAATAAAGCCAATAAGCTTAGACCAATCCGTCGAAGGATGGCTAAGTTAACTTTGTCAAAAGTAGAGCAATTTCATGGCAGCTTCCTGTATCGATCAACTTCCCATATACAACAATAAAACAAAAGAACCAATATCACGACTAATTATAAATCTATAATCATCTCTCAAGAAACATAATAAGTTAGATGTCATAATCGGCTTTTCCATGTAGACTTCCCATATTTATTAGTCTACATCTAGCATACAAATGGACTTGTCTAATATTGTTCTTAAGTCACCTATATAAGGGGTAGACTAATTCACATGAGGTTATCATACATATCACCCATTACCCTTCACACAACCTATCACCCATGTTCCCTTTTGACTATCTATAAATCAAGGGATTTAGAACTTATTATCAACTAATGACTACTCATGCATAGCATTTGAAGGGATTATATTTGTTAAGTTGATCTCACTTCAGGTCTATTTTTAGTCCTTGTCAAAAATAAATCATCAGGCCCTATTATTATCTCAATGTATATGGTTGATATTTTCACCGTAACTTGTACCATCCAACATTGCAACAACAATGGTCATTTCTTTTACATTAAGCGAGATTAAAACAACCATAACCATACCAATCATAACTATAACCATAACACTCATAAGTATCCACACAACCTCAAACATAATAAAATTCAACCAACAATATCCAACACATTACCCTCATATTCTTACCAGCCCATTACCATAGCTCTAAACATCAAACCCTAACCATTGCAGTGTCTGCTCGAACATGGTAGTCTTTTATTTTATACCAGTTGAGAGTCTATTCATAGCAGGGGAACAACTATCTAATTTAATTGTATCACCAATATCCTGGACCACATATCTCCCTGATACCAAGGCCTCTTCTAAATGGGACCCCATGTTTATGGTTCCACACAACTAAGGCATAGGATACAGATATGGCCACCATTTGTCTAGCCTATCCATGTAGCTCTTGGGTCAGCCAAGGTCCATCCTCTATTTCTCACCACAATGCTAACTTCATTACTTATATACTATCCTTGACCATCAAATAAATTCTTTATAGGTCCTCACTTCACTACTACCCTTAAAACTCAGCTTTTAGTAGTGGTGAACCTTGGCCATAATGACTCTACAGATTTGGATAGACCCCCCCACTCCTAAAACTCAGCTCATAATGGTAGACACTATCTCCAAACTCCTACCCTCACATAATTTTAGAATGTACAACATCCTCACAAAATAACCTCTTCTTTGGATTAGCTCCATTGAAGATTATTTGTGGTACTTAGCATTGTGTTCCCTTCTAATTTATCCTACCTTGCCCATCCATATCTCTCATCCTACTAAATGTGGGATCATTGTGGTAATTATTTACCAACCTACCCCATTCACTTTCACTAACACCTTCACCAAAACCCAAAACTATTATTTTACCAAACCTTCCCCCTTAGCCCAAACCAACCCATGTGGTCCATCAAATTGGGGTAGCCAATTTGAACACCACTCATCCAAACCTTGTTGAACTACATTGGCCTGATGTCCATGGACTATGTAGGTATTGCTCTAGGGGCAGCTCAACCACCAATAACTAATTCACGTCCCCTTTTTTCTCTTCTCACTCATTTCCACCACTAACAGTGCCATCTTTCTTAAGGCATCCTACATCAAGGAAGCTTTGAATTCTTTCTTTATCATCCTTATGTTTTAACACCATCTAATACTTCCTCTTAATTCTATTAGGAGAACTACATTGGCATGAGGTATTTTTAGACTATGTAGGTAGCGCTCAGTTACTAAGGTCAACTCAGCCACTTCTTTTACTTTATTTTCCCTTCTCATCTAAAATCTCTTCCTCCACTTCTCTACCTATCTCCTAACCATCTCCCTACCTCCATATTTTCAATGTCTTTTAATATAAGGGTTGATAGCATTCCCCATTGGCCCCCCTTACCTCCCATAAAGCTGCCTCCTACTCTGCTTCATTAGCCTCCTTATAATATTTCCTTGTGCATGCTTCATGACCCACTTCCCCACCCACCTTTTGCATTTTCTACCTCTCTTTCACCTTATTACCAGCCTATCCCTTTATCCCCTTCAACTTCTTTCTCTATCCTCATAATCTCCCCTCTCCCTTCGCTATTGGTCATACCCCCTTTATCACTCTCTTTTCCTCACCCATTATACATCATACTGTGCCTCTTGAAATATTTTTGTTTCTTTTGTTTCTACACTTTTTCTTTACATGTACCACCACTCTCTACCATCTTGCCACTCTTCCCACTGTACCCTTTTCCATTCTTCCTATTTTCTTTTTTCCATCCTTTTTATCTTCCCTTTTTTCCTCCATAACTAGTTTTTTCCTAGGTATTTATCCTTTGAGAAGCCTTCCATAATTTCCCTTTTTTATTATCTCTTTTTTCCTATGGCCCTTTTTACATTCCCCTTTTTTCTCTTTCCATCTCAATACTCACTTATCTTTTGCATCTATGTAATTATTTGTGCTTTGTATCCTTTACTCAATTCTTCCTTTTTGTTCTTATCATCTTTGATCTTCATCCCTTCGTTTCATCTCACTCCTTTTCATTACATCCCCCTATTTTTTCACCAACTCACCATTATTTTTAGCTTGTCAATCTCTTCTAATCACCCCTTCAACTTGTCAATCTCTTCTAACAAGATGATTAACACCTACTTTTTCTTTTCACCGTCTTGTCCATCCATCCTTTGTTTCCCCTCATTCTTCACCCCTTTCCCATTCTCTTCTCCAAAACCACCATCTAATTTGCTTCGACGCATATCATCATCCATGATTACTTGGTTAAGATACCACCCACTTCTTCACTCTCATGTCATCCTCTTTGTTTCTTTTTCTTCTATTTATTTCCTTTTTTTTCATTTTCATCACCAAACTATTTTTTCCTTCATCTTTTTTAGATTTGTTTTCAAACCTTTCATGGCTTCCCCATTCCCTCATCCTCCCCTTACCCTTCATGATTGTTACACTTCTATCCCCATCCTTTTCAATTCTCTAATCTGTCATTCTTTAGTGCATCTCTCACCCCCAATCTTTTACCTTTTATTTTTCTTCTCTTTTCTCCATTTCATGTCATTTTTTCCATATCCTTTGATCCCCTTCCTTGCTCTTCCTAATCTATATGACCATGCTTGGCTTATTCCATCTTTCTCCACCTTCATCTTTATCTTATGACCTCATTATTTTCTCTTCATCCATCTCTGGGTCCACCTTTACTTCATCCTTTGTTAGATCTCCCTTATCTTCTCTAATTTCACCTCGACCTCTTTAGAGTGTGTTCATCAGTTGTACTATTTCTACGTACATATCCTTATCTTTTTCCTTGTATCCTCCAACCAAGTTTTCTTAATGTAAAAAATTTGGTCAGGTTCTTTACTTTAGGAGGACCCCTTTCTTCCTTTAATGCCTCTATATGTTTCACTCAAACTTTCTTTCCTCCCCCTAAAACTACTCCCTTCACCCTCCTTATCACCTTTTTCCTTTTCATCCCTCTGCCCATTTTTAGCATACGATGGCCTCCAAGGTCTTCCACTCAATTTTGGTTTATTGTAAGATATATACCAATCCTATGGCTCTATAACACAATTGACCAAGATCATGGGCTCATACGACCAACCCAAAAACCTGAACATCATTCAGCTATCGAGATGAAAATTCCTTCCCTACCTCTTCTAGCCTTGCCTATTTTAAACCCCTTTTACTCTAACCTTTGAATATGTTAGAATCAAAACTAAAACCACCTTCAAATGGAATATTTGGGATACCCACATGGGGATGATAGCTATACCCTCTCACATGCCCTAACTTTCTAACTAATAATTTCCCTTAATTCTCCCTTTTAGACTACATCTTACACCTTGCAATAGCCATTCTCTTTAACCATAATCCACAACCTGCTCCCTCATTTAATTAATATTATTATCCACCTCACTCCATATTCCAAAACCTCTCAATGTGTTTCTTTAAATTCCCTCAAAAACTCAATGCTTACTTATTTTTGGGCCCCACTAACTCAAAGGTCAAGGGTTCAAATCTTCACCACTTCTCATTTACCCACTCTACTACTTTGCTTCCCCGAACCATTGAATAATAACCTTCCATATCATGTTAATGACATTGTTTTGGAATATGCACAATGTCAGCTTATTTAGATGGTGATGAAATAACTTGTTGGATCACCATGGAAATTCCAATAGTTCCAATTTTCCAAAGCCTAGTAAATAATATTTTGCCCTTTTTTTCCTTTAAAAAGGTGGCCCCAATTTCATACTTCAACCTACTTATCCATGGCTACAGATTCCTTTTACATAGTTGACACAATCATATAATTACATCCTAGCTCACCTCATCCACCATTTCTACCACACTAATAAAAAACTATTTAATAGCCATCTTTTCCACCCTTTGGTGCTTCTCTTTCTCCAACATCCTTCAACCAGACCTAACTACATGATATCAAATAGGGACAACCAAGTTAACCAACACCTATTTATCAAAAGAACTAAATTTGGCCTAACATTCTTTTTGGATTCCTCTCCATGGAACTATGTAGGTAGAGTCCACTTTCCACATGCATTTGGAGTCACCTTAACCATACCCATCCAACCCATACCCAATCCACCCATGCTTTCACCATGTCCACCTTGATGTTGGTTGTTTTTGACCCAGAACATTAGTGTTTTTTGCAATAAATTTTGACCACAATGACCAACCTTGTCATGTTGAAATTTTTGCACCACCTTATGCAAAACTAGCCATTTGTGTTTTCTCGATAGCACTTCCTACCTTGGATACCTGAGTTAACACCAACCCTATCTAGGAACCTTGATAAGACTAACCCAATCAGCTATGACTAATTTTGAGATTGATTACATTGTCATTTATCTTAGAACTTGATCTTTTTATTATAAACATTGGCATCTTTAGAATCTATGTAATCTTTACTATTTCACTTAGTTATATTTTGTGAACCCATTGGCATTTCACATACCTAGCTACCTTGTGGCACCACCTAGTGCCTCCCCATCAACTGCTTATCAAACCCACACCCAATTTGACCTTTCCTCATTTAATCTTGGTTTGAGTGGGAACACCTCCTCCTAGACTTGAGGCATCCTAACCTTCAATTAAGTGATTTGTTTTTATTTTATAGCTTGTTAATTCAAAGCTGCATAATAAAAAGGGGTAAAATGTAGACACCAAAAAACTACACATTTATAGTTTTTGATGACTAAATGCCTCAAGATTCCCTAAAAATTATTAAACATTCCTAAATCCCCCTTAACCTAATTAAATCACTATTATCCTAGTCAAAAATATCATTCAAAATCACTATTCAAAAGTACTATTCACCATCACTATTCACTATGGGACACACTATCACTATTCATGGTGACATGGAAAGTGACATGGTATGTGATTTGGAGGTGATATGGCAAGTTATGTGGCTTAGAAGTGATTTGGCTTGATGTGGGACATCATACCCTACCGAGGACCCTTCTCAAAGTGCTTGATGACCTCATTCAAGCATCACAAGGGCCTCCCCTTGAAATGTGTGAATTTTCCTTTAAGGGGTCATAATTCAACATGTATTTTATCTTCCCACATAAAATTAGACTTCAGAAAGATATACCTACCTCTCTAAGACTTTGGGAAAGATAAAGGGCACCCATTTTTGACTTTTTAGCCCAAATGGAGGCTCACCAACCCAAATGGGAGGCTTTTCAACCCACATGGGAATCCTCACTAGCATCACCTTGGACTTTTCATCCCCTACATGGAAAATGGCACCACATTTGGTGTGTTACCCCTTTAAGTGGTTGTGTGAAAGAAAAAAAGGATGGGAAGAAGTCTTTAAGCCTCATTCAAACCCATGTGCATGATTTCCATTCAAACTTGGAGACTCACCAATCCACATGGGAATCCTCACCCACCTCACCTTGACTAAATCATGATCCCACTTGGAAAATTTTGAATTGGTTCACTATTCCTCTATTTTGGCATGTTTTTTCACACAAAAATGCTATAAATACCCCCCTCTCCTTCACCCAAAGTTAAGTGGCAAGTTATTCTTTTGTTCTTAGCACATTGTTGCAAGTTTTTTTGGAGGAGGTCATCATCATCTTGGAGAAAAAAATATCAAAGCAATGAATCTCTACCTAAATTGTTTTAAGATTCATCAATATTCAACCATCATCAACATTGAGGTAATTTACTTTATTTTTTATTTTTAGTTCTTTCTTTATTTCCCTTTGGCCTTCTGTTTTCTTAACCTCCATACTCTTGAGCCCTTAAACTCTTCTTATTTAACCCATTCATCCCATTCAATCCCTTTTGTTATTTTAATTTCATTCATCCTCTTTATCCCATTCACCTATTTGTCTCATTTACCTATTTTCCCTCTTTTCCATCTTTACCTTTCTTTTTCCTTTGCCATATTTACTTATTTGCCTCATTTATCTATTCAGCTTTTCCTCATTTACTTCTTTTACCTCTTTTCCATCTTTACCTTTCTTTTTCCTTTGCAACATTTACTTATTTCATTTATACTTTCAGCCTTGACCATCTACCCAAACCAACAAAACAATACTTTTGATCCTCACCACTTTACCAAACCAAAACCATAACCTTTACCAATTTTCAGCATTAGTATTAATTAAACTATGGCATTCATTTCATCATCTTTTGCAAAGAATTTAACTTTATTGTATCAAATTTAGTTTTTTTTTGTTTTAGTATCATTTATTTGTTGTTTTTATGCAAAATATACTTCTTTTATCATTACAACTTAAGTGTTTTGAAGAAGGTGAATTGACAACCTCCTAGAAAGCTTTCACTTCTAGGATTTAGCTCACACTAGGCAATCCACCCAACTACTTGTCTAACAAACAAGGTTTTTTGGTAGTGTTTTCTTATTTATAGGTATTCTTCCCTAGCTAAATAAGAGTTCTCCATAATCATCTGGATTCAATGCATGCACTTTAATAGGTATTCTTCCACACCCTTCATAACTAGTTTCTACTTTTTGCACTTAGGAAAGAAATATATAGAAACACTAGGATCAAGAAATGAGGGTCTAGGAATATGTTGTAGTTGACTAGGGATGTCTATGGCCTGAGAAAAGGCTAGATAAGTATGATAATAAGCTCTAGGATAGGTATAAATCTAATCTAGGTATAAGTAGTCTCAATTATCACACTTAGCACTCAAATACCACTTTAATGTGATTATAGGATCCTATAGAATCAACTAAAAACCAATTAAAAGTCAAGATAAATATGTTAGTGATACTTGTTTGGTTTATAATAGAGCTTCATCCATAATTGAAATACGAAATATTCATATTCTCTATGAGGACCATGTTGTCACCACTCCTTTCCTCAATTTTACCAATCATGCCTTCCATCTTGCAAGCCAGTATCCTACACCCATTGATTAGGACCAACAATCTTACTTATAGTTAATTACCTTCCATGATAATCAAATAATTAAATAATTCTTAAAAGGTCTCTTGTTAGAAGAGGATTGAGAAACATCTACATATTCTAAGGAAAAATAAGTGTACCTTAATAAAAATGAATCCTACAATCTAAATCTAAATTCAACATCTCATAGTGAAAACCTCTTCAAGGTACTATAAAATGATCAAAATATAAATTTTAATCAAAATCTATAAAATTGAAAATGTGATTCCCTTAGTGAAAACCTCTTTGAGTCGTTATTGGATAATCCACATATAAATCCTAATTAAAACACTCAATAAGAGTTCCTTAGTAAAAACCTTTCTATGTCATGAATGGATGAGAAAATTAATACATTCTCTACATCATCATAGTTTCAAGATGGATCCCCATCACAAATTAAACATATTATTGATGTAACCTTAAATTTTCAAATCATTTAACTTGTAATTATTCCTAGTCTTGTTAAATGTTAGATTGTAGGCCCTATTCACCCTTTACATCATGACACATATACTTATCCCCAATATAATTCCATCCCTCCAAATCCTTCATTCACTCAACACGCAACCTTCATCCAACATACTTTTTTCTTTACCCAATTGGCAAAACCCTCTATCATAGGGGCTATGATAGTATCCTAGTGAATTTGGAAGATGCCAAATTGGAAATCAATGAAGTTATTGAAGACATTTCTATAATGCATACTTGACATATCCATATTGTTCAACATCATGCATCTGATACCCTTCCATATTTGAGAATCCAAAAATAAAAAATAAAACCAAAAGAAAAAAAGAGAGATAAATTCATCTAAAGGTGAAATCCATTTCTATGGCACCTCGGACAAGTACCATGATGAAATTAAGTTTTCAATGTCATGTGTAAAATAATTAGTTATCTACACATACCCTACACTTGGGAGAAAACTCATTCCATTTCAATCCTAAAATATCCTTCACCATCCAAAGCCTATCTTTCACCTATCTTGAAGCATCCTTAATTTCCCTTGCCTATCCAAACCCATCTTTATCCATTTAATCTAAAACACATTGAAATCCATGCTTATTAATCCAATATTTTCCATCATAAAATCACCCTTATTCCCATTTTTTACCTTGATAAGGAAGTGGAAACATATTAAGACAGGTTAATGGTAATATCTTAGTGTATCCTTACAAAGCTACTTTGATTAATAGACACTTGCTTCTTACCTCACATATTCCTTGGATTCATCTTCTTAATTACCATCCATTTTTATTCATACATAATTTATCCCTTACATCCACTACATCTCCCTTCCTCAGTGTTATACTAAGGTTTTCCCTTTACAATTATTCCCTATATATACATCTAACAAAATCCAAAAAAAAACAACATTAAAAAATCCAAAAAACACCAAAAAGATTATAAGACCAAAAAATACCAAAAACAATCAAAAAATACTCTATCCTTAGTTATATACCCTATTCCTCCCTCATAAGGATTACTCATTAGACGATTCAACATTGTCAAAAATCTCATATGCCAAAGGGTTATACTCTAGCCAAGGACATCCAAAAATCATTTATTCACTTGTTTGTTAGTTATTTGCTTACACATCACTTTCATTTCTTGTTTCTAAATTCATGTATTTTATTGTACATACTGAATGTTTACTCACTTTCATAATGTTTGGTTTCTTCCTTGTTTATTTTCCTTACAAGGTTTTCATTTTTGCAAACATTTCATTTTATCTTGTCATTATTGTTGATTCTTGTGTCTAGATCACTATGTGTATTAAAAAAGATGTTATTATGATATTCCATATCATGATGAATTAAGTTTTTCACTTGTGACTCTATCAATCCTTACACATATAACACAATATTCATCATGGTTTTTCCATACCATTGGTGCATATTGTCATGCACAATATCAAAAATTAGGTTATTCAACTCTTACTCTATTGGCATTATTGTTGGACATCCAAACCAAATAAAATAACTAGTTGCAGATATTAACTCATCTCACATCCTTGGATGGAGAATCTATGTGTCATCTCATACAAATTCATTATGTTTTACTCCTCGAAGGACCAATCATAAGATGAGAAGATTAATCATCCATAGAATACTCTAATACTGTAGTCAAACTTATCTCTTCTATGTACATTTTAAATAAACACTATTTTAATAATTCCATGCTCATTATCCATTTCAAACACACTCATTAACATTCACAATCAAATCAACAAGAACTTCAAATTGTCAAACAACATTCCTCTTATCCAACCTAATGTTTCCAATTTAATTTTCATTTTTTTCAATGACTTATCCTAAACTAAAATGCAATATGTCTTCATGATTTCATTCTTATTTCCAAGACATCCATTTTGATGAAAACATGATCTCAAATAGAGTCTGGAGTTCAAATTTATCCCATCTAGAAGATGGTCGCTTCTAGTGTAAAACAAATTCACAACTACCTTACATGAATTCATAGTTATACATGTCAAATTCATAATTTTGATAACTGTGAAATCATTTTCTCAACAAATTTGCCGCTATAATCAATAAATTCACAACTTTACATGCCAAATTTGTAATTATGATAATTATGAAATCATTTCTTAATGAATTCACCACTATGTTCAATTAATTCACCATTATGCAAGCCAATTTCATAATTATGATAATTGCAAAATCATTTTCTTAGCATTTTCCAAGACGAAACCAAGTTTGTTGCCTAATACATCCCATAATCACCTATCTCTTCCATCCATCAATTGAATCCATGATATCCAATAATGTGATCCATCATCATTAATTCATGTATTCAATTAACTTAATTTTTTATACTTGCACATAAATCATCCCCAATGTATTCTTAATCTTTCCATTTAATCTCCCACACCTATCGATTGGGACATAAAAAATCAAAATATCCATCCTTTCTCCATCTATCCATCACTCACTCATTTAATCAATTATTAAACAAGTCAACCAATCCATGCTTATAGATTTTCAAAAGAATATATCATTCCCATATCCATTCTTATTAACCCTGATTCATGGGGCACCTCAAAGCATGCAGCTCTCTCAAGATATATCAATTCCCAATCCACTCCTTGTAAATATCATTTCTTGGGGGGAAATAAATATATCATCGCATCCAATCATAATTTTCAAACATTAACTTAAGTGGGTTAAACACATCCGTGAGTCAATCTTAAAATGTGTCATCATTTATCTTCCCGAATTGGGAGAAATACATCTAGACTAATATCCTCACTCAAAAATTTGTCAATGGTGGATTATGTAGGCAAAAATTAGAGACACAAGGTCTATAGGGCTAGCTAGACCACCATAATCCATCTAGGTCCTTTCCTCCACATTTTCCATTGTCATTTAATCAAAATGTTATATCTTTTTATCAATGCTTGAAACTATCAATTTTGTAAGTCTTTATCACAAATCAGACAATCTATACTTTTCATTTTCTATCCTATGGAATCATTAGGATATATCATTCCCACATCCACTTGTGAGACCCCTGATTCTGAGCACAATCCAAGCATGTAGTTTATAAAGAGGTAAATGTATTTTCTCGAATATCTTCTCTAGTATTTAACAACTAGGGGTAAATAATTTTACACTTACCTTATACAGTGTTATAAACATTAGTATTTAGATAAGTATTTATATTATTGATGAAATTTTCTCATATCCATCTCCCCATATTTATTCATTCATTTCGATTGTTTGTCTATTTTCTCATACAAACCTTGAGGGGGCATCATCACATTCATTTTCATCATTTAGGGTAACTTTTGCTTCTCAATCATCAACACTCTAATTATTTTACTATTCTTTAAAAATGTATTTATTTACAATACCATTTCAAAAAAGGGAAAATTTAAAAACCTAAATTATATTTAGTGTCGAAATGCACTTTAAACCTACTATTTATTCTTCTTAATATTCAAATTATAATCATGTTATTTCCCTTCTTAAATAATTGAATAAATCAAATTTAATCAATTTTACACACTTTAAACCTAAATTTAACTATTAAATCCATAATTTACACCTCACCCAACATCTTCCACCTTTATCTCTCTCACATCTTGACTCACCCAAACCAATCCCACAACTTTCTTTGAGACATCCCTTGAGTTGTCAAATAGTTTGACCCACTCTTGGTGACTCAGTTAACTATTACTATGTTTCTCTCAACCATATGAAATGGTTATCATTCTCATGGATTATTTGAATTATTTGAAATATTAAAATAATCCTATACCATTATATCTTTCATTCAAAAATCTATAAATAAGCATGAAATCCATCACTTTCATCATCCTAACTTATGCTAAAAAAGTTCTATCAAAATCACAAGAAAATATAAAGTGTATCAAATCCATCAAATATAATTTTTGCATCAAAATGCTACCCATTTTACCTTGAATTAGAAGTGTGGAAAACCATAATTCAAAGAGAGCTAATCAAATTTACATCATAATAAAATAATCTTTTTGCAACTAACGTATAAGTTTGTGTTGTTTCTTTTGTTTGTAGATCTAGATTAGGTTGAGTTAGTTTAGATCAAGATTACTTAATTTAATTTAGATTTCTATATTTTATTTAATACAATCCATAACATAAATTACAAGACTATTTTATATTATGTTGATCATGTCATTTGATGTTGCCCACACCTGAACCCATGTTTTCATTCATAGTTGACTCACCATTTGATGTTATTCTAATGGAAGCACTAGAGTTTTTCATTCACATACCACTAAATTTCATTCTATTTATATTCAACCAAATAGTTATGTGGATATAATATTTAACATTTACTAGTATGTGGATGAAATCCCTAAAGGCTTTCCTTCACATAGTAGTAAAAGTTGTCTTTATAGCAAAATTAAGGTTATCATACACATATCAGGGAGTATAATTGTTTTTGTATGAAACCAAATTATTTTATAACTTCATTTTGTTTTGTAATTTTTATGAGTCATACATAATGATTGGATAAGTAAGTCTAAGGTTTGTTTCTCCCTCCTTTAGCCAATCTAGTGGGCACACCTATGAACATAGACTTAAACCCCCCTAGTTTAAAATTTTGACCAATATTTCTTTCAAATAAACACATTATTATATCATTGGTTTACAATTTTTAAAATACATAGATCAAAATAAATATGGTTCATTAATATAAAATGGAGGATCATGTTGAAATATGTGTGTCTCCAAGATTGAATATTTATTGGTATGTAGATGGAAGCCATGAATGTTTCCATTCGCATACAAGTAAATGTTACTATATTTATATCTAAATTAAAATTTTCATTAATATACCAGTAAGCATAGAATCATATGTATAAAACAAAATCATTTTAAAAAATCATGTTGTTATGATTTATATATGTTGTTATTAAATTATTGAACATTTATTGCTATGTGGATGCAAACCATGAAATTTAATTATATGTTACTATGAATTATTGTTTATGTGTTATTAATTAACATGTTCAAAATTACAAATATTATTTACCTTAAGTATTTTTCATGTTTATGATATGTTGATGTGACGTGTCTTTTATAGCTTTTCCATTATATTGTCAATGTTGTTGATAGATTTTTCATTCTATTTATAATTTTTACATGTATTGTGTTTCTTGACACTTTTTATGTTTGTGTAGTTTTGTTTTTTTCCCATTGTGTTTCTTGACGTAATATATATTAGCAAAGTTTAGAATGCTCGTATAATTTTTTTCAAACTTTGTGAAGTTTGCAATGCACAATTCTATAATGCACTTCTATCTTTTATATGTGTTGTTGATGTTTGTTTTTTGTCGGTAATGATAATAGATTTTAAATTCAAGAGTGGATAACAACAATGGGGTGGTCGCTTCCAGGTGAAAGTTTTTTAACTTTCATTAAGCTAATGATCCATTTTCAAGCTAGATGGTAGATATAAAATAAAATCAATTACTTTACATAATGAAACTGAATATATTTAATTTCATTAAATTTCTTGATGCACTTTAGTACATTAGATATCAAGGGTATGTGCACAAAGTTGGGGGATAAAAAGGGGCCTACCTGTGGACATGTTTTTCCTAAAAATTGAGAAATATGAACTTTTATAGATAATTTGAGGATGATGTGAGAACATGAATTGTATAATTTGAGTCTAATTTCTAAAACACTATGTTTTTGTTAAAATGGTTAAGTATAAATAGGTCAAACATATAAATTTTGATTAGTAACTCCTATTTTTTTAGGAAAACTAAGTAAATAGTTAATCGTACAGCCCCTCATTTTTTCAGCATCATTTACTATTGTTTAAGACCATTTAGTGAAACTTCAGATAAGATCATCTACTTTGTAACCTATATTTTTAATAAATTTTTAATGAAGATGTTTTTTTAATTAATTTTAAAAGTAAATAGATCTTGAAAATTGACCAAAAAATGGATAGTTGACCATGAGGCCCCTCTTAACTACCTCAAAAAAATAGAAAACTAGGTTTTTTTAATGAGTGTAGTATTAGGCTAGTTTGTAACTATATATTTTTTTGTTACATTGGGATCAATTTAAAAAAATACACAAACACATATAGGCATGTACATTTACAGCATGTAATGTCCTAAAAAATCTATAGTTAGAAATCAACATAGATTAAAATATTAAAAAAGTACAAAAATTATAAAAAAATCATATATATGGAAAGAGGAGAGCATGATCATCATCATGAAAATAATTTTATGAGATTTAGTTTTGAAATCCATAATGTTTTTGGTGATGGAAGTTGAATTTTGTTGTTTTCTATCAAAACTCTCAAACTTGGTTGTGTGTTGACAAGTCTAAGCCTTTGGATCAAGAATCCAAGCCATTTTTGGACCAAAATACTTGGTTTTTGAATTCAAACAAAGCATAGCACATACACTCTATAACGCATACATGTTATGTTAACATAGCATTAAAAAAATTAATTTAGTCTACTCATACATGTTTATACTTATCTATGTATCATGTGATATACACTTATTTATAATTATTTAGTTTGCATTTATACTTATTTAATTCACATTTATAATTTTTATATTTTTATTTTAAAGCAGAGTGTCTCATGATATACACTACCACTTAAAGGACATCATGGAGAAAGTGATGTAATTTTGGTGAGTTTGCATCTGCAATCATAATTTCAACTATATAGAACATGATTTAGGATTCAACCAATCCCATTTTCATTACAAAATAAATGAATGAGTCAAGTGTTTTAATTATGGAGGAAATAATGATCAATTTGAATCCCTTGAACATAATATTGTGTATAGGATGTGATTTAGGGATAATAAAACATAGATTGAGTGAATTGGTGTAATCAGTTATACAATTTGAGCTAAATTTAGCCTTATGAACTTAATTTTGACTATAAAGGATTTAATTTGGGCCTATCGACCCCATTGTCATAACTAAATAATCCAAATAGTCCAATGGTTGAATCTAAAGGCCATTAGGGCTAATTTGATCCCTTCTAACCTGTGTATGACAGTAAAATATAATTTGGCTCTTGATTGACTCTAATTTTATTAGAGAATGTAGCAAAGAATCATTTTATTCAAAGATATATGCAAGTTTGAAATGTATAGGATGGGTTTTTGGGATCAATAAACTTGAATGTACCATATAATGAGATAAATAGTTGATTGCTTTAATTATGGAGGTAATTACGATGAATATGAGGCCCTTAAACCTAATTACAAGTATAAAAAATGATTTGAGGCTAAAGTTTCTTTGATTTCATCATAGATTGGGCCAATTAGTCAAATGGTGTAATCAATGACATGATTTTTGAAAATTTGAGTTGCATGAACCTATTTTCAATTGTATATGATGTGATTTAGAGTGAAATTGACCTTAATATCATCATATAATGAACCAAATCATTGATTATTTTAATCAAAGAGGAATTTAAGGCTAATTTGAGCCCCTTCAGCCTAACTCTAAGTGCAAGATGTGATTTAGAGCTAAATTAACTCTAATTTTATCATATGAATTGGTCTAACTAGTCAATTAGTGTAATTAGAAATGTGATTTGGGATAAATTGAGCATGGTGAACCTAATTTATGGCTCAATCAACCCTAATTTTATCTTAAATTCAAATATGAAGGTAATTTGGGCTAATATGAACTTGTTGAACCTAGCTATAAGTCTAAGATGTGATTTAAGGAGCTAAATTAACTCATGTTTCCTAACATGATGACCCTAAACCCTAATTTTATCATAAATATAAATCTTAAACCCTAAACCCTAATTTTATCACAAATGTATTTGTTTGAAAGTAATTGAGGCCAATGTGAACACATTAAACCTAACTGTGAGTCTAGGATGTGATTTTGGTTTAAATTAGCTCATTTTTATTGACATATTGAGCCAATTAGTCAATTTTTGTAACCTTAAACCCTAATTTTATCAAAAATTCAAACATGAAAGCAATTAGGGCTAATTTCAATCCATTTAACCTAACTATGAGTCTAAGATGTGATGTTGGGCTAAATTAACCAATGTTTCTTGACATATTGATCCAAATGGTTGATTAATAGAATTAGTGATGCAAGTTGGATGAAATTAAACTTTGTGACCCTTGTTTTGCCTATACAAGATACAATTTGTGGGGTCAATCAACCTGAATATCATAAAAAATAAATCAAATAGTCCACCAATTAAATCACATAGGAAATTAGGGTCAATTTGAGCCCTTAAACCTAACTACAAGAGCATGACATGATTTTGGGATAAATTAGGTTTGATTCTATCATGAATTGATCCAATTAGTCAATTGGTGTAAATAGGGATGTGATTTGGGAAAAATTGAGCTATGTGAACCTAATTTATGGGTCAATTAATTGTATATGATGTAACATGTGGCGTAATCTACCCTAATTTTATTAAAAATGCAAATAAGAAGGTAATTAGGGCTTATCTAAACCCCTAAAACTTAATTATGAGTCTATGATATGACTCAAGGTGTTAAATTGGCTCATGTTTCCCAATATATTTACCTAATTAGTCCATTCTTACAATGATTATTGTAAGTTAGATGAAATTAAACCTTGTGAACCTACTTTTTACTATATAGAAGTAATTTAGGGGTTAACTAACCCCAATATCATAAAAAAAAAATCATAAATTCCACCAATACAATCAAGAAGGAAAATGGGGCTAATTCGAGCCCCTTAAACCTAACTAAATAATAGTATGGTGTGATTTGTGGCTAAATTAGTCATAAATTGATGTAATTAGTCTATTAGTTTAATTAAAGATGTGATTTAGACCTAAATTAGTCATGAATTAATCCAATTAGTCAATTGGTGCAATTAGACATGTGATTTGGGTCGAATTGAGCCTCATGGACCTAAAATATGTCTCAATTGATTATATAGGATGAAACATATGGGTAAATCAACCCTATAATTATATCACAAATGTAAAGATGGAGGTAATTATATAAAATTGCTTGAAACATTAATATTGCATAGTTTGGATTGCATCACATAATTATATAACATAATAATACAACATAGGTTTGCATCATGCAACATAATCATATATTGTAACAATATGATAGTTGATCACATAGATATAATATATATAATGTGTACATGTTATAATGCATATGTGTTACAATGTTTACATGATATAAGGCATGCACATTATTATCTCAATAGACAAAAAGTCTTTATCCAACATTTATTTTTAAGGTATGTCTAGAATTCTAACCCTATAGACATTCTACACATTATTCTATGTTTTCCATGGTGAAGACAAGAGGAATAAAAAATTTCTTTAGGTCCCCCAATATCAAAAGCAATAAAATTATTCTTTGAGTCCCCACCATCAAAAGAAACCAAATTATTCTTTTTCAAGTCATGGGTGACGGAGATCATTTAAAGAATAGGAAGAAGTTAAAGCACAAAAAATCAGAGTAATTAGAAGAGTTGAGAGAAAAATAAAAGGTATGAATGAAAGCATTTCACTCAAGCTAAGTTAAATACACTATCATTAATGAGACAAATGTTGTAGATAATGATGAAATTGACAATAATGAATTGAATAATGATGATGAATATTTACCTAGAAGTCTAAATTATGTTGCAAGTCCACATTTAATGTATAAAGTTTTTTTATTTTATTGATGATTAATCTATGCATGATTATTTACCCCTATCAATGAAGATAATTTCATGGAACACATAATGATGAAAAAAATAATGAATACAATGCCATCCCAAACCTAAAAAATGAAACTAATAATGAATAAATTATTAGTCAACATAACAATTGAAACACCCTCTCAACAAGTTCCACTATTAATAACACCTTCAAGTTGTGCATAGAAAAGGAATATACTTAATTAAATTTGATGAAAACATTTTGAAATCAATGAATAAAAAATTTTATGGCCACCATTCAAGAAGACTAGTTAAAAATTGGGATAATTTCTTTGATAAATTAGATTTTAATAGTCAAAAATGTCAATTGTTTATTTCATTTATGAAATCGATTAAGATGAGACTTACAATGTACACCCTAGGACTAATAACATCTAACATATATGATGAAAATAATGAAATTATTAAAAATCTACATGATGCATATCATATTGTAGGCCCAAAATCATGCAACAAAAATTGCAATGTTGCCTGACGTATAAGTACAACTTGTGAAATAAGTGCTCAAACATAGAAACGGTGATTGATTTCAAAAACTAGCTAAGCATTGGACATAATGTCAAAGACTTAATGATGTCAATACCACTAATTTTTGGGCATTGTCTAGTAGACTTCCACAAAATGACAATACTATAGTCGATGATCTTAAATATTTATTTGAATTATTTTAGAAAGACAATACAAGAGTTTCACCCAATACAAGAGATGTAGTGAAAATAATAGTTGGTTCTCATAACCATGAATTGCATCTAAAATATTTATTGGATATGATCCAAACATAATTGTAATAGAAGTTTTTGGAAAAATATCCATAAATTTATATTACTCAAATATATTTTGAGATGGTCAAACCATTTTATGTAGAAATAAATTAGACACACACCACTTGTTGTATGCAACACGTTGAATATTTAATAAAATATGATGTGTTTTGCCATATATGTTGTATTTTGCATACTGACAATATTTTGTGGGAGTGTGGCATAAAATTATACCAAAATCAGCTATGGAATTTATTCCAACCATTTTTTTTGAAAGACCAGATGGATAGTTATGTTATAATAAATCATGTTTGGATGGAAATTAAAACATTTGTGGTGGATTGCTAAAATTTTAAAAAAATGTATCAATGAGGAGAGTAAAAGTTTAATTAGATAAGAAATAGTTGGTTTGAGTAAATACAAATTAGTGACTTATCAAGTAAAATATGGCAAAGAACATAAAAGATGTGACCTAGTTACAAATTAGATACATGTTTCAAAATTTATGGTGAAATTCAAGGAGGAAATTATTTATGAGTATGCAAGGCACACACACACGGATAGATGTTTGGATGAACATTTAAAGATAATAAAAGAAACATTCCCACCTGGTTTTATTATTTTACTGGTCAATTTTGATTATAATTACACATTTAAACCATAAATGGTAGTTCAGACATAATATTAAAACTCAATACAAGTTCCCATATTCATGCATATAGCATTCATGCATGTACCTGAGAGTGCAGAGCAAGATCAAAAAATATTAAAGGTGTACCATTTCTATGTTAGTGATGACCAATCAGATTATACATAGTGCATGCAATATTCTTTTAATATGTTTTATACATAGTTGACTATGATGAATATTACTTTCAATAAACATTACATTTGGTTAGATAATTGCACATTGAAACTCAAGAATGCACAAATATTTTACTAGTTGTGTAGGATACATGTTACCACTGGTGTAGAACATATTTTGAGTATCATTGAAGCTATCCATGGAAAATGGGAGCATGATGGTGATGGATCATGTGTAAAAAGAGTCAATTCAAAATAAGAGTTAAAATTTGAATATGGTGTTATTTTGAGTGATACAAAAACCATTGTTGAATGGTGTAATGAGAACATGTGCCATGGCGTTAAAAAAAATTATACTATTCATATACATTTTTGGTTGATGGAAGAAAAAAACTTGGTAAAGTATGAGGATTTTATGACTATAATGGGATCAAGTGAGCTCCACTCATGTCATATCTCAAATGTAAGTTTTTAGAATATTCATATGAGATACTTGGCATGTTTTAATTTTGCATACAAGGACTCTAATTGGAATGAGTGTGAGCCACAAGAGTGGGTGGATGATTGGAGATGTAGATATCTAATTTCAGTTGACATATATCATGTTCCACTAGGATTACAACTTATAGATATGACATCGTCATATGACTTTGACCATGTATCTAATCTAGTGTAACCAAGTAGAAGATTAATCATTATCTATATTGATAATGTCATTAAATTTTTTTGTGATACAAGGCATGTTTTTATATCTATTATAGATGTGAACAATGAAGAGGGAACAAATTACTACTTATGTTAGAATGTTAAATAAAAGAACAAATTGACTTCCCTAGTCATAGATGGAGAAAAATAGACTATCCCATTAGGTTTATGGTAGTCATTAAAACTTAGATTTTATGATATCCTATCAAAAATTTAGTTGTATGGTTGTTTAAACACTTTGAAATGCATATAAAAATATTGCACTATTTAAATTTGGTTCTTTCCATAAATATTCAATTGCTCAAATATAATGGGATGCCATTAAACATGAATCTAAGGAAAGTTTGTGAGTCAGACCATAAATTTATTCTTACTACTATAAAAACAGTAGAGTAGATCCTAGTGGTTTGTTGGATAAAAATTTGGAGGTATGTTGACTTATCAAATACATATGTAATAAATTTTATCAAATGGTTTTGATTTTTTAGGTAGTACATATAAATTTTATTTTTAATTACTTACATTTTTTTGGAAGGTTAGTAGTGTCAAATAATCTTCCACCTTAACATGGTTGGAATTTTTAGTAAATAATTTCATATTCTTGAAGCTAAGAGAAGCTTAATAAAATTACTTAGTTATTAAAGATTTAGGGCATACTTGAGGCCATAATGGGAAGTGGGTTTCTTGACTAGGCATAATGGGAGGACAAGAACATGGCCCTCAATTTTATCTACCACCCTATACATTTTGACAATGATAGTTTCCTTCTATGAATCACTAGAGGTGGAGTTCTATAACCGTTATTTCAACTTTGACAACATTTATTGTTAGTGTTTCCAAACTACTAAAAAGTTGTGAAAACATGAATCTAGATGGATTTATACATGATGGTCATAGGAACACATGTAATTTACCTTTATATATGTGCTCTAAGTGATATATTTATACCTTGAGTTCCTTGAAGCATAAATTCAAGTTGGAGCTCAAGAACTTGTCTCTCCACTATAGAAAAATTGTATTTTAGAACCCGTTACTACAACTTGTACCACAGATTGGTCTTGAAGGTTCCATCAAAGTGATCCAAGGTGAAATTATATGGATTTTACATGCATGTGAGTGTTATTTTAGTTCATAAAAAATGACTTACAATTTCCATTTTATGTATGTCTAAAGTTAGTCTTAAAACTACATTTTTCTTGTATTGGAAAAAGCATTATTGAGGCTAGAATGAGAAGTGGATCTATAGACCAAGAATGATTATAGGATAATAACCTATTCCTAGATGTTATATACCACTAAAATGTGTTGGAATTTACATATTCTAGACACAAAGCACCAAAAGTGAAGTTTTTCAACTACCACTTCAACTTTGACAACATTTATTGTGAGTGTTTCCATGCTCTTAAACAATAGTAAAAACACACTTTTGGTGGATTTAGAATTTGAATTCATGGGATCATGTATAATTTGTCTATATAGACATGATATAAGTGATGTATTTTCACCTAAAGATCCTAGAGGCATAAATGTCAATTGGATCTCAAGAACTTGTCTCTTCATAGTAAAGAAGTTGCATTTTAAGACCCATGACTGCAACTTGTGCCATGGATTAGTATTGAAGGTTCCATAAATGTGATCCAAGGTAAAATTATAGGGATTTGTCATGCATGTGATGGTTCTTTTGGTTCATCCAAATGATTTATTATTTCCATTTTATGTACATCTGAAGTTAGGATAAAAACTAAACTTTTATTATATTGGGAAGGGCATTTTTTAGGCTAGAATGGGTAGTGGGTCTCACAAATGGGCATTAAAAGAGGCAAATAACCTATTTTTATATGTTATACACCACCATATATGTGTTTTAAACACTAATATCTAGCCAAAAATCACTATAAGTAGAGTTCTCTAACTATTGCTTCAACTTTAATAATATTTGTTGGCAGTGTTTCCCTGCTCCTAAACAATAGTGAAAATATGATTCTAGGTAGATTGGATGTCAAGGTCATAGGATCACATGTAATTTTATTATCTAGACATGATAAAAGTGATGTATTCTCACTTGAAGGTTTAGGAGACAAAAACACCAGTTGGAGCTCAAGAACTTGGCTCTTCATTGGTAAAAATGTTACATTTTAAGACATGTTACTGTAACTTGTGCCACATATTGGTCTTTAAGTTTCCATTAACAAGATATAGTTTGAAATTATAGGTATTTTACATATACCTAAGGGTTATTCTATTTCATCTAAATGATTTTTTATTTTTGTTTTATGCATGTCTAAAGTTAGGCTAAAAATTTGCATGTTTATTATATTGGGAAAGGCATTCTTGAGGCTAGAAAAGGTGGTGGGTTTCTCTACCAGGCATGATAAGAGTATAAAAAATTATTCCTAGATGTTATCCATTACCTTATACATGCTGATAGTGCCATTTTAAATCTACGAGCCACCAAAAATGGAATTACTCAACTATCACTTTAACTTTGACAACATTTATTGTCAGTGTTTTTGCACTCCTAAACAATAGTGAAAACACACGTATCGATGAATTTTTAAGTGATGTATTTTTCACCTTAAGATATTGAAGCCATAAATGCCAATTGGAGCTCAAGAACTTATCTCTTCACTATAAAAATGTTGAATTTTAGGACATGTTACTATAAATTGTGCCACAAATTGGTCTTGAAATATATATCAACATGATTCAAGGTGAAATTATTGGGATTAAACATGCATGTGATAGTTATTTTGGTTCATCTAAATGACTTATAGTTTTCATTTTATGCATGTTTGAATTTAGCTTTAAAAACTACATTTTTTTAATATTGGGAAGGGTGTTCTTGAGGATGGAATGGGTGGTGGGTCTCTCAAATGAGCATGATGAGAGGAAAAGAAATATGATATTTTATGTTATCTGCCACCCTAGACATGTTGGAATTTCTATTTTATATCCATAAAGCACTGGAAGTGAAGTTCTCTAGCTGCCACTTCAACTTTAACAACATTTTTTGTCATTGAATTTGTGCTCGTAAACAATAGTGAAAACATGCTTCTAGGTGGAATTTAACATTGAGGTCATGCGAACATATGTATTTTACCTATATATATGTGTGTGTGTGTGTGTGTGTGTGTGTGTGTGTGTGTGTGTGTGTGTGTGTGTGTGTGTTTTAAGTGATGTATTTATACTTGTAGGTCCTAGAGGCATATATGTTAATTGGAGCTCAAGAACTTGTCTCCTCGTTGTAAAAAAGTTACATTTTAGGACCTATTAGTGTAACTTACACCATGGATTTTTATTGAAGTTTACATCGACATGATTTAGGATGAAATTATGGGGATTTGGAATTCATGTGATGGTTCCTCTAGTTCATCCAAAAGATTTATAGTTTTCATTTTATGCAGTTTGAAGTTAGGCTAAAAACTACATTTTTCTTGTATTAGGAAGGGTATTCTTGAGGCTAAAATGGGTGGTGGTTCTCTCCATCAAGCATGATCATAAGTTTAAAAAAAATGGTTTTTGGATGTTATATTCCATCTTGTATGTTTTTTTTACACCAATTTTCAGCCACGAAGCATTGGAAGTGGAGTTTTCCAACTATCACTTTAACTTTAACAACATTTGTTGTCAATGTTTTTGTGCTCCTAAATATTAGTGAAAACATGATTTTAGATGGATTTATACATTAAGGTCATGGGATCACATGTAATTTTCATGTGTGTGTGTGTGTGTGTGTGTGTGTGTGTGTGTGTGTGTGTGTGTGTGTGTGTGTGTGTGTGTGTGTGTGTGTGTGTGTGTGTTATAAGTGATGTATTTTCACTTAGAAGTCATAGAGGCATAAACACCAATTAGAGATCAATAACTTGTCTCTTTTCTACACAAACATTGCATTTTAGGACCTAGTACTCCAAATTAGGAAATGAATTGCTCTTGAAGCTTTCATCACTATGATAAAGGGTGGAATTATATGTATTTAACATTCACGTGAGGTTTCTTATATTTCATCCAAATGGTTTATGGTTTCCATTTTATGCATGTATGAAGTTAGGCTAAATAAGACATTTTTCTTATATTGATAAGGGTGTTCCTGAGGCTGGAATGGGTGGTGGATATCTTGAATGGGTGTGATTGAAGGCCAAAAACATAGTATTATAAATTATTTTCCACCTTGAATGTGTTAGCGGTGGCATTTTCTAGCTACAAAGCATCAGAAGTGGAGTTCTCCAATTGCCACTTCAACTTTGACAACATTTGTTATCAGTGTATCCACCCTCCTAAACAAAAGTGAAAACATGCTTCTAGATGGATTTTAAAATAAATTTCATGGGAGAACATGTAACTTTCCTATATATATATATATATATATATATATATATATATATATATATATATATATATATATATATATATATATATATATATATATATATATATATATATATATATATATATATATATATATCTGTGTGTGTGTGTGTGTGTGTGTGTGTGTGTGTGTGTGTGTGTGTGTGTGTGTGTGTGTGTGTGTGTTTGAAGTGATGTATTTCCATCTAGAGGTCCCAAAGGCATAAATGTGAATTTGATCTCAAGAACTTATCTCTTCACTACAAAAAGTTACATTTTAGGACCCGTTACTATAAATTGTACCATAAATTGGTCTAAAATTTTCCATTAACATGATTCAAGGTTAAATTCAAGGGATTAAACATACATTCTTGGGCTCTTTCGTTTACTCCAAATGGATTATAGTTTTTCTTTTTTTTACATAGGTCTAAAGTTAGGATAAAATCTACATTTACCTTTTATTGGGAAGGGAATTATTAAGGATATAATGGGTGGTGGGTCTCTTGATTGGGTATTATTGGAGGAAAAAAAACTAGTCCTGGACATTATCTAATACCCCATACATTTTTGAAGTGATATTTTATAGCCATGAAGCATTAGAAGTGGAATTCTCTAACCGGCCCTTCAACTTTGACAACATTTGTTATCAGTATTTCTACACTCCTAAACAATAGTGAAAACATGATTATAGGTGGATTTTGATGTTGAGGTCATGGTAAAATGAGTAATTTTCATATCTAGATGTGTTTTAAGTGAATTATTTTCACTTGGAGGTCTTGAAGGCATAAATACCAGTTAGAACTCAAGAACTTATCTTCTCACTCCAAAAAGTTGCATTTTATGACATGTTACTATAACTTATGCCACGAATTGGTCTTGAAGGTTAAATTAATGTGCTCAAGGATGAAATTATATGGATTAGAGATACATGTTAGGGTTCTTTAGGTTCATCCAAAATACTTATGTTTTTTTTTTATGTTTGTTTAAATTTAGGATAAAAACTACATTTTCTGATATTAGGAAATGCATCCTTAAGGCCAAAATAGGTGGTGGGTCTCTAGATTAGGCATGATCAAAATCCAAGAGCCTGGTATTAGATGTTATCTAACACTTTGGACATGTTATTAGTGATAATTTTTAACCAAGAAACACTAGAAGTGGAATTCTCTAACTACTGCTTCAACTTTGATAACAATTGTTATTAGTATTTATATGCTCCTAAATAGTAGCGGAAAAATGATTATAGGTGGATTTGGAAATCAAGGTCATGGGATAACATGTAATTTTCCTATTTATATGTTTTATAAGTGATTTATTTTCACATATATATCTCAAAGGCATAAATACTAGTTGGAACTCAATAACTTATCTCTTTACTGTAAAAACATTACATTTTAGAACCCATTAGTACAATTTATGCCACATATTGGTATTGAATGTTTCATTGACATGATTTAGGATGAAATTAAAAGGATTAGACATGAATTTTAAGGTTTTTACAATTCATCCAAATGACTTACAGTTTCAGTTTTATGCATGTCTATAGTTAGGATAAAAAACTGCATTTTCTTGTATTGGGAAGGGCATTCTTGAGGCCAAAATGGGTGGTAGATCTCGCAACCGAGAATGATTGGAGGATAAGAACCTGGTATTATCTATTATATACAACCCTATATGTGTTTTTAGTACAATTTTCTATCCACAAATCATCAAAAGTAGAGTTCTCCAACTTTCCCTTCAACTTTGACAACATTTATTGTTAATGTTTCTATACCTCTAAACAATAGTGAAAACATGTTTCTGAGTGGATTTAGACATCGAGGTCATGGGAGAACATGTAATTTTCCTATATATATGTGATCAATGTGATGTATTTACACTTGGAGGTCTTGGAGGTATAAATTCTAGTTGAAACTCAAGAATTTGTCTCTTCAATGCAAAAAAGTTATATTTTAGGACCCATTACTTCAACTTATGCCAAAAATTGGTCTTGAATGATCCATAAACATGCTCTAGGGTTGTTTAAAAGAGAAATTTTGTCTAAGTTAGTTCTTAGTTTAATTCAACCAAGAAAAATCATGGTATATTCCCTTTGTGCTCAATATTTAAACACTTAGTTGCATTGAAATCAATCCACATAATGAATAGGCCTTACACATTCACTCAAAGCACAATTGAGAAGGAACCAAGGCCCATATTGAGATAGTTATTCCATGGTTAAAATATTCAATTAGGGGTCTTATGCAATTAAATAAAATATGTAGGTAGATCTAAAGGCACAAACCTTTCATAGACTAAGTCTAGTGTCACCTAGGAGCTTAATAGGTCACAATGCTACTTCCACTCAAACTACTCATACTAGACATGCATTCTTAACAAGGATTGGAATACTTGGCATAGTCTCTATACTCAAACTTAATGCAAAATAAAGATGACATCATGAAATTCTATAAGAATACTATTAAAGATGTGAACCAGTAGCATGTTTGAACATTATTTATCATAATTATATTTAAAATATGACATTACAACCATTATATATTTTATTAGTAATATAAAAATATGAATATACTAGACACATTATATTCTAAAGAAATAGTTCTTCACCATCAGTGATATTTCATAATATAATTCCTATTCATTATACTTAACGACCCAGATGTTCATAGATGATATTGGGTATTTATAAATGGAACCATTATGGATTATATGATTTTCCTAAGCCTACTAGCCATCCAAGCAAGGTCTACAGAGTATTCATTTCACTAGAGCTCTACTGCAATTCTTCATTTATTCTCTCTTTTGGCTTGAGCTCCTAAAATAGCCTTTAAAAGAATCTTTACTAAGGTGGAATTTTCATGTTGAGGGTTGAGCTAGATCTTGGTCATCATAACCACCATCTTTATGACTCCACAAAGTTTGTGTTATATCTTTAATTTCTCACCAAATCCTAGAAGATGGCTTAAAAATATAAGAGATAGTTAGCTTCCTACCAGCTACTGCAAGATATACACAACACCCTCCAACTGACACTAAAATGCCCAAAATATTACCACTGCACAAAATGATCACCTCACACCTAAGTGGATGTCATATTGATGTAAATACTTTACCTAATGGGTTAAGGTGCCCAACATTACCCCATACAAAAAACTTTAGTTTGCCCTCAGACTAAGCTATCATACTTTTGTGAGCATAGAACTCAGGTGCATTCTCCTTTATTTTGGTGTTAAAGTCTTCAAAAACTTTAAACATGAGCTTGATTTATTTTACATCAATTTCTATCTTGGAGGATGTAGCAATGATTGCAAGCACATCCATTTTCTCTAGCTCCTTATAGAAGGCCTCGACATTGGATTTTACCTTTTCCACACTCCAATCTAGGATCTCTCCTTACTCACAATCCTTATTTTGTAGAGCACAAAAGGAGTGCTTCCAAGTTTTGCTCTTGATCCTTGATCTAGTTACTAAGGTCATTGATGCTTCCCATGATTTATGTCTGCTCTGACCTACTTTTCAGGTACGCTTGTGCCATCAGCTTCTTTTTTACTTCCTTCACCTACTTTAGGCATGAATCTATAACTAAGGTTTAGTTAGAGTTGCTTTTAAAAATGGCATATATTGCCTTTACACATTCTTATAATTTAGCAAAGAGGTATGTTACCTCTTAGATCTTATTAGCTAGCTCTTTTACAACATGATGTTGGGATCTTCTTCTTGCACCAACTTAGGTTTTAACCTTGGGAGAATCTTCTCCACCAACACATAAATTTTTTTAACCTCTAAAATTTCTAAAGTATTGGTGTTGATCAAAAGAGATGGTTTAACTACCTCCATGTGCTCACAAATTTGTTTAAACTTGAATTTATTGGCCTTCGCCTCATCCTTGGCTTCTTTAAGGATCTTTTTCCATTTTATCACATTGTCATCATTGATGATGTTTTAGCATGTAACTTATATGGCCATTCTTATCAGTGCATTCCTAGATTGGACTAGGTTCATGGTGTGAGGGTTAATAAGGAGGGAATCCTTCCCCTCTTCAGTATCTTCTAGGCTCGAAGTAGCCACTCTAGGCACTTTAAATTAGGGCTCATTCATATAATGATCTAGCATAAATGATATTTATTTACATGTCTTGGTCATGATAGCTTGGGGATACATAGTCTCATACATGTTAAGATATTCATCCACCCATCCCTTCTACATCATCTCCCTTATATTAAGCTCTTTTTTGTCCTTATTCACAATGGCCTTTTCCTTTTATACTTGCTCCTCTTTACTGGTGCCACTTCTCTCTTCAGTGTTTTCCTCAAAGGAATCACTTGTTTGATCCTCGAAGGTTTCTTCCTCAGACTTTTCCCCCTTGTCTACTTCTTCATCATAGGTTTTCTTAATACTTCCCTCCAAATAAATTCGTCTGATGTCAATGTCACCTTATTACTACTTTGGTTACTCCATTATCTCTATTTTTTATTTTAAGGCACTAGTATCACCTTATTTTTCTTCAGGTACCCCTTCACTACTTGGGCATGCTTCTTACATAGCTTCTTCTACCTTATTGGTGGGGTCACTTGGTGCTTTCCTAACCATTTCAATTACTGGTCATATGCTTTTGAGAACCTTCAAGGCCCATTTCTCTAACTTGGAAAATTATTTTTCTTCATCAAGTCTCCACTTATCTTCAAGTGCCAATGACTTATTGATTTCCTCCTTATTCAATCCCATTTTCATCCAATCCACTCTTTTTTCCTTGACTATTTGCAAAGGTAGTGTGGAGGCTTATTTGGTAGATGTGGGTATTGCTAGTTACTCTATTTCCTGAAGTGAGGCGATCATGCCACTTTGTAGGGGTTATTGAAAAATCTTGGCACGTGGCTCCTCTTATCCTTCTATATATAGGATATAGATCCCTACTCAGTCTTCTTAAATTTATTCCTTTATTATGGTCATGAGGGTCACCTCTTTCTCCATCTCTACAAGAGTTATAGTAAGGAACGCAATAGGTCCCTTGGTTATTTTCTTGTGCTTCTTTCTAGAAGAATTAATCTCTTGTATGAAGGTCACATTTTTATTTGGAGTAGGGGGCATAATTTTCTTTCAAAGGAAATATTTAATTGAATATACTCTATGATTTCTTCTAGTATCTCACCCAATTTTCTTTAGGGTGCCTTTTCCTTCAGCTTTAGCACAACCTTCCCTTCACCATCAACTAGGAGGGGGTGATCATCATACTTTTTAAGGTCATCACCCTTCTTATGTGGATTTATTTCATAGTAGAGGTTAAATACCCTCCCATTTATTATCACCCTATGGAGGGGATGAATGCCCATCTTATTAGTGTCATCTTCCTCATCTTTGGTGGCCTTGGCTCTAGGGTGCACAAATTGGTGCCTAATCATGTTTTTATCTTGATCCATGGTCTTAACTAAGATCTCAATTTGTTGTGAATTAGGGATTCTCCTTATCACCACCATGAAATACTTGGCTGACAATGCATAAGGTAACCAGAGCCATCCTAACAGGTTCCCATCTGTGAACACTAGGCATGCCACATATAATTTTTGCATCATAGAAAATGTTGTCATTATTACCAATTATTAGGGAAGTTCCTAAAGGATATGTCACTCTTTTCCAAAGGCTTTTATGTACCTATCACACCACCCTTACACTCTTGTTTTATACTTCTACGAGAAGTTGGGTGGGCAAATGAAGTTTTGGTAGTTCATCATAGGGGACTCATGGTTAGGTGGAAACACCCATAGGTGGTCATCATCACCTTCTAGCACACTTACCTCCTCCATTACTATCATAATCAACATATACCCCCAATATAAGGTTTCATGTGTTTGATACAGTCTTACACATGCTTGACTATCTCCTCAATAATGAACCTGGAGATGTTGAATTTCACACCTTGTGCCATGTGGTAGGAAATGCATAAAAAGGTCTTGCTAATGTCAAACCACCAACTACCAGGACATAGTTTGGTGCTAAAAAGGTGTAATATTACCCTTGTGTTGAGGTCTTAGATGTCTTTGATGGGGAATGTAAACCCTGACTTGTAGTGGTCTAGGAGCTTTGTGACCCTTTCAACCACCACCTCATCCTCCATCATCTCATAGATGTTTAACCCTATGACAAGTAACCCCATGATTCTACTAATGAGGCTTGATGAGATCCTCATGTACCATCCTATGAAGAAGAAATAGTCACCATGTACAAGTGATAGGAGAAATTTTACCAGGTCTTCTAGCTTATCAAATCTTAGTATCTCAAATAGTTATGTGGTTCCCATGGTTACTAATTTATCTCTAATAGAGACATCAAAGAGTGTGGCACCCACCTTTGTCTTCTTCCTCATGTCTACCATCTAGTCCTAGTTTAACTCTTATGCATTACTTCCTATCTTATGGTTATAGTCCTTCAGTTTGCACATGTACACAAATGATACCCACTTCTCCCCCACCATGGCCTTTAGGGGGTATTTCATTTTTCTATAGGTGAGATTTTTGATCACTTTTGGATCTACATTGATGATTATCATGCCTTCTACCATTTTTTCCTCCAATTTCATGATGGTTGTTTCCCTTACTATCCAATCTTTCTTCATGTCCTTTTGTGCCTACAATGGACCTATGCTTAGCCTTTTTTTGCCCATTATAAATCTATTATTATTGAATTACAGCTATTTAATTCTACTAAAGCTTGAAATCATGCTTGGTGCTTCTTCACTGTCATAGGAAATATGACTGTACATTTGGTTTTCAAGCTTCCTACCCTATTAATAGTGGTTTGGTTATTTTACAAAACTCTTGATACCCTATTTCTATATCAATTTCTCTCCACTTGCATCCTTTTCAACTTAGAGTGGAACACAATCTAGTTTTTGGTCTTTTATTCTCGCTTGAAGGGGTTGTAGATGATTGGTTCTCTTTGTTAGTGTTCTCTAGTTTGAATGGCTTCAATTCTATGTTTTGTTTTGAATTCTTACAAACGTTAGTAACCTATTGAAGTCTATCATCTACCCATCTATACTATGTTTTCATCAACCTTATTAATGGTTGACATCATGTAGATTTCTTATAATCTGCTAAACCTATAAAATCTACTAAAATTTGCTATCAACTATGCATTTATTACAGATATTTATGCTTCTACCACCATAGCATTAACTTTGATAATAGTTTATTCAATGAAATGGTAGGCAATTCAAATATTCACTTCTTACTAATCATTATGTAGGTACTATCTATCATGATGGTTGTTCTCTTGTTCTTGGTTCAACTTGGCATGCCCTTCACCATTTTTATGGCAATCTGGGTGCAGTGCTTCACATGTGCAAAATTAAACCTCCTTGATTCCATCTCTTCTCAGTGTTGTTATTCTTTACAAGCATGCCTCTCTTTTTTGGTAAATTTCTTTGTGATTACATGTCTCTTGCTTCGACCTTCCCTACCCCATAAAACTCCATGCACTGGTCCTTTAGTGCTTCATTATATCTTCTTGATTTTTTGTGCATAAACATATTGTATGCCTTCCTTTTCCAGCTCATACTTATAGTTTTTGAACTTGGAAAACTTCCCATACACCCAAATACTTAGGTGTCTAGCCTTAGGTGCTTAAAACTTTATTGTGCTTGACTCATTCAACTAGATTTATAGATGTAAGTTCTAAAAGAGTTCTCCTACAGGCCTAAAAGTGTCATGCTTATTTAATCAACACAAAATAAATAAACATAAGGAAATATTTGACCTGTGCCAAAATTTATAATGGTCAAAATGAAGAAATCAAATTGTGATCAGGAAGTCAGTATTAGATAAAATAATTTGCATCCTAGTGACTATATAGCTTCAATTTGTTGTCATTGAAATGCCCAGGGAGTATTTCACCTATAAATGTGAGAATATTACATGTGCTAGTCTCCAATATATTTTGGATGATATAAGGTCCCATCCATCAAATCCACAACTTATCTAGTTTTTTGAGGTACTTAGAGTCATATAACAAGACTAGTGCACCTTCTATAAATACCTTGGGCTTTATATGCTTATCATGCCATACCTTTTGGGATGCCTTTTCTATTTTTTGGCTCCACCATACTTGGGCATGTGTCTCATCTAGGCACTCCAAGTCTTCCAAACATGCGCTTAAGGATTTGTGGTCACCTAATCAACCAATATGCATGATGTGTAATGAGGGCACTAGGAATTTCATAGGTAAAATGGCCTCTATGCTAGATACTAATTAAAAAGGTGTAGCCTTATTTAGGCACTTTAATTTAGTATGATAGGCCCATAAAACCATTGACACGTAGTCATCCCAGTCCTTGTGACCAATATCACATATTTATTTGAGGTACATCCCCAATATTTTATTGAATGCCTCTATGGTTTAATTCACTTGGGGATGGTAGGGTGTCATTTTATGGTGTGCCACCATATATTTAGATAATAGGATTCAAATTATTTCATTGATGAAGTGTGTACCATAGTCACTAGTCAAACTAAGTGGGCATCCATGGTGACTGATGATATTCTCCTAGATAAATCTTGTTATGGTGAAAATTATACAATCTTTGGTCAGTATAGATTTGACCCATTTGGTGAAGTAATATGTGGTAGACACAATGTACCTTTTACCTATTCACCTTGTAGTAGGAGTAATAGGACCAAAAAAGTCAATGTGTGATTTTTAAAATGGTGCTTGGGAAAGGATGGGGATGAGAGACATCTCATCCTACTGGTTTGGTTTTCCCATGTGACGGAAGATGTCATCAGCTATGGTGTATTATTTGTCTTATGAAGTAGAGTTAGCCACCATAATCTTGATTATAGTACTTTGCACATCGTAGCATCTCTAGCATAATAGCCTATAATAATTCCCTCATGCACCTCTTATAGTACTGATTCCCATTCATACTCCAGGACACATCGATGCATGACCTTGTTGTGGCTCAATGTATATAGTTTCCTAATAATGAGTTTAAAATGGGTGATGTAAACTATGAGCTACTTTTTCTCCTTAGTCATCATGGTTTGGGGTGCAGATTTGGAGGTCATAAATGTGGCAATCTCTATCAAGTCTTCTAGGATGTATTAGAGCTTGTAAAGTTCCATGTTAGGCATATAATCTTCAATTAACACTACCTCATCACCAAATTTGATGTTGGACAGGTGGTCTAGGCCTGATTTTTATTTTCCAAGATTTACTACAATGAAGAACTTGAATTCTTAAAATAAAATAATCCATCAACAAATGCGCCCATGAAAAATGACCTTGTTCACCAGGTACTTGAGTGGCTCATGATCAGTGAAGAAGATGAAGGGGGTCACCAACAAATATTGTTAGAAATTTTACAGGGCATAGACCATGTCAATCATCTCACACTTAGTTGTGGTGTAGTTTTATTCTACCTTGGTTAGTTTTTAACTTACAAAAGAAATAGGACAATCTATTTTGACTTGGTCTAGTTTCACCAAAATAGTGTTGATGTTGGTATCAAAGGTATCAACATGTATATGGAAGGGATTTGCATAGTTGGTAAGTTTTAATATTGATTCACTTGATAGTTTGAGCTTTAAGGACTCAAAATCATCTTCCCACTATGCCTTAATATAATGGGCCAAACTTTTGCAAGAGATATTCTAGTGGTGCTACAATCTTGGCATAGTTCCTTATGAAATTCATGTAGTACCTACAATGTCCAAGAAAGGTGTGAATGTCTTTCTACATTAATGGGTTTTGGATCTAAAGGATGATTGTAATCTTTTTTGGATAAATAAGTAGACCATCCTTTTAAATGATGGTCTGAGCAAAGTACCAAATGACATTGTGAAAACACACTTCTTAAGGTTAAATGAAATTTTCAACTACCTGTACCTTTCAAACATAAGGTGCATGTTATCATAGTGATCCTTAAGTAGCCCAACATTGTCCAATCATCTAAGTATACTTAGAGAAACATGTGAATTAAGTCTTTAAAAGTGGTGATCACCACTCAGAAGAACACAACTAGTGCATTATTCAATCCAAAGGGCATCACATTATAAGCAAAATAACTCCATTTAGTCATAAAGTGTTTTTTGGCTTGTTTCCCTCCTTGATATGGACTTGATGGTATCCTAAGAACCCATCAGTAAAGGTGTATATATTATAACCTATGACACAATCCAATACTTCTTTGATGAATGGAGTTGGAAAAGGGTCAGTCATGTAGGTGGTGTAAAACAATCTATAGTCAACACAAAATTAGATGCACCCATCCTTTTTTATGTTGATGACCATGGGATAACCCATTTAGAATCTTGTATGGGGTAGATGAGGTCTGCAACTAGCATGTCATTGATATTCATCTTGACTTTGGCATGAAGATTTGGGTTCATCCTATAAGGCCGCTTCTTGATGGGTCTTTCACTATCCACTAGTTTGATGCTCATCTTCTTGAGGGATAGATGTGCCCATTCCATATCTCTATATTTCTGAGGGAAAAAGTCTTGAAATTTATTTAGGATATCCATAATATGCTCTAGTTTTGTGTCAGACCAATAGGCACCTAGAGTGGCAATTTTTGGTTCCCCCTTTGAACTAATATCTACCTTGGTAGTTCTTAATGGCACTCAGTAGGGTTCATTCTTCTCTTGGTGTGAATCCTCAACTTGTCTACTACCCTTGGTTGTTTCTACCAAAATATGCGTAGGGTATTTTTATTCTAGGGTGATATGCTCAACTTAGTGCACTAACTTCCTTTTGCCTATCAAATTATTCTCATTGCACACCTTCTATGTGTCATCATCTTCATTGCTAGAGTCACTATTTATATTCTGATCTTTTAAGAAGGTTAGGAGTGCTAAAATTTTTGTGTCGAACATGTATTTTATGCACTCATCCAATATTTTTGTGTCCTCAAACACTAACCTTTAAACTACCTATAGTGGCTTAATCAATTCAAGGTTTAACAAAGAAAAGGAGAAGGTGTGAACAAATTGCTCCTTAAGGGCATCCTAGTTGGTTGTCTCATGGTGCATCTCATTGAATATGTATCATGTCTATGTCCAAGTATTCAAGGTCCTATAGAAATATTACACCCATACATTCCTTGGGGAATTTTCATCACAAATAATCCATATTTGTTCACAAAGATGTACATGTGTGATAGGGTTAGATTCACTAGAGTAGGATGCAATGTCTAGGTCCTCATTTCTCTTTTTGAACCTATTACAAATAGATGCCTTTACATCATGGCAAGTTAGCAAGCTAGGATTTTACATTACCCACTAACGATCATTAGTGTTCTTGAATGTGTATATTAGTACACCTATTATATCCACCTCTTTTACGATGCATGACTCAAGGTTAAGGACATACTCTTCAAATAGATTACTCCTTTCATATCTTAGGAGAGCTATAAGTTTACCCTTACTAAGGTAGAACACTATTTTCCCCCTTTTCTTATCCTAAATGACCCATATTTTGGAGGCATACTCAATCTGTACCTAGCCTATCTTTACTAGTTTTAGCACCTTTGTGTGTACCAAGCAGCACCATCGACCAGTGGTCTCATATGTTTCCTTAACCCAACAGTCACAAGCAATGTCGGTGGTGTCTGAGGATAATTATCTATCTTCCTAAGAGATAATTTCTTGATCATTTGGGTTTAGTGTTTTGTAACCTTGCATAGTGATGTTATAGATGTGGTTGATCTCATCCTTGATGTCAATGTTTTTGATATAGGTGGCCCTTGGTCATTTGAGAGGGGTATAAATACCCTCTCCTTTCCATTCTAAAATGTCATATAGCACCTTTTGAAGTGCATATATTTTTTATTTTCATAACACCATGGCCTTCCTAGAAGCATCGAGTATTTTTCATACTCTACTAACTCGATCACTTCAAATTCAGTGTGAAATTTAGCATATATTATATCTATAACTATGCTTTTCAAAATTTTGATAGGCTACACCTATGTCTTATTGACCATGAAGAGTAAATAAGGGGAAGGTCTTAAGGATGGCCTACCCATTTTTTCCTAGGCATTCTTGGTCAAGATGTTGACCTCGGTGCCTATGTCTACAAGAACCTCATAGATAGACCATCCATAAATAGTGGCATTCACTAGGAGTTATTGGTCATATTCATTATTTTGTGTATGATAAATTTCTTACACCCTCTCCATGCATGGTGCAGTAACCTCAACTTGATTTTGACCTGCATACTCTAGGAGTAAGTTCTTCAATAGGGGAAACATTTCTTATGTTTTTGGGACACAAGATCTTAGTTAATTCTTGTACCTTAGCTTCCTGGCTATCCTACTTCTAATGGGAGATAACATCCTATGCTTATAGGTCTCACACTAATTGGAGCTCCCCTTGAAAGTTTTGGATGGAACTCATATCATGTTGTAACACATCTTTCTGGCACATTAGGTTTGGGTATGACATAATTTTGGGTTCAAGCCACATTATGCACTCATTGTGACCCTTATCCCCATATTCAAGGTGTAACTCAGGTACCATCACAATGAGCAATTGAGTGGTGAATCCACTATGCATATTTACTTGTAATTTGACTACCTCTATGTACATAGGTTATGCCTAATCATTCATATGCCCTTCTCTATTCTAGGCCTACCTTGGGTCAAATTTTTATATAGGTTAGGGCATTCTTCAACCTTATGGAACCCTCAACAATACCCACACATGAGATATGTAGGGTAGTCACATTGATAATTCTCTATTGAGCCACACTTATAACATGAGCATGGCGCAAACCTTTCACCACCACATCCTTTGCCTCACCCTCTAACACTTGATTGCATCCTAAAGCTTATGTTTTATTAGTCTTATCCCTCATTACCTTGGTTATCCTACCCTCTAACTTCTATAGTGTAGAACATGGTTGTAGGCAATCACCTGGAAATCAATAGTGGTATGGGTGTAGGTGTTGTACAACCAATAATATATGGTTGTGTTAACATGGTTGGTGCATTTTAATAAAGGGTAGTTCCACACCTCTTGATAGACTTTACATCTTAAAAGTAGGGTGCATACATTCTCCCATGGGTAGTTAGTCATATTATGTCCCTTTAATTCATAGTCAGTGTACCATATTCCACTTCGAGCATCATGTGAAGAGATAAAAGTAAGATTTTGGAGATGAGAGGACATAGATGTAATATGTGCCTCCATAAATGGGTTGATCTTGGTATCTACACTTTTGAATACCTCATCTCTAAGTGTGGATTCAAGCACTTCTCAAGGGTATATAAAGGTCTTCATGGAAAGTGCTCTTTGGAACAATATGATCAACCCCGAAATGAACCACTACACATGTTGGGAAGGGTGAATTTCATATAGAAGCTTCAATAGGATAGTTTTGAACCTTGCATCATACAGGTGCATACTCTCTAAGATTCTTTGGGTAATCTCTTTTAGTATGGCAATGCTCTATTTTTCAAACTCTAGAATGTTAAATTCCTTTAGGGTATCATAGTCAACCATGGCCTAGTTAGAATCAAATTTTCTATACCAAGTGTGGGCACGATCAAGTAAATTTATCTCAAATGGGGTAGCCTTGTGCTCTGACTAGGTTATGCCTCATGTGTGCCACTATAGTTCACAATTTAGCACATGTTCTACAACATTATTCATACAGTGATACTCTAACAAGTGCATATCCATTTGGTAGTAGATTTTCTATAGGGGGAAGTTGGTATTTGAACCACTTGTCACCCCGGTATCTATCTTGGTGGTGGTCCTCCAATGCCTCCAACCATGGGGTTAGGCATTGGTCCCATCATTATGATTAGTTTAGCTAATGTCATTGGCACTATGTTACTTGCTTGTGGTATCAAACCACTTTGTATAGGCTATTGCCCACCTTGCATTTCTGACATCTGCTGAGTTGGCATGCTCGCATTTAAGTTCTATTATGGTGAGTGTTGACCAAATTTGACTTTTAGGTCAAATTAGGACACCCCTAGTAAAAAAATTGATTTTTAGGCCTATAAATGGATATAATATCTTTTCATAAGGTGTTTCATAGGTCAATTAATGTAAATTTATGTTATAATAACTTTGGTCATTAGTTCTCTTGGTCCATTTATCATTTTGAGTCATTTTAAGGGGTCAAATAGGTGCATTTAATGCTTTGTATAGGTTTATTTGGAAATTTTCAAGTGAAAAATGTTGATTTCATGTTCCATGTGTCCTAGGAAGTCTTTAGTGACTGTTACTAAATGAATATTAAAATTTTTGCAAAAGAAAGGATAGTTTTATAGTGAAAATCAAAGCTTTGGGCACTTGTACAGCTCCTTGGGAAGTGTACCACATGTGAGGAGGCCATGAAACATCTATCCATAATATTAAATCTCCTCTCCATGATTTTGTTGATCTAGAAATTCAAATTTGAAGCCAAAATTATTTAGCTCCCTTTTTGTTCTTCTTGGCAAACTGAAGTGAATTAAAAGTTTTTACTTGGTACAAATAACACAAAGGGTTTCAAGAAAAATTATCTTGGGATAATGTTATAAACTCCAATACATTAAAATCAATACAATATTTTTTAGGATTATCCAATTTTGCTTCATGAACCATCCATTTAAAATGGACTGTGCAAAACTGCCTGCTCATCCATGCACCCTTTAAGTTTTCCTTCATTCTAGGCAAGTCCATAAAAATCAATTATTGATATTATTTTATTTCTCCTCAAATTATTCACACACTTTTTTTCATTTTTCAAGTGGTTTTTCTATGTTAACCAACTCAATTTGCAGGAGGATACACTATTTTGCATTGTGAAGAGTTTTCACCATTTACAGGAGTTATGTGCTTTGTTATGGCTTTAGGGGGTTGTTTTAGTGTCTTCAACATGTTTTTAGAGTCATATTTATCTCCTATTTACCTTTCACCTTTATTATTCAATGCATTTTCATGATTTTCAAACTCACATGCCACATAAATAGTCATTTAACACTCTACCTGCCTTGTTCCACATGTTTACAAGTTTTTTTTAGGTTGGAAGAAGTATGTTGTAGTTGATTTTATGTCTCTCTTGATTAAATTAATGGTTTTAAGTTTTTAAATACATATTTGGTAGTATTTAGGATGTTTCTTAACATGTCTCTACCCAAATCCATACCCTGCCTACATACAATCAACCCATGCAAACACACAAGGGTTTCTTAGGTGATGTCATGCCATGAGAGGGATGTTGGCAGTGGTACCAAAATTTTAGAGAGATTAAGAGTGATATTTAGGGGTGGAGTTTTGGTTCATATCTTAAGGTGATCAAATATAAGTTTAATTCTGGCCTTACCTTCACTGCCTGCACTAAGAAATGGTCGCCTACAAGTGGTTGAGTAGGTTATCAAAATGCTCTCATGGAAGGATGGAATCAAGTGAAAATTTACTTAAGGTTGTGATATGGTTTTTATCATGAAAAGATCATAAAAGGTGTCTAAATTAAAAGGTAAGGTTGAAATCAACATAAAAGGAAATGGACTATGTTTTTATGCCTACGGTCCCTAAAGAAGCAAAATAGAGAGCTAGGAGGTTTTGTAAAAACCTTATGACATGATTGGACTAATTTTTGGAACACCTAAATTGGTGAATCATATAGCCCCTAACATAGATGATATCCATACCAAGTATGGAGGTAAGATATCATTGGAATATATGTTGTTTGGGATCTCAAATTTGACTCAAAACACACTAAAAAACTTTAGTAACACCTACAGGCTTATAGAGGCAAATGGCCTTTTGTCACCTATAAGAAACATTGAAGGAATTTCCATGATTGGGGATAGCTAAGTGGATATATTGAGCTAAATAGAAATCAAATTTGTCAAGAAAGGATTGGAATATGCCTTTTAAACTCCCAAGATAACCTACAGTTTCCCTTATATGGATAATGCATCTACAGCCATGATGATTAACTAGGTTGGAAGTGAGGTGAGGTTTCTAGGTGTTGGTGTGTTTCAAACACTAATAGATTAGTTCCATCATGTTATATTGGATATAGAGTTTTTAATGAGATTCCAAATATTTTATGGAAAACCTAATTCACACAAAAGGATAACTACAAGTAAGGCTTTTAAGGGCAAAAAAATGTCTCAGTCCAACAGGGTTTTAAGAAAGGTGTCCCAGTCAAAGACCTAGACATAAAGCTTGGTTTTGGTTTGAGGATATTAAATTGTAATCCAATCATTAAAAGTTCCTTATGACCTCAAATAATGAAATTATAATCCATACACATAAAAAACAAACCTAGATCAAGCAAGGGTCCTATGCAAACAAAGCATAGTCAGAAAATAGTGATTTCAAGGTTGATACAAGATGATGCTTTCAAGGTTTTCAAAAGGGAACATGTTTCAAATATGATTTTAACCTCAAAGTGATCCAAAAAATCTTTCACATAATATATTAAGCTCTAGATAGCTTAATTCCACCTACAACAGGGGTAAAAGGAGGCCAAAACCTAGTCAACTCATAATTAGGCCTAGTGCTTAGTAAAAAAGTCCACAATGGAAAGTTTTGTTTTGGTTAAATGATTAACACATATTGGTATACTCCTCATGGCACTGTACTCATGAAAATATCATTTTGACATGGATTCATGGAGAGAGGTCATCCATAAGCACCTACAGTACATTAAAGAACTCTCCAAAATTTTAGGTTCTAGTCAAATCCATCTTGCTTTTTAAGGAATTACAGGAGAATGTAAAGGTTTATGACATTATAATTTTGTTAGAATGATTTATAGTACCTACCAAATACCCTTATTAAATCCTCTTACCTTGGAAATAAGGGGAGATATCTTTTGTTTATACATAGATCTGGGTCACTCAGTCAAAGGCCTAGACATTACAAGTATGCCATGAAGGGAGGAGTAGTAAGTTTGAAGTGATGGGACTCTATGGTGAGGTTTATTAAGCTGGAGAAAGTGTAATTATATTTTTAGGAGGTCTCACAGAGGCATGTAAGCCTATAGAGAGGTCTAAGTCACAAAACATGCAAGCAAGGTCTAGCAAGCCTAATCTAGACCTAGTGTTTAAAGAGGAGCCCCATCACTTATATATCTAGATAGGCATTGAAACCATGTAGGATATGTTTCTATATTTCAATCATATGTTTAAATAACATCAGTATGCAAGGAAGGTCTCTAAGTAGCAATATCTTGGCCTAAAGTGCACATAGTCTCTTTTGCAAGTTTGTCTTGGGGTTTTGTTGAGGTTGGAGGGCTTACACATAGAACCAAAGTCTCAAATGTTTTCTAGGAAATAATTAAAATTTTAAGAAGCCTATATAATATCAAATTTGTTTGAAAAAATATGGGCAATACCCCCTATTTTGTCTCAAATAGGGGATACTTCCCCTTGTGCATAATAGGCAGTTTGGAGAGAGGAGGTAAAAAGGATGAACTAGGAGTGGGGGAAACATTGTAGAGAGTTTTGGAAAGATAAAAAACACCTAATATAATCATGTAAATTAATCATAGAGAGAAAAAACCATACACGGTACTTCAGACCATCAGGTTTGTAGTCAAATCTCCTTTATCATAATTAGGATTAATGCCCAAATAAGGAGTCATTTACACTTCCACCTTGAAATGAGACTTATAGTTCATTTGATAATTATTTTAGGGTCATTATAGGTGTTTTAAAACTCTCACTTTGTAGGGAAACCATATAGGAAGGTCATTTTGACCTAAGGTTGCAGTTAAGCTTGTTAAGGAAGGGGTCATACCTAAAGGCAAACAAGAGGTCAACTTATTTCCCAACCTCATGAGAGAATTATATATTGATGAAAAATGTTATAGGGGTCATAATTCATGTTTAAAAACTATTGGAATGTATTTTAATTTATCAAAAGTCATATGTAGCTCTAAGGTGTAGTTAATATTCTTGAGCATGGCTAAATCTAGTGGCCAAATGAGGAACCAATCATGTTTATGGCATGAGATATGCATTTAAAAATGATGGACTATGTGTTTTAAGATAATATAAAGTTTTCCAATATATTTTTGTGTAGATAAAACTAGGGAAGGCCATTTTGGACTCAAAAATAACTCAAACTTGTGCAAAATAGTGAAGACAAGCTCGAGTGGCCATTTTCAAAAGCTTGTATATTTCATGATGCTTTACATGGATGACATATAATTTTAGGGATGTTATAAGGGTCCCCTAAGGAAAAATTTATGGAACTATATGGAAACTTGGATGTTTGATTTTTATGAAACAACCTTAAAACTAAAAATAGGCATAAAACCTTAATAAACCCTTGCTAAGGACTAGTCTTGGAAAATGGAGTTGAAGATGAAATATAAGGACATATTTAGACAATAATAGATATTTTAAGTCATAGAGTACTCCCATAGGATACTTTAAACCATGATTAGATATACGTAATTGTATGGATACGGGCAAAAATAGGGTTTTCTCATTGTTTTGTGTGTTGTGTAGGCTACAATAAGATTCAAGAGATGAAACCAAGTTTGGGTGAAATATTAAGAATTAAGATAACTCCAAATATTCATTTAATTACATGAAAAAACTTATAATTTTCTCAAATAGGTACTTCAACTCAGCCAGTCAAATCTGGCATATTGCACAAGCTAGTGACAAGAATGAAAAGCTTCACTTGGACTGATTTTAAGGTGCCCCTGAGGCTTCCAAGAAAATTTAGGGTATTTAAACTTGTAATTAAACCTATATCATGTATTTTAATGGTAAAATGATGACAAATTTGAAGACAAGTGTGTTAGTTCCATGTGAAGAAGGTTTCCTAGAGTGCATGTGATGATGGCTCTCTTACAGGTGATTACAAAAGACTAGGCATGCAACCAATGAATGGAGAGGAATTTATAAGATCCTCCCATTAAATTTTAATAATTTTACCTACCTTTTATCAGTTATAAGTCACTCAAATAGTCCTAATCAAGAAAGCAATTTTTTGTGCAAGAAAAGGAGTTTTAGGCCACTTTGCATAATTTTGATGACTTGAGTTGACACTTGGACTTCCAAACATTGTATGGTTCATCCCATATCCTTATCACATGCATAATTAACTCATTTTATCATCTTTACAATTGTCCTTATGACCCTTGAACTTCTCTTCTTCTCTCTCTCTCTCTCAAACTCTATAAGAGTTGGCCATTTTGGCATTGTATTAGATGCTCCACCTAAGTATGGTGAAGACCTACTTAATTGAACACATTTTTATCAATTAAATTAATAATTTTTACCTCTTCCATCATTTTACTTAGCGTATGTACCTGAAGTTTTTATTTTACTTAAGTGACACTCTTGTTTTCTTAGCATGTTAGCTCATTCTTCTAACCTATTTGCAATTGGAATACTTCTTCTTACAGGGCATGTGAAGTGTTATAGAGACATGTCAGGGATTAAGTGAGTTTATCTCTTCATTATTTCCATTCAAATCCTCTTGTCTACTCCTCATATTCTAGATATTCATCTTGACATCACAATGTAACATTGATGTGAGAAGTTGTAGATTGGAAAAGTGTATGTTTGGTTCGTTGCTTAGTCTTAAGTGTCACATAAATATGGTTGGATGTCATCAATATATCTTGTGTATCACCTCCATTAGTATATCTTTTCTTTTAGTTTCTTTCTCCCTTTTCACCCCCCAAAGTTAGTCTTAGTTGTAATTCATAGTGGTACATCAAGGGAACTATCCCTATCTAGAGACTCACCTCATTCCTTAGGCTACCGACAAGCCTAGAGGTGATTCCATTATGCCACTTGGATGAGGATAAAATTTTCATCTCTTCATATGGTTAAAAATCCAAGTGACAATAGTGAGTTAGCACCCAATGGTCTAGAACTAGTTGTACTCACCTCTTTGTATGGAATAATTTGTTCAATCACAAAGTTGAAATCCAAGTCTATAAAACATCCAAGATCTAAGTCGTTAGTAGAGTCAATAATTTATTTTGTACTTTCTTCAAGTGGGGGATCTAGTGCATGAGCATGCACTGTAGGTTCAAATTGGGTAGGCACATCAAGCATATCTATAGTCACCAAAATTTTTAGAAACCCAATGAATTACACACCTATCAAATATTGAGCTCAATTCATCACTTCATTATATCTCTCATCCTCATGCTATTATATTTCAAGATATATTTCCCATGCCCTTCTTGCTCTTTATGAGTTATCTTGACACTTCCAAGTTCTATATCTTCCATTAATTAGTGTTGTCTCTTAATATAGGTCTATCTTCTGAGCACTTGGGTGTCAATTTACTCATCCCCTTCAATTATGCCTCACCTACACATCCCCTTCTTCCCCTTTTGCATTGCTCATATGCAAAAGGACTTTAGCCTTTCATCCCCAAATTTTCAAAACTATAATCCACCATTAGCTTTTTGAGATCTACATCTAATTCCTTCACAAGTGTGCCTCTAGGGTTGCACAATAAATCAATACTCTACTTATTTAGGACATGAATATGTTGAGACTGCGAACTCAAGTATGTAGCTATTTAGATATCCTTGCCACCATTTATCTACTTCTCTAGTCCAAGTATCATCTAGGGTCTCAAGTCTCTTTATGCACTCCCTCATCCACTCATATCAGTATCCATATATTCTTATTTTATGGTTTGAATATGCATCCAACCACTTATACACATGCTCAAGTAACTCACCAAAAAAGACCATGAACAAAGCATCATATCAATTATTCTGAACACATTAACTTGAATTTTGTCTTTGGCAGGTTAGATGAATTAGTAAAATTCTATCTTCCATCTATTGTATCCAACACTTGATGTTTTTAATGAAAAGTCAGCACATCATTTTATCACATCATTACAATAACAAAATTCATCATGGGTCTTAGAGATGGAACCAAAATGTTATAGAAAAGAGCAACATTATCTAATTTGATTCTTGGTTTACTTCTAATAGGCATAATTATGGGATATTCCCTTTGTGCTCAACATTTTAACACTTATTTGTGTTCGCATCAATCCATATAAGTCATAGGCCTTATGCACTCACCTAAAATGTAGCCTAGAAAGAACTGAGGCCCGCTTTGGGCTAGTTGTGCCATGGTAAAAGGCTTCAATTAGGAGTCTTATGCAATTATAAAATAACCTTAAGGTAGATCTAAAGGTGAAAACCTTTCATGTACTAATTTTAGTGTCACCTAGGTGCTTAAGAGGTCACAAGGCTACTTCCACTCAAACTGCTCATACTAGACATGCATTCTTAACAAGGATTAGAATACTTGGCGTAGACTCTATACTTAAAATTTATACAAAATAAAGATGATGTCATGAAATTTTGTAGGGAATCTATTAAAGATGTGAACCAATAGCATGCATGAACATTATTTATCAAAATTATATTGAAAATATGACATTATAACCATTACACATTTTATTAATAATATAAAAAGACACGTACACTAGACAAATTATATTTTAAAGCAACAGATCTTTGCCATTAATCAAAGTTCAGAATATAGTTTTTATTCATTATACTTAATGACCCAGAGGCTCATAGACAAGCTTGGGCATCTAAAAGTGGAGCCTTCATGCCTTCCATACTATTATTAATAATATTGGCTACCAAAGTAAGGTCTACAGAGGATTAATTTTACCAAAGCTCTGCTACAATTATTCATCTCCTTTCTCTTCTAGCTTGATATTCTAAAATAGCCTTTAGGATCATCTTCGCCAGGGTGGAATTTACATGTTGAGGGCTAAGATGGAGCTTGGTCATCATAACCACTAGCTCCATGACTCTATGAAGTCTATGCTATAGTTTCCATGTCTCACCAAATCCTAAAAGATGCCCTAAAAATATATGAGATAGTTAACCACCTACCATCTAGTGTAACATATGTGTTTCACCCTCTAGCTAGAATCAAAATTCTCAAAGGCTTACCAATACACAAAATTATCACCTCATGCTTAGGTGGATGTCATGTTGGTGTGAATATTTTATTGAATGAGTTAAGGGGCCAAATAGGGGAGAAATTATAAGGATTTGAAATTCATTCAAGGGTTCTTTTGGTTCATATAAATGAATTACAATTTCTATTTTATGTATGTATGAAGCTAGGATAAAAATTTACATTTTTCTTGTATTGGGAAGGGCATTTTTGAGGTAAAAATGGGTAGTGGGCCTCTCGACAGGGTGTGATCAAAGGCCAAAAACCTAATCCTAGATGTTATCCACCATATTAGATATATTTACAATATTATTTTATATCCATGAAGCACTGGAAGTGGAGTTCTCTAACTATTGCTTCAACTTTGACAACATTTGTTGTCAATGTTTTTATGTTCCTAAGCATTAGTGAAAACATGCTTCCAAGTGGATTTGGATGTATAGGTCATGGTATCATGTGTAATTTACCTATATAGGTGTGTTTGAAGTGATGTATTATTATGTAGAGGTCTTAAAGGCATAAATTCTAGTTAGATCTCAAGAACTTGCCTCTTCACTATAAAAAGTTGCATTTTAGGACCTGTCACTACAACTTGTGCCATAAATTGGTCTAAAATGTTGCATCAACATGATATAAGGTGAAATTATACACACACACACTCACCAAAGCTCCACTACAATTATTCATCTCCTTTCTCTTCTAGCTTGAGATTCTAAAATAGCCTTTAGGAGCATCTTCGTCAGGGTGGAATTTACATGTTGAGGGCCGAGATGGAGCTTGGTCATCATAACCACCGGCTCCATGACTCTATGAAGTCTATGTTATAGTTTCCACATCTCACCAAATCCTAAAAGATGCCCTAAAAACCTAGGAGATCGTTAACCACCTACCATCTAGTGTAACATATGTGTTGCACCCTCTAGCTAGAATCAAAATGCTCAAAGGCTTACCAATACACAAAATTATCACCTCATGCTTAGGTGGATGTCATGTTGGTGTGAATATTTTATTGAATGAGTTAAGGGGCCAAATAGGGGAGAAATTATAAGTATTTGAAATTCATTCAAGGGTTCTTTTGGTTCATCTAAATGAATTACAATTTCTATTTTATGTATGTCTGAAGCTAGGATAAAAATTTACATTTTTCTTGTATTGGGAAGGGCGTTTTTGAGGTAAAAATGGGTAGTGGGCCTCTCGATAGGGTGTGATCAAGGCCAAAAACCTAATCCTAGATGTTATCCACCATATTAGATATATTTACAATATTAGTTTATATCCATGAAGCACTGGAAGTGGAGTTCTCTAACTATTGCTTCAACTTTGACAACATTTGTTGTCAATGTTTTTATGTTCCTAAGCATTAGTGAAAACATGCTTCTAGGTGGATTTGGATGTCTAGGTCATGGTATCATGTGTAATTTACCTATGTAGGTGTGTTTGAAGTGATGTATTATTATGTAGAGGTCTTAAAGGCATAAATTCTAGTTAGATCTCAAGAACTTGTCTCTTCACTATAAAAAGTTGCATTTTAGGACCTGTCACTACAAATTGTGCCATAAATTTGTCTAAAATGTTGCATCAACATGATCTAAGGTGAAACTATACACACACACACACACACACACACACACACACACACACACACACACATATTTATTTGTAGATATAGGATGAGAAGAGAATAAATGGCCAAGTTGAGAATAGTGGAGAGGTAGAGAAAAAAATTTATGAAGTTAAATAAAAGAGATATAACCACCAAAATATTTCAAGGCCTCATGAGACATGATAATTATAATCTTGCACAACATCTCTATAGAGAAGGAGATAGTATAACATCACTTTGTGATTACATGGGTGAATGCATGTTGACTCTAAGAAGATAACAACCTTTCAATAAAGGTGGAAGCATAAAACAAGAATTCAAAGCATCTTCAAAGAGAGAACATCCCAAAGGAGGAGCTAGAAGATAACCACTTTATCAAACTTGCACAAGTAAAATGTATAAGTGCATTTAAAGAAGGTATGCAAGAGACGAGTATTCCATTGTTTGTTTCAATTGTTTTTATAACAGAAATGTGGTATGTTTATAAATTCAATGAATAAAAAATGCAAATATCATGTCCCAAATGATATTAAACTAATGTAGCAAGGGTATCCACATAAGAATAGTGATAAATTGTGTAGCCCAATCATGAGAAACACTTCACAGTAATATATGACTATATATCAAACATTATACTATTTTCTCACATATAATTTTAATCATAACACATATTGAAATATTGTAATTTAGTTTAGATAAAATATTAAAGATGATCATATCTAAATATGGCCATACAACCATCAAATTTAGTTTTTTAATAATAATGTGAGCCAAATTGTACATGGAAAGATGATCACTACAAAATGTGAAAACATATATATGTATCTATAAAATAAAATAAAATAAAGGCATAATAAATAAGAACATACTAGTAAATTGAATGCCATATAGTCATACAATTCTAATAACACATATATTTCTATATAGACATACAAAAAAACACATCATCTAAAAACATAATAAATTGTTGGGTGAATGTTATATATACATATAATGCAAAAAACACTTACATTTTATGATAGGCATAGAAATAAGTACATCATTTAAGACATCCTACCCATCAAATAGTCTCCCTCTTTTTACCTTCCTCAAAAAATACCCTTCCTAGGGTGCCCTAATTGTAGATGGATATCCCTCATATGCCTTAGATTCCTCCAAGGTCTAACTATGGATCCTTATATGATCATATCTCACCTATAGCTAAACATTTTCAGACACAAATATTATTAGAAAATTTACATACTATACATGCAACCAAGTTCATTAATTAATTTTAAACTAGAATACAAAAATAATTTAAACATGCACTTAATAAAATCTCATGGTCATTTTTAATTTGCATTTGATGCTCAATAGGGTCAATGATAAGTTGAGGTGAATGAACACTCATGTGAAATAGGGATAAAACACAATAAGGTATGTTGCCAATCATCTAAATGGGACATCAGATGTCATTAGATAACCTTGCATACACAATACATTCACATAAGTTATATTTTCTCAACTATCTAATAAAATTATATATATATATATATATATATATATATATATATATATATATTCAAAATTACAAGTTAGCATGTAGCTCAGTGAGTTCTTGTGTGAATAATATTGCACCAACATTGTTTGTGTCTATCTCAGCTCATAGAGATGGAGGAGTATCCACTATGTTCATCAACTAAAAAAACAACCTCATTTAGTTTTATAGAAAATATTAAATATATATGGCAAATTTATCTCCTTTATTAAACCCATAATCAATTAACATAAATTTCAAAACCCTTTTCTGTCTATAAAAATTGGAAATTAGCAAATAATTTAGCTAAAAAATAATTTTTGGTAATGTAAGACCTAATCCTTATATGAAGTTTCACTTGCATAATCAAATTGAAATGATGTAATTTTAGGAATCTAGATAATAATTTTCCCTAGCCACTTCAATTTATGTGTTATAATTAAATTTTATCACTCTTAACCTCTAAAACTCTACTCGCTTTCTTGATTTATTCTTTATCCTATATACATGCATTGTGCACTTGTGTGTTTCTAAACTTATCTATCTCACGTTAGAACCTTATTGGTGTGGAAGCAGACACACAAAGAGAATAAAAATATGAAAAATAGAATCACAAAATTAGGGGAAAATGATCAAAGGGATCTAGGAATAAAATAAACCGAGACCATAATATTTAATAGCAATGTACTTTAGTTTTGATATCCTTGATAGATAAATTTAACTTAAGATATTGCATAGCATGCATGATTCACACAAGGGAACTAACTTAAATATTTGGAAGATAAGTAGTGGTATTATAGGTAGTAATGAAAATATTGAGTACTTAAGAAACACTACAAAGAAGATATGATAATTAAGAAACTTATGAAGCATTAAAAGAAGTTTGAGAAGGTGAAGGAATACCAACACTATGAAATTAGAAGAAATAAGAAGAAGAATATGTTTTGAAAAAAAAGGGAGAAAGACATCATAAAACATTGAAGGAGACTCTCTAGAAGGTTGATCATTATTAAAATCATTCAAAGATCCATTATTCACCCTATAAGGTATATATTCAATTAAGGGTTCTTAGGTTAGGGATTTTCTCTCTATATATTTCAACACATCTCACACATATAATTTGTATTCACATCACTATCATTCAACTTGAACATGTATGATTTTTTGTCAAGAGAATAGATCTATATAAATAAAAACATATACACAAAGTATAATATTAACTCAAAATTACCTCTGTATATGTGAACATTGGCCTAGTAACATCAATAGATGCAGTAGTAGATGGACTAGAAACTAGATATGCATATGTAAACATTAGCTAATGTAAAAATGTAGTAGTGGACAATTAATATGATGGAACCACTCCTATCTCAACATAAAAACATTACATATATATTATTCAATTTTTTTATAAACTAATTGTTAGCTTTTGAATACAAATATAACTAAAATTTATCCTATCAAATAAAATAGATACTTATTTATGTGTAGTAACTGATGTGTGCACATAAAATGTACGTGAAAAAAACTCATTACTCAAAATTACATCATCTAAGCACCACCATCATCATCTAAAGGTCTAGTGTATATATCACCACATAATCTACAACTATGAGGTCAGGTATGTACACTGGGTGCAGTGTCTCTGGCATTAGTTTCAGAAAACCTACTCGTATACTAAACGAGTGTGTTAATAAACAAAGTGTCAATATCCATGACCTCCTTAACTATAGATGGGATATTAGGTTGAAGTGTCCTTTGGGTAGGGAACCTTGTAGGATGATTAGGTACACAATGTGTACCTAATCTATCCTGTGCAAAGCCCTTCTCTTAGACCTAAAACTCTGAGTAGTCAAAATATTTGGGAATCTCATTAAGGACAAACTCACATTAGAGTTTCTTCAAAAAATACAATGAGACCTCATGGTTGTTACATAATTGGTAATAAAAAAACTATTCACTATTGATCCCCAAATTTATTTATAATCAAATTACCTTGGCATCAGTGGATATGGAAGCATTTTATGGATAGTGGAAAGGGTGCATTGGTTGTTGGGTCGATGAATAAGTCACAAATTAGTTATTTTGATATTTATTTGTCCTTCACCCCACGTTATAATAATTTTTTAGTATAATAAGTCCTATACCTATCCCTATATGATGCACATATGTTAATTTGCCTCCTTATCAAGTCAATTGACATAATACTAAATTTAGGGTACTAGCCAAATAGGTGTGATAGGTGTTGGTTGAAGTGGGGTCCCTCAATCTCCTAATTGTTTGTTCAATTTATATATTGTTTTCCACTATATGTACAACTAAATCCTCCTGACTACCTGGGGGATATTTTGGAACTATAGGAGGGATAGGAGGGCTAGGAGGGCTAGGAGGGTTAGGTAGAGGGTTAGGAGGAGGGTTAGTAGTTTTTTCTCTTATAGTTAAATGGGTTGTTCAAAAAAATGTGTTTTAACACTGAAATAATGCAAATAAAAAAATTTGTTAAAATATAGTGTTTAGAGGTTTGGTTTGTTATTGCTTACCTCCTCTCTATGGTGTAATTGTTGATTCCTTAAGCTAATAGGTGATTGTAGCATGTTTTATCCACCTTCAATCACATCATAAATGTGTTTTATCATAGATAAGGGAAAATTAAAAGTAAAAACAAGTGAGAATGGTTTGATGCTCATGGGTTTAGGTTTTTTATATGTTTTATTTCAATTGAACATAACACATACACATTATAATGCGTACACATTATGTTTACTAAAAAGAATGTGGACATGTTATGTTTAATAAATAAAACATATACACATTATAACACATACATGTTTAAGTTCATTAATCCTTAGCCTAATTTGTAATTACATGTACGTGTTATGGACTTTACATGTACACATAATGTCTATAAAGTGTATATGTTATATTAAATATCCATGGAATTTTCCCCCAACTCCATGCACTTACCCTCAAATTAAATAATTTTATTTTTTTTACAATTTCCTGATGTTTCATTTTGATTGAGGCCAAGATGTGATGCTCCCTCACTTATACATTCTACTCATCTTTCTTGCGTAAGAAGACTTAAACCGTCTTACTTGAAACTTAATGTTGCATTTATGGCCTATCGATCCATTTATTGAATTTGAATTTGCATTTGTTATTTCACCTACAAAACCTTCAACATTTTTATTAGTTTCGCTTCTTTGTTAACATCTCCACCAACAACTTTAGGATATTTGAGTCTTCCATTCCTCATTATTTCATATTTATATGTGCCCTTCATTCCCATATTTTTCCTAAATTAACTATCTATTTTGTCATGCTATTTATATTTTTATTTTTATTTTCCTTGGTTATATCTTCTACTACACCTTATTTTGGATTTTGATTCCCTTTACAATTTCCTGATGTCCTTTTTTGATTGAGGCCAAGATTTGGTGTTCCCTCCCTCAATAATTCTGCTCGGACTTATTTTATTATTGTAGGAGGTTGCCCTTATTAATTAACCTCTTTATCAATGACTTCAATAAATTTCACTTATTTAGTCCTCATTATTCCATGTGGCCATCTTCTTATTTGCATTCCTTGTCATGAACTATAATAGTCAACAAATTATATAACTAATTGATAGTAGAATGGAAAACATATCAAAACTAGGTATGGGACAAAATAATTGTAATATTGAACGTGTGAATGAGTAATAAAGTAACATGGTATCAAAATTATGTATGTAAATAAAAGAGACATGATTTGACATAAGGATTTTGTTTGATACATTTTAATTTATATTTATTGTTATGTTAATAAAATTCTTAATTTGATAGAAAGACAGTAACATATACTGATATTTGAATGGAAACATTCATGGCTTTCATCTACATATCAGTAAATATCCAGTCTTGTAGCCACACTTGTCTTTCATTGTGGCCCTTCATTATATATTTATGACCCATAATTATTATGTGTTCATTTGAAAAATACTATTGGTCAAAATTTTAAACTAGGGGGTTTAAGTTTGCATTCGTAGGTGTGCCCACTAGATTGGTTGAAGTAGGGAACAACAAGTCTTGGCCTCACTTCCCAAATCATTATGTGCAACTCATAAAAATCATAGAACAACATGATATTAGAAAACAAATTGGCTTGATATAAAAACGATTTCATTCCATGATATATGAATGATAATCTTAATTTTGATATAAAGATAATAACTTTTACTATTATGTGAATGGTAACCTTCATCTTGATACAAAGTCAATAACTTTTATTTCTATGTGAATTAAATCCTTCAGGGCTTCCATCCACATACTAATAAATGTTAAGTCTTCCATCCACATAATAATTAGGTTAAGTATAAAGACAATAACATTTAGTGGTATTTGAATGAAAACATCAAGTGATTCCATTATAATTCCAATAAATTTTGAATGATATTTAAATGAAAACATGGTTTCAAGTGCGGGAAACATTTCATCCCTCCAAAAGGGTGATCAGGTTGAAGATGGCATGCATGGAATCATCAACACATCACATTAATGGAAAAAATGGATATCAATTATTTTTTGGCTTGTTGAATGTACTGGTGAAAACATTTTCATGTTGACTATAAGGAGAAATCAAAGTCACCCTATAATAAAGGATTTTGTAAATAATATCTACTATTATAAGGTGACTTTGAATGTTCTTGGTAGTGAATGAAAACCTTCATGGATTCCATCAATATACCAATGATGTGCAAGGAAATAAAAATATGATACATGTATGACTCACACATTAGCATGATTTATTAAAATATCTAGTGCTTCCATTAAAATACTATAAAATTTGGAGTCAGATTGGAATGAAAAGTAGACAATAATGTGGGTTCAATTGTGGGTAATGTTTCATCCCTCCAACATGGAACTTCCTTACATATTAATGAGATAAGCATCTTTCATCATGGCCATAAAATTCAAAAAAATATATTGGTTGATATAAAAATAATAAAATTTACCACCCTATGAATGAAAACAAAATAAAACCCTATTATGGGTTCGGTAACATGCATGAATGCTTTCATCCCTTCATTATGTTGATTAAAATTCCTCTATGTAATATGGCATGGCTGAGAAGTTTCAAGTAGGTTCCAACTATTTTGGGGGAGGGTGAACATGAAAATGTAGAGAGATATGTTTATTGGTGTAATGTTCTATCACTCCATTAATGTACTAGTAAACATTTACTGAGATGTGAAGGTATGCCAAAAAAAAATGAACAAAGAAAACAACCAAAAAAACTAGGAATGTATAAAGAACACAATAAAAAATAGGAACATAGAAAGCACAATAACCATAACAACCATGATAAAATATTAATAACCAAGAATATTTGTGGCATAAAAGGCGGTATTAACTTGCCACAATAATGGAGAAAAGCTCATCTAGCCATGTGAAAAATTATAGTGGCTTTCACATTAATGTGGCACATATTTTCCATCTCAAGTTGAAATTAAATAAATAACACAAAAGAGTGAATGAAAAACATATAAACAACTATCTTCTTCCATTAACATACCAGTGAACATTTACTCAAATGTTAATGCACACAAAAAGAAAATAAAGAAAAAAGGCATGCAATAAAAACCATGAACATAAAAAATCACAATAACAGTAACATCCATTCAAAAACACAACAAACATAGTTGTGAGTTCAGTTACATGGAACCACCTACACGTAACCTTTAATCCCTTCATTTTGTGGCTTAAATTCCTATGTGTAATGTGGTAGGATGGATAACTTTGTTAGTCTCCATTTTTTTGTTAATTATAAAAAAATTATATATCAACAACATAAATTGAATTTTGAATGGTTTATGAATGGTGATGCTTATATTTTCTTTCATTTTTATAGGTGAGGTGTATTAAATGAGTTAGTTAAATTCAGATGAGTCAAATATTTGAATTTTGAATAGGATAGGATATAATAAAATATAAGTGGACTAATTAAAATATTATAAATTATCAAATTTTTTATATTTTATCTTGTGTAACATACAATCAGAAGTCTTAAGATGAATTTGTGGGACTCAATTTTTTTTGAAATTGGTGTTTTAAAAATGTTTATACCTTTAAAATATTAGTAAAGATTGTAAATTTTTAAAAAGTATTTTTTTTTTGAAAAATATTTTCATATTAATGAAAAAGATATTTATATTAATAAAAAATATAATCGTATTAATGAACAAGATATTCATTTTTATGAATATCATATTCATTTTTAATAAATTTACATTTTATTTTTAATTTTAATACAAATTTATTTTGGATATATATTTTTAATTTTATATAATTTTTTTTAATTATTTATTTAAATAATAAAAAACTTTCATAAAATATTTAAATATTTTTTATAAAAACTATATAACCCATAATATATAAATAAAATAAATCTTTATATATTATAACCATAGAAAGGGTCACAACTATTAAACTTCCCAACTAATTGTCCCTTCCCCTAGCAGATGGATGACCACATTAAAAAATGATTCTCCTTATTATTTCTTCATTTCCCTTTTATTTGTGTTATTTATTCATCTCCCTCCAATTTTGTTTCGATGTGCCAAAGGTTTTACCTTGAAAAAAACTCATTTACTTTTTTTGAAGGTGTGTATCACACAATTAACTGAAAAGGGAAACAATGTCGCAAAATATTTTTTACTTTACCCATCTCCATCCTAATCCAACATCAAGTATAAATAGGCCTAGAATGAAAAAGGATAAATTTTGGAAAATATAATAATTATTAAGACTTGAAACTTGTTAACTTCTAAACATTTCAAACTATCTATGTAACTAATAAAAAATATTTCAACATAAAACTTCTCACCATGAATGGCGGGAATAGGATACTAAGTCTTCAATAGGCATGTTTTTGTTTTTTGTTTTGATAAATAAATGCATAAAGATAAATTAATATGTAGGATTATCCAAAATAAACAAACTAAAAAAACACTATTTGAGTAAAATTAGATATAGTGCAATAGTGAATTTGACATTTCCATTGTTATAGAATCATTAGCAATTACCCTAAAGGTTCCAGGTACATCAAGTGGGGTGTGACATGTTATTTTGGTGAAATTAGGTCTTGTAAGAAATAATGTAAATTGATATATGTTCATTATCTGTAACCTATGTTTATTAATCTTGTTTCATATTTGTGTACGTAACAATAGTTTAAAATTTCTGGTGGAGATAATGGTGAAAAATAAGGTGGTATGTTCTTTCAATCAGCATAGCAATGTGTTGTATCAAAAGGAGACATTTCATTTTATGGTAACATTTAGTAATGGTTAAGTGGTGGGGAAAGGCAAAGCCATACAAAATATGAAGGTATTGAAATATTTCAAAGTGGTTTAGGTAGTGAGGCGAGGGTCAATGATGGGGTATTTCATATGTTAGACTCAAAAAAGCCTGATAAAATACACATGAAAAGTTTATTGACATGTGACAAATGTCAATTCAATATATAACTTCCAAATAACTATTTTAATTACCCAATGCATATTTGAAACAAGTGTTATATCAATTAAAATAGGTGTCTCTTTGAGGTATTTTATCAACCACATATTTTCATGATAAGTGTATGTTCAAGAGTGTTTGGTTAAGGAAAAGATTTTGAGAAAGTCCTTTCAAAATCCTTTTTGTGCAGGTTGTGTGATATTCTACCACAAAGAATGCAACTTTATATTTTGGTAAAGTGATATTTTTTAATTCTGTTACATGTAAAATGGTGAATAACTAAAAATAAATGAGAGAAATTTTTATGAATACTCTTATTAAAATTATATGGGAGAATTACATTGGTTGTAAATGTAGCAGAAGAAGTTTTGCACCAATTTTCATTTCCTCTTCTTTTTTTGACAATACATATATACCGACCATCATTCTTATGTAGCAATAGAAGGTGAAAGCAAGGGAGATAGGCATGTTGTAGAACAAGTGTACTATTGATACTAAAGTGAAGCTAAAACCTTGAAAATTAGTGTTGTCGATATCAATTATTGTCTTATTGAGTGTTATTCCTTGTGTTTATGTATGGTTAGTGCCCATGCCATTTTGATAGTCATGCATAAGTAGAGGTACAAGAAAAATTGATAAATCATAGTTGAGTCATTCATTTGACGCATTTGAAGCCAATTTTGAAAGCCCTACAAGGGTAACTTCTAGCTTGACTAAAACTAAGTTATGGCCAACAAGTGTTTCCCAGGCTTTCCCTAACATAAATAGTAATTACTTACCTTGGGATTCAATACAAATCTAAAAATGATGTTGCACCTATTTTAACTGAATCATAATAAGGAAATAAAAGGAAAGTGAATGTTCTAATATTGAACTCCTTTGTTGGTTTTCTTATTTTCACATAAAGGGAACTATTGATCTATATGTTCATAATAAAAGTATGGATTAACCTCAGTTATAAACCCAAATTTCACAAACCCTCTCTTTTCATATGAATATAAATAAAGGAAATATATCACATAATTGTAAAAGATAACAATCTCTAAAAGAAAATTTTAGAGGGAGACTTTATTGGAATGTATAAACATCGAGTAGATTAATATGGGTGTATATTTTTCCAACCTATTGAATATGAAGTATTTGATGCTACAAGGTCAAGGTAAAAAGATATGTGAGGTTTTTGCATTGAGCTAGGTATTAATTATAAAGTGATATTTATGAAATCAATCACACAATCACATGTAGATAGGAACAAGATTGTGACACAAGGCCCTCAAATACCTCAATCTTTTTATGTTAGTGGTATTTAATTTCTTTAACTTTATCAGTTAATGATTTATCAAATTACCATAAGAAGGATCCCAAAAAACTATGCATGTAATCTCACCTCTAGTTATTAATTCAATCTCCTTTGAACCTCAATCTGCATTTAGAGATCCTCATTAAATTGAAAAATACTGCAATATATGTGAATTATATTAGATATGGTGTCAAAATATTATCAAGCTAAAGAAAATAGCCACCTAAGCTTAACTCTTGCTTTATCATGTTAGCTAATATCATGTTAAAATAAATATTGTTGGCACCTTGAATTTTAGATGTTCTATAAGTTGTTGTAAAGCAACCTATAATAGATAATCAATGAGAATTTGTTGTTGAGAAGCTTCATATAATGCCAACCCCATATCATATAATGGTGTTTTTTGTGTTTTGTAAAAACAATGAGAGTGGAGGAAAAAAGAATAAATAAGAAAATTCATTTCCCTTGGATAATCAAGTTTATATGTGTAGTGTGAGGCCCCATTTTGCATAGTGTTTATCTTGGACAAAGATGACTATGAAACCATGACTTATATGTTCTAATTTTTGAATTATGTTGTTAAGTCACATCCAGCTGAGATGTGCAAGGATTTATGAAAGTTTTTCATGTGTTGAGAACCATGAGAAAGACATATTATTAGTTGTGTTTTGATTACTTACTTATGAAATAATGATTCTTACATTTCCTTATGCAATGTCTATTTAAGAAATTCAATTATGTCTATGAGACATATTGACTTAAATCATGTTGAATCATTGCTTCTAAGATTATTAAATGGCAATTACTTATGAATTGAACCATATGAAATTATCTTCATGTATGTTGATATTCCATGATTGATTGGCTATGATTAATTGATTGAAATTTCCTTGTTTGATTAAATTTTATAGCTTAGGCTATTAGGTTACTGGAATTTTAAGTGTGCATTGAGTGTGAAATAAAAGGAAAAGGGCCAATGAAGGAAAGATACTATGTTGAGCATGGTTATATCACTAATCAATTTTAAACCATCCTAAACCATTGATAAGTATTTGGTTGCCTAGTTCACCACCTCTGTTAACTTAGCATCTATTTTAGGCAGCCAACCTTTAAGCTTGGTGGGTGAAACTTGATGTCACCTAACCTAAAGATCTCACAGCCAATGTCTATAATGTCTAGTGGCTGATTGGAAAATCTACCATGAATTGATTTTAGTACTAAGATAAAGTGGGAAAAGAGGTAAGGAAGTCCTAGAAGCAACTGCATAAATCTACAAGAGCCATCATGGGCCTTAATTGAGCATGGGAAAGAATGTTCCTTAATGAGGCATGGCTAGACAAATAGAGGTGGTTGGCTTATTCTAGGATGTCTTTATATGGAAGTTGAAATCCCTTAATTTAGGACTTTTTTTCCATTTTGAAAAGAAGTTATAATTAGCATAAGAGAAGAAAAAACAATAGATAGGAATAGCTAGTTGGGAGAGCCAAGTCTAGACAACTGGAGGATAGTGGCCAAGCAGTTTAATTTATAGGTGGGCTTCCTAACAACTTATATTTTTTCATTTTCATTTGGAATTAAATGATTATATTATTTTCTTTTTCTTCTTGATTTTAGGGGAATAAGACCACTTGGTTTATATCTCTTATTTTATTTTTTGTCCATGGTTGAACATTGGCCACCATATAGTGTTTACCCATTTGAGGGCCTTGGAGAGATTGTTCCTCCTTAGTTGAATGAAATGATTTCTACTTTATTATGTGAATACATATATATGATTCTATAACACTAAGTGAGGGTGATCTATGAGCATCATCTTTATGTTGATAGTCTATCAAAGTCCTCTTATGTTAGGCATAGCAGAAGGTTGTTTGATCCTCCCATGAATGTCCTGATAGTAATGCATCAAAGACCTCCTGTGCTAGGCATGGTGTAAGGTTATTTGGCTCTTACTTAGATGTCATAGTGGTATTAGTTGAATTCCTCCTATGTTTGTCGTGGTGGTAGGTTGTTCAACTATCACATGACCATTGGCAAGAAGTAATAGAGTGAAACATCCTCTTGTTACTCCTTAATTTTGGTGGGCCTTATTATGTTGTGAAAGCTTTCCTTCTAGTTTTATATTTATAAATGCTTAGCTTTACTTAAATTATCATTTGAATGCTTATTTGATTTGTATATAGGAGTGTAAGTTTTTTGGGGTAGGAACCAGGAATAGGAATGTAGGTCTTGCATGGTCATTTGGTTATGTTAAGATACCTTTGTGTTTACCAAATGGTATAAACATGATCAAAGCTGGGAGTATTAAGATCGGGGGTGTCTAGAGTATCATCTCGATGATGATAAAAGTTTAGGTTTTGAGACTTCATTCTTATGGGTAACAGGTGATTGGGATAGGACCATGTAAAGTGCAAAGCCTCTGAGCTAGTAGGTGAGTGGGATGTTGCCATGAGGCAACATCCTGATAACCTATGATCCTAGAGTTGACCATTCAAGGATATTTCCTCCAAGATGGCATGATAGTAGGATGTTGTGATGAGGCATCATCTCAGAGACCTTCAATCCTAGAGTTGACCATTTAAGGAGCTTGCCTCCAAGATGGAAAGATAATAGGATGTTTCCATATGGCATCATCCTGATGGTCTGTAGTCCTAGGGATGTAGGTGTAACGTGAAATCTTGTTAGACCAATGAGTAAGTAGTAGGATGCCTTATTACAAAAAGGTCCCTAGGAGCATAAGGAGAAGACAACATGGCCTTGTATCCACTAAAGCTACCACGTGTATTCTGGCTACATCAACTTTGTACTAGGTTTAAATTCATGGCCTTTTTGAAATCATAATCATAATAACCTTTGGTAAAAACTTGTGGATAATATTGAGTGATGGTTAAATGAATCATAATCATGGGCTTCCAAATTATTATCTTGCATCTATTGTAGTTTCATGGTAGTGGTATTTATGTTTTACATGATTGAATAGACATTAGTATCTATCTATAATTACAGGTGTTCTATTTGGTTTTATGTTGTGTTGTGCCTATCTTTTAGGAGGAAAAGATGGGCATGACATTTTGGTATCATATCCTAGGTTACAACTAATCCAGAGTTCATTCTAGAAAAAGTTTCCAAATCATGATGAAACCAATTTCACAGCGTAAATCTCATTGATAGATTTTCGATGCATTTTTTAGAATGTAAATCCGAGTTTGGGAGCTCTTGTTATGGCCATTTGAAGTTGGTCAAAAAATGTCACTTTCTACATATGGCACGTGTTTCAAGGTTGTTTCAACATTCAGACCTATCAGAGGTTGACACTTGGTAGATTGAAAGGTTTGAAAAAAATGGTTTGATGACATGACACATCATCAACATGCCATGTGGAATTAAGTGACTAAGCTTGAAGATAAGCTCATTGACCAAGCCATGTGGCGAGTTTAAAAGAGTCTGTAGGCCGAAGCCCGAGCAAGGTGGCTAGCTCGAGTCTAAGGAGTCATGTGGTTGAAGCCACGAGATAGGTGGGTGGTTGAAGGCTATTTAAAGCCTTATTCTATCATGGAGCAATGCATGTGGGATAAACCCATGGAGGAAATGGCACTCAAAGGCTATTTTAAGCCTTGTTTAAACCACTCAACCCACACATGTGGGATAAAGGATAAGCTTAAGCGCACCCTATAAGGAAGGGATAAGTCTTGAACCTTAGACTCCCATGTAAAAGTGATAAGCTTTGACCACTTATGCCATGGACTTCTAAGTGACTAAAGAGGAGCAAACTTGTATTTAAAGGGAAGCTTCTGGCTGACTATGTATTGAAAATATAGACTAGTTTGTTGTATTTGGTCATTTTGGAGCCCTTAGAGGCCGAACCAGAGCTCAGAGTAAACTACAAACTTGTTTAGAATTCTGATATACTCTATGTAGTATATTACTTTGCCCATTTTGGAGAATTGGTGATGTCATTTTTAGCTACATAAGTTACCAATTTTGATTTGGAGAAGCCTCTACGTATGATTCAGGAAGGTGAAGGACGTGTTGAGTCAGCCAAGGTCTTTCAAAGGTTGGAAACACTATTTTTGCAGAGAGATATGATCTTTTTTTTAAGTATTATTTTGTCTTGCAAATTTAACAATAATTAATGGATTGGTTCGATAAGAACCCAAGGACGTAGGAATTCTGGACCCCGTAAACAATTTCTATGTTTTGATCTTTGGATTCATTTTTGCATTTCAATTTTAGTTAAATTACAGATTATAATTCAAAATTTTGATCAGAATGCAAAATTTAATGAATTGATCATTTACGAGGAATTGGATAAAATTGAGAATTTGAAAAATATGACAGTTTTAATGGATAATTAATGTGATCTATCAATTCACCTTTATTTCATTTTTGAAACATGATTCTTGGATCAGATTTTCATCAGTTTTTAATCATTCCAAAATCTTATAAGTTGAGAAATTCAGAATCCATACTTTTAAAATTTTCACTTAGAGTTTATCAGTGGAGTTTACGGATCAAATTGGTATCAGAGCAGTTAGAATGCAGTGTTTGTTTCCAGTTGTGTATTGACAGTTGCTTCCAGAATAGTTGGATTATTGGTTTCCAGATTGATTATATTGCAGTGTGTAGTGTGGAATCAGGTGTTTGTAGGAAGCCATGGGCAAGTTGTCACAGATTGAGGCCATCAAAGATGAAAATACAATCTTCAGATGCCATAAATTTGCACTTGAATTGCAAGTGGCAAAGTTAAAATTGGAGCTTGAATCTAAGGATGAGCTCTTGATTAGATTGTAATGTGGTGAGTGTGAAAAGGTAAAGCCTTCAACTTTAGATGCAGAGACTATGACTGAGTGCACTGTAATTTTTTCACCATAGGAATCTTCATTTTCTTCTACCATTTCAGATTCAGATTCTAGTAATATTGTTTTTGGTGATTTTTAAAGATACACTAAGGGCATAGGATCTAAATTGTTGTTTAAAATGGGTTATAATGGAGGAGGACTTGGTAGAGATATCCAAGGAATAAATAACCCAATTCAAGTTGAGCATAGACCTCTTCATGCAGGTTTGGGTTGTACTAGTGTGCAGGTGGATGATGGAGAAGTTTCTTATATGGCTAAAGGAAGATGAGCTTCCAATAGCGAAGGCTCTAGGGCACTAGTTCAAAAGTGTAAAGGTAAAAGAGGTATTGAGATTCCACCTCCTGATTCTTACACTAAATCTTCTGATCCAATTGATACTTTTAAGAAGTTTGAATATAATGTAAAGAAGATAATGCAATCATTTCCATGCACTTTTTATGCGATGAATAACCATAGTGCTAAGACTTGTTGGAAATGAAAAGCTTTGTTTAAGCATATTGAATGTTTGAAAGACCATTCTCATGTTAATTTGGGAATTGGAAAAAGGGGACCATCACCTAAGAAGGATGTTTGCACTCATTGTAAAGTGAGTGGACATAGGATTGATAGATGTTTTAAGCTTCATTCATCTTCACATTCAATTAATGTTAAAACTAAGATGATTTAAAAACCTCTCACTAAGGTTAATGAAGCTAATTCAATCCATAATGTAGTTGACAATACAACCCAGGATAAAGTAAAACCTACAAGTGAAAATCCATTTAAGAGGTTAAGTCAAAAAAAATTCAATTAAATATGGAAAAGTCCAAATTGATAAAGTATGCAATTGATAATGAATCCACAGAGACAATCAATTTCACTAGGAAGAAAGAATTGGTTAAGTGGATTATCACTACATTCTTTTTGCAAAGCATGGTTAAGAATTCACCTAAGGGAATGAACAAGCTTTGATAGATGTAGATTAGAGTTGGTGGGAACACTTCAAGACAGGTTTATCATATGAAGTTTTTCAATTCTCACTTTTTGATAACTCTAAGTTTTTGATATCCAGAATATACTATATGGGTAGTCTAATAATGGATAAGACATTAGATCATTTGAAACAGTTGGGGATATAGCAAAGTGATGTTATGAGTTGTTTCCTTACATCATTTGATAGTTAGACTACTATTTTGAATGTATCTATTTTGGCACAGAGATGTTTAAATGCATTTTTTAAGACCCTTTGGGCATGTTTAGATGTTAGGCAGCATACACTTTTGGTTGTTTACATTTGCTTAGCATATAAGTCCCATATTAGGGCATTGTATTGCAACATGTCCACAACATTTATTGTATGTTGTCAGCATTATAAACTTATCTTGCAGTTACAATGGGAGTTGTTTTAGTTTTTGGCAATTCACCACTTTACAAGTGTGACATTTGGGCAGGCAATTTGATATGTTGTAATCACTTTGGCAGTTGTAGATTCACTTACTCACGCATTTTGGATTAGGCATTTTTGCAGTTTGATTATGAATCATTTGAATGCAATTGTTTATATCTCTTGCTATGATTGGGTTCTATTTTCATGGATGCAGTAGACCAGTTATAAGATATCAGGTGATAGTCAACTTTTAGAGACCAAAAGCCTCTTTTGTAGGGAGGTGTGATCTGGAGTTCATTCTAGAAAACATTTCCAAATCATGAGGAAACCAATTTCACAGCGTAGAGCTCATTGAGATATTTTTTATTCATTTTTTGGAACGTAAATCTGAGTTTGGGAGCTCTTGTTATGGCCATTTGAAGTTGTTCAAAAAATGTCACTTTCTACATATGGCACGTGTTTCGAGGTTGTTTCGACATTCAGACCTATCAGAGGTCAACACTTGGTAGATTAAAGGTTTGAAAGAAAATGGTTTGATGACATGCCACATCATCAACATGCCACATGGAATTAAGTGATTAAGCTCAAAGATAAGCTCGTTGACCAAGCCATGTGGCGAGTTCAAAGGAGTCCACAGGCCGAAACCCGAGCAAGGTGGCAAGCCCAAATCTAAGGAGCCGTGTGGCCAAAGCCACAAGATAGGTGGGTGGTTGAATGCTATTTAAAGCCTTTTTCTATTATGGAGAAATGCATGTGGGATAAACCCATGGAGGAAATGGTGCTCAAAGGCTATTTTAAGCCTTGTTTAAACCGCTCGACCCACACATGTGGGATAAAGGATAAGCTTAAGCGCACCCTATAAGGAAGGGATAAGTCTTGAACCTTAGGCCTCCCATTTAAAGTGATAAGCTTTGACCGCTTATGCCACAGACTTCTCAATGACTTAAGAGGAGTGAACTTGTATTTAAAGGGAAGCTTCTGGCCGACTGTGTATTGAAAATATAGACCAGTTTGTTGTTTTGGTCATTTTGGAGCCCTTAGAGGCCGAACCAGAGCTCGGAGTAAACTACAAATTTGTTTAGAATTATGATAAATTATGTTCAATATATTCATTTTCCCATTTTAGAGAATTGGTGATGTCATTTTGAGCTACAGAAGTTACCAATTTTGATTTGGAGAAGCCTCTGCGTATGATTCAGGAAGGTGAAGGATGTGTTGAGTCAGCCAAGGTCTTTCAAAGGTTTGAAAAACTATTTTTGTAGAGAGATATGATCTTTTGTTATTTTTAAGTATTATTTTGTCTTGGAAATTTAGCAACAATTAATGGATCGGTTCGATAAGAACCCAGGGACGTAGGAATTCTGAACCCCGTAAACAATTTCTGTGTTTTGATCTTTGGATTCATTTTTGCATTTGAATTTTAGTTAAAATGAAGATTATAATTCAGAATTTTAATTAGAATGCAAAATTTAATGAATTGATCATTTACAGGAAATTGGATAAAATTGAGAATTTGAAAAATCTGACAATTTCAATGGATAATTAATGTGATCTATCAATTCACCTTTATTTTAGTTTTGAAACACGATTCTTGGATCAAATTTTCATCAGTTTTTAATCATTCTAACATCTTATAAGTTGAGAAATTTAGAATCCATACTTTTAAAATTTCACTTAGAGTTTTTCAGTGGAGTTTACAGATCAACAACACTATGACATTTTGGTAGTTTTAATTTTTTTTATTTCTATTTTCTACATGTTTGTTGATGTCTTTGTTGTTGGCATGTAAAATGAGAGGAGGACATCAAGCATGTCGTGGTGATGATCCACTTGGTTATCATGAACCTCCCATTCATCCAAGACTAAATGAAATAAGACCATAACTCCTCTTATCCATGTAATAGATGTGGGATGTCTTGCAAGATATATTACCTATGGTTTAACATGAAGCATATTGGCACTCTCCATGAAATTCCCAAGATGATGAAGAATCAGTTGAAAGAGAAAGGGAGAGGTCTATAAGTCCTCCCCATCACCATTATAAGGATAGAAGAGGTTAATTTCATCACCATGGTGGGTGACAAGAGAGATGAAACATATACCATCCTCCTATACCTACGCCTAGATATTTAGTGAAATATTTCATCAGGCTACACCCTCCTAGTTTTGATGGTACGCAAGAAGGATTTATCATAGAAACTTAGTTAGAAAGCATGAGAGGATGTTTTATCTTGTATGATTGTGACTCCAATGGGAAGTCCCATTCGGACACCCATCTTCTCATGGATGTAGAAAAAATGTGGTAGGAAGGTGAGGAGCAAAAACTCCACTTGATAGCCACTTCCCTCACTTGGGAACTATTTGAAGAACATTTTAGAGCACACTACCTATCCCTAAAATATGTTCAAGAATAAGGTAGATGAATTTCATGTCTTTCAGTAGGGAAGTCTCATTGTGACATAATATGATTGTCATTTTTTGGACTTAATCAGATATGTACAAGGTTATACAAATGAGATAATCCAAGTGAACATGTTCATCAGAGGCCTAAATGTGGAACTAGCTGGTATAGTGTGCATTTTAGCTCATGTAACCTTGGTAATAGTTGTTTAAAATGCCTACTTGGCCGAGGAGTCTCATGGAAAGACTCAAGATGCATGAGAAAATTTCCATGGCAAATTACAATATCAACGCAACTCAAATTGGTAAGGTGCATAGCTTGCACCTAGGGGAGCTTGGAAATCAACTCTATCTAAATCTAGACCCCTGCAATAGTAGTTTGAGGGTAATTATTTTAGCTGTAGTCAAAGTCAAAATTTATTGGAGAAATAATGTTGAAGACAAGGTGAGGCTAGGCCTCAGACCCATCAACAAACTTGGACTATGCAAACTCGGCAATCTGAATAGGCAAGACCATTTAGGTCAACTTATTCATTTAAACCTAGAATAATTGGATCCCCTTTAGGGTGATACCATTATAAGGGAGATTGTTTCACATGTGGATATCTTATTAATTTTGCATGATATTGTCCTCTTGGACCATTAACTTCTAGAAGGTAGAAGGCCCCAGTAACAAAGTAGATAGTGGGCGATGTTGGTCAAGGACATAAGATTTATCCAATGGTGGATGACCACCAAGTTGAGCACCAGCAATGGTTATTAATGCCATAGGTATGATTAAATGAAATTCAATTTCAATTTTTTTAATTTAGGAGCTTTAGAATCCTTTGTTTCTCTTTCTGTCATGGACCATTGTGGGTTGGTGGCTATTAGGTAGATAGAAAACTAGGTAGTTAAATTAGCCTCTAGGGCCAAGATGTCTATTAGCTCCCTGAGAGTTGGTGTCTTCTCCACTATAATGTTCTTGTGTATTATACCCTTATGCACCTACAATGTTGTCTTGGGTGTGGATTGGCTTTCGGATCATAAAGCCAAGTTATATTGTCATGACAAGGTCATCAAAGATGAATATGACCTAAGGATGCCTATGGAATTATCAATATTTAAGATACCTATTTTCATTCACATGATCACTGTAATGTAACTCAATAAGATTGTAAGAAAGGGATATCAATTATTTTCTATCATGGTAAGTGAAGGTCAAATGAGTTAAAAAAGGCTTATCTGGATGACAATCTTATTTTATGGGAATTTCTTGATGTGTTCCAAATGAATTATCAGGTATCTCTGCTCCATAGGAGATTGATTTTAAAATTGACTTGATACCTAGGGCTAATCCCATCTCGAAAGAACCATATAGAATGACCAAGGTGATTTGTGCAAACTCAAGTGGCAACTTGAAAAAATCTTAGAGAAAGGATTGATTCATCGTAGTGTGTCCCCATGGGGAGCACCAATCAACTTTTTTAAGAAGATAGACAGATCCCTTTAGTTTTGCATTAATTATCACTGATCAAATAAGGTAATAATTAAGAATAATTATCCCTTGCCTAAAACTGATGATTTATTTGATCAAATTCAGGGAGCCAAAATGTTCTCCAAGATTGATTTTAAATATGGATACCATTAGTTGCATATCACAAAGCTTGATATTCATAAGACTATGTTTCAAACATGATATGGACATTAATAATTTATAGTTGTACCATTTGGTTTGATTAATGCTCTAGCAGTATTCATGAGTCTTATGAATGGAATGTTTCACTCTTTTTTGGATTAATTTGTGTTGGTATTTATTGATGACATTTTGATCTATTCATAGAATGAAGAGTAACATGAGGACCATTTGAGGCAGGTCCTATAGGTTTTAAGAGAAAATTGATTGTTTAGAAACTTGGAGAAGTGCACACTTGCATATTTTAAGGTAAAATATCTAGGCACATAATTTTAGGATAAATAATCTCTATGTATCCTACCAAGATTCAAGTCATTATGGAATGGCCAACACCTTCTAATGTTATAGCATTTTTTAACTTCATGGGATTGGTAGGATATTATAGATGCTTTGTTGAGAATTTCTCTCACATTGAGAATCCCATCACTTCACTTCAGAAAAAGGGGAAGAAGTTTGTTTGGACAACAAGGTATAAGGAAGCTTTTCAACTACTAAAAGAGTGAATCACAAGTGCACCAATTTTGGTTGTGCCTAATCCTATGGGAGAATTCTTTATTTTTACTGATGTATCGAAGGAAGGATTAGGAATTTTACTCATGAAAGAAGGTAGAGTTATTGTGTATGAATCTCAAAAACTCAAGGATTATGAGATGAGATACCCCATGCATGATATTGAATTTTTAGCCATCACTCATGCTTGATTAATATGGTGACACTTTTTGCTTGTTCATCATTTTATTTTAAAGATAGATCATTTAAGTTTTCAACATATATTTAATCAACCTATCATTAATATGTATCAAAGGCATTGGATGGAATTTTTGTGTGAATATAACTATGAAATTTTCAATATCAAAGGAAATAAAAATGTAGTTGTTTATTCCTTAATCAAGAGGTGCCATGAGTTGGTATCAGTGTGTTTATAAACTAACTTGAGAAGTCATATTTTAAAGCACCTTCCTGAGGACAACCTCTATAAAGAATTAAGATAACTATTGGATTTTGGTATGAATATAAAAGGTAAAATTTAAGGTTATTATCTTGAGCCTGATGGTTTATTTCACCATAAAGGGCGTATCTATATTCCATTTGTTGGTGGCTTGCATGAGCTAATTCTATCTGAGTCTCATAGAGCTCCTTACCAAGTGCACCATGGAGTTAAGAAAATACATGTCGATTTAAGATAATTATATAATTGGGCCAATTTGAGGCATGAAATTTTTGATTTTATAGCTCATTTTATAGATTACCAGAGGGTAAAGGCCAAGCATCAACATCCAAAATGATTGTTATATCCTCATGAGATCTTGTAATGGAAGTGGGACACTATTTCCATGGATTTTATTATAGGCTTACCTACATCAAATTATCATCAAGATGTGATCATGGTCATAGTCGATAAGTTGACCAAAGTAGCTCACTTTTCTCCCATAAAGACCACTTACAATTCCAATTCAGTGGCAAAGGTCTTTCTTGATGACATTTTTATATTGCACATGATTCCCCATAAGATTATTTTAGATTGAGGTCTAGTTTTTACTTTTTACTTCTAGACTTCTTTGTAGAATCCATTGGTCACATAGCTCAGTTTGAACACTTCTTACCATCTTGAGACTAATCTATAGACTAAGAGAGTCAATAAGGTCTTGGAAGACATGATGTGCATATATGTTATGAATCAACAATCCCATTGGGTAGACTATTTTTACCTTATTGAATTTACTTACAATAATAGTTATCATAGTTCAATTAAGATGGAACCTTTCCAAGCTTTGTATGGTTGAGCTTCTATAACCCCACTGAATTGGGATCGGCTTTAAGATAGAGTCGTGATTGTCCCTATCATGTTAGAAGACATGGAGTGAAAAGTAATTAAGATATGACAACACTTGGAGACTACTAAGGATCGATAGAAGAAATATGTTGATGTGAAGAGAATTGATCGACATTTTAATGTTGGAGATAAATATGTATTGAAGGTAAGACCCAACAAGATCCCCATCCATTATGGAAAAGGGTCAAAGTTGGCACCTTATTTTGTTGGACCATTTGAAGTCTTAGAGACCATTGGTCTAGTAACGTATAGAATAGCCTTGCTACTTAGCCTATCTTGTGTTCACAATGCATTTCATGTCTCTATTTTATGTCAATATGTTGCTGACATTACTCATGTATTGGATCAGTCAGCCTTGCAAGTTGAGACTGATAGGGCTATGACTTTGGATCTCATCAAGATTTAGCATACAAGGTATTGGCACCTCAAGGTAGAGACTTGGATCAGGACAAGGTCCAATGGGATAAATATTATGAATCAATATCTACTTAGGAAGACTTTTTACCTTTGAGGGTTAAGTATCCTCAACTCTTTTAGTGACTTTCAGGTGGAAGTCTGCATAAGGGGAGGGTAATTTAAGGCCCTATTTTATATAGTGCTTATCTTGGAAAAAGATGACTATGAATGAAACCATGACTTACATATTTTGATTATTTAATTATGTTGTTAAGTCACATCCAACTAAGACATGCAATAATTTATGAAAAATTTTCATGTGTTGTTAACCATTGAAAGACATATTATTAATCATGTTTTGACTACTACTTATGAAAGAATAATGTTTAGATTTCCTTATGTAATGTCTATTTATGAAATTTTATTATGTATATGCGATATATTGAATTAAATCATGTTGAATCATTGCTTCTAATCTTATGAAATGGAAACTACTTATGCATTGAACCATATGAAATTATCCTCATGTATGTTGATATTCCATACATGATTGGTTATGATCAATTGATTGAAATTTTCTTGTTTGATTAAATTATGTAGCTTCAGGTATTAGGTTATAGGAACTTGATGTGTGCATCAAGTGTACAATAATAGAAAAAGGGCCAATGAAGGAAAGAGACTACGTCAAGCATATTTATTCTATCGATCCCTAGTAGTCTCCAAGTGTTTTCATATCTTAATTATGCATTGAACCATATGAAATTATCCTCGTGTATGTTGATATTCCATACATGATTGGTTATGATTAATTGATTTAAATTGCCTTGTTTGATTAAATTATATAGCTTCAGCTATTAGGTTATAGGAATTTGATGTGTGCATCGAGTGTACAAGAATAGAAAAAGGGCCAATGAAGGAAAGAGACTACACCAAGCATATTTCTTCTATCGATCCTTAGTAGTCTTCAAGTGTTGTCATATCTTAATTATGAATTGAACCATATGAAATTATCCTCATGTATGTTGATATTCCATACATGATTGGTTATGATTAATTGATTGAAATTACCTTGTTTGATTAAATTCTCTAGCTTTAGCTATTAGGTTAGAGGAATTTGATGTGTGCATCGAGTGCTCAAGAACAAAAAAAGGTCCAATGAAGGAAAGAGACTACACCAATAATATTTATTCTATCTATCCCTAGTAGTCCTCAAGTGTTGTCATATCTTAAGATAAGTATTTGGTTTCTTAGCATTTGTTTTAGGCAACCAATCTTTAATCTTGGTGGGTGAAACTTGTTGTTGCCTGACATGAAGATCTTTCATCCAATGTATAGAGTGTTTAGTTGCTATTTAGAAGATCTTCCATGAATGCCTTAGTACTAGATCAAGTGGGAATAGTGGTAATGAAGTCTTGGAAGCAACTGCATAAATATGCAAGAGTTACCCTGCACCTTAATTGAGCATGGTAAAGAATATCCCTTAATGAGGCATGGCAAGGAAAATGAAGGTGGTTGGATTATTATGGGATGTATTTATATATAGGTGTAACTCCCTTAGTTTAGGACTTTTTTTCCATTTCAAAAATAAGTTATACTTAGCATAGGAGAAGGAGAAATAATAGATAGGAACAACCAGTTAGGAGAGCTAAGAATAAACAACTAGAGGATAGTGCCTAGGCAGTTTGAAATTTGATAGGTGGGATTTCTAAAAACTTATATTTTCTTTTGTTCATTTGGAATGAAATGATTATGTTATTTTATTTTTCTTATTACTTTTAGGGGAATAAGACCACTTGGTTTATTCTACCTATTTTATTGTTTATCCATGGTTTAGCACTGTCCACCATGTAGTGCTTATCCATTTGATGGCCTTGGAGAGATTGATCCTGCTTAGTTGAATGAAATGATTTTTTAATCAACTAAAAGTGGTAATTAGATGTTAAGAGTGTTGCTTGAGTTAACCTATCCTGAGGCTAACCTTAGACTTATCCTTGAGCATTAGACTTACATTTTTAGTCATTCAACAGACCGTAGTCACCTATAGCCAATCATAACATAGTCCCAAAACTATCATCTTAGATTCTAATCTAAATTTCTTAGTATTATACCAATAGGATATTAACACTACATTTACGACACTAAAGCCACATGGTGCTATTGTCCCCAACTAGGTGATACTATCCTTAGCCCCGGCTCTTTCCAATAGATAATTTTTCAAAAATGTGTCCATCCTAAGGTCAACCTAAGCTCATATTCCTATTTCATAAGTAACAAAACCCTATAAATACAAGTCTAATCCACCTCTATTCACTAGATGGAAAATAGATGCAAAATCTATTCAAACCAAAGACAAAGTTGTGCAAAATTAGGGTATTTCAAATCTAGCATACTGCCATCTACAACAGCCCTAAGTCTAGTTTTCATGCATTTAAAATCTCAAGAACATTTAAGACATCCAAGGCCACTCTCATTATATCATTCACTTGCACATACATTAAACATTAAGTGGTAGAATGACATCAGACTTGATCTCTCCTCAGAGTATTAGTATGTAGGCAACTCTCTACACAATGGGGTGTTGAGGATATCCAATCCATCTTGCTAACAAACAAAAAATTATTACTAATGCCATACTTTTATGGATATTAGTTTTTATACATCAAATCAGATTTTCCAAGTACAATACAGAGCTATAGGTTTTGGTCATGTAGGAATAGGACTTACAAACATAGGTGTAGGTGCTCCTAGAAAATAGGAATAGTCCTACAAAAGGGACATTAGCACCATATTAAGGACACTACACATAGATGGTACTACTATCCAAACTAGGTGCTACTATTCATTGAATATATAAATAATAGAATCTTATTGATGACATAGACTATTACCCAGATCTCAAATTTTAGAACCTAGATCATCCACCACAGTTAATTTTTAAATAAGTATCTATTTATCCCTATTTATTTCTATTTATATAAATTCAAACAAGGTCAAAATCATAAAAAAATCATCATTTAATTATTATTTACTTATTTCACTAATTTTGGCATCACAACCCCTTAACCAAACATATGAATTACTTATGTAAAACCCTAAAATATTAAATCATTTAGTGAACCTATCTTACTTCAAAAATTGCATCAAAACCCTAGCTTGCGTTCATCCAAATTTTGTGCAATAAATTTAGGGATACATCCTTATAATTTTTTATTTTATTTATAAAACCTAGCTAAATTATAATCAATTTAACATTAGGGTTTCAATTTAATTTAAATTGTTGTAAATAAACCCTAACCCTACATGTTGTTAGGGTTTGTATCCTTTTTTCCCTATTTTCATTAGCTACTATTAATTATTCATAATTCATATATTCTATTGTAGTAGCTATATTTCAGTTTATTTTCTATATGCCATTTAAAAAATCTATCTCTCTTCCCCTAAGAAGAAGTGTTAGACTAGGTGGTAATCTTATAGAGCATATTCAAATTCTAGCTATCTGAACCTATAACAAGGACAAGAAACCTATTACAACTCCAAATATGAATCCTTCACACCTTGATTATGTGGAATTCAATGATAATGCATTAAATGATGAAAAATATAACCAAGAACAAGATCAAGTCCATATTGAGGATCAAGACATGCTACCTCCACTTAATGATAATGATATAATTATGAACAAGGATGAGATATCATAGGGATTTAAAGATAAAATTTAGGAATAACCCCATGATCATGCACAAAATTTACAAGCCATATTACAAATCAAGAATAAGAAAAATAATGGTCAATCTTCAACCCCTCCAGTTAATTATTGTGTTACACCTTCAATGGGGCCCACTCAACCAACTCAGCTAGCACAACCCAAGCTAGTTATTTGACCATCATTAATAGTTAAACCACATATGCCTAATTTTTCTCCTCTACATGTATAATCATTTATGCAAAAATTTATTTCATTGCAATCTAAGGTGTTACATCTTGAGCAGGTAGTAGCTAAGCCATCACATGCTTTGGATTCTAACATTCTCTTGCATAGACCTTTGACACATCACATTACAACAACTCCTTAACCATTCAATTTCATATAAACCAAGCTCACATTATATGATGGCAAGGGTGACCCAAATTATTACCTCAAAGTCTTTCATGCAACATTTTTGGACTATGTGTCTAATTATTGGCTTATTACGAAGCTATTTCCATGCAGTCTTAAGGATTATGCCCTATAGTGGTTCTATGATTTTCCAAACCAATATATTATGGCATTCAATCCTTTAGAATATATGTTCCTATCACACTTCTCTATTAACATCAGTGATAAGATATCATATGCACAAGTAGCATAGCTAAAGCAAAAGTCAAATGAGCCCATAGCCTATTATGTCTTACGATACAAGATAATATTATCAAAATTGACTAGCCCCATGGTAGATAGAGAACTTCAAGATATATTTAAACATAGTCTATTACCATCACTTCATGAAGCTATCTTATTCAAGAAGTTTCCTACATTTGGTGATATGTGCCACACAGTTAAGGAAAGAGAGGTTAAACTCTTATCAATGGGCAAACTCAAGTATATAAATGGATCAGATTCAACTATTAAGAGTATAAATAAACCTCCATACAAGGTAAGATCCACAAAAAACAAAAGTGATCAAAAGGCCATAGTCAATGTAGCTTCAAAGCCTTCTCATAGATTGGTTTTATTAGCTCCTCAGTGTGCAATCTTATTTAATCTACCAGAGTCACTAGCATGAGTTTTACAACAACTATTGGAATGCAATGTCATATCTGTCCCTCTTATTAAAGAGGTTGATATGACATGGCATCTTCATAATATTTAATATTCAAATGCATTCTATGAGTATCATAGCCACACAAAAAACAAGTGCATTAGCCTGAAACATAAGATACAAGATCTCATTGAGGCTAATATTATTGATGTGGGCACACCCACAGAGGCACAAAAATAACAAACAAAGGTAAAGGCACTTAATATATTTGTAGATCCTTTCCCAAAACATATAGCTAATGAGGTAGGGGCACATTGGGTGTTCACCATACATACTAGGCTCATCCACCACCAGCGTCCTATCACACAGTTACAAAGGAGACACATCCCTTGCATAACATCATTAGCATGTAACATATTATAGTGCCACCTATACCACTTATCAAATTTTTAGAGCAGGATATTATGGACCATGACATATATTTACATGCACTCCTCATACGAGCATTTATAGACCACTATCCTATTCACATTGTTATGGTTGGTAATGGATCAAGCATAAGCACATACACCATGACACTTTTTCAATGCTTGGGATACACAGAGTGGGATATATTTACTATAGATATAGTCATTAGTAGTTTTAGTGGCCACATTAAAAGCTTCATTAGGGAGATTTTGGTTTCATTATAGGTTGGATGAGCACACATAGCCACTCAATTCCTAATAATACCTAGTGCAAGTGTATTCAACATATTATTTGGAGGGCCATGGTTATAGTAGATCTGAGCTATCCCATCTATATTACACCAATTCCTGAAGTATATACATGATAATGACATGATTAAGATTGAGGGTGTCCCATATGATTATCCTCTTCCCCTCCCACAAGCATTTCCAACACAGATTCCAATCACACTTCCAACATCGACACCAGTTACAATTCTAGAATTGCCAGATAATACATGATTGTCCATTATAGTAGAGAGTACAAATCCTATGCATACATCATAGTGTTTAATAGAGTCCTCAAAGCAGGCCATGTCTAATTATATAGTTTCTGATTGCATGCATACTCTCCCTCAGAGACCATTACTAGAGAGACCATTGCATTAGAGTTACATCAAATATTCTAGAGGGCCTTCCTCTACTCATATTAAGTTGAGATAAGTTATATTAAAATCTATGGTTTTTCAACACAGGGCACTTATAAATTATAATTCTATCAGATGGGTCACTAAGACCCCTACAATTCACATGGCATCAAAATTAGTGCCACAATGTCATCACATCACTACTCAAAAAGTTTCAAAGTCAACTTATACCACACACTAGATCATGGGCTCATATTTGCCCTTTCACATCGCATGCATGATCTAGGTTCCACTCTTCGACATAAGTTACTGTGATGGTGAGTCTCCCATGAGACTCATTGGTTATTATGGTTCCTACTCGTATACATACTTCCTTCTCTCTCTCATTTCTTGTACATAGTTTACTTTCATTTTTTTGTACATAGCTTATACTAAGAAAAAACACAAAAATAATACATGTCCAAATGCAAAAACATTCAAATATATTTAAAATACAAATTTTATAGATTGTATGCATTGCTATGTTTACATTTATACTACTTGCTAGATATTTCATATTGTTAGCTATCTTAGTATAGTTAGTTTTATCATACACATATGCTTCACTTGTTCTTATTTAGTGCTTGCAGATTCCAGATCAGACTCCAATCCACTGCACTAATATAGACTAGCTATCATCTACCCATTGGGGAATTTACACCAATCTAGGTTTATACATTGATGCATCCACCCACTTAGGGGCATCTCTTATACAGCTGTTATAACCAAGTTTTATCTTTACATACTATACATTCCAGTTTATGCATTGATTTATCTTGATATTGATCATTACTCCTCATTGCTCATATTTTTTGTCAACTATCACTAGTTAGCCTCAGTATATATGCATCCTCACATTTACATAGATTTGTACTACATATTTATACATGCTTTCATTTCTAGTTCCTAGATTAGACTTGATTGTGTTCATATGCTTCTTACATCTTCGAGGGCATTTAAATTTGCCATTGTTCTTTGGATTCTATGCCACTTCTATGTTTGTATGCCTTGGGCATGTGCCCATGTCCCTTATGTGCGCTCTTTCATGCTTTTATATGCAGACATTTGAACATGTCATTCTATGTGTCTCTATGTCAAATTGCTTGTTGTTTGTGTATGTGGACATTTGAACATGTCCTTGTCTATCTTCATTCTAAGATTTAGTGACATGTGCCCATATCCCTTTTACTATGGCCCCTTCACTTATCATTTTAGTGCCTCATGTGCTTGTATGTTTGCTTTGTTGTATGCTTCTACACCATGACACTTTTATTTGCTTGTTACACACACACACACACACACAAGTTTTTGATGCCATGAGGGATTTCATGCATCTACCCTTCCTACTTGGGAGCCTTGATGGACATCATGCCCCATCCCCCTAGGTAGTTACTCACATTTAATATTATATACATTGCTTACATCTATATTGACACCCTTTTACAATGTTATATTACAACATACATCTTACATTTCCTACCTATGCTCAGATACATTGACATTATGATGTTATGTTTTACATTATATTGGAATATTACGCACATGCTCTGACTAACATATTTTACAGAGCTACTTCTCTAGAGGGAAGTTATTACATAGGTTTCACAACTACCCTCAAAAGAGGGGGTATTCATATCGGTTTATCATAGAGATCAGGATCCTACATTGATTTTCACAGATACATTTCAACACCCAAGCTTAGTTTTAGATATCAAACTCAGGTCCAACACATAATAAAATAGAGATTCAAAATTTAGTAAAGATCACTTAGAAATCTGACTAGATAGTAATTAGTGCCTAGATTAGGACACTAGCACTAACACTACTATCCACTATAGGGCACTATTGTCCAGTAGTCCCAGCTTCAGGACAATTTAGATCATTCAAACTAGTACACTAGGTACAGTACAAATTTGTATAGATACAATCACAAGTTTGGTAGTTATGTTTAAATTTAGCTTAGATTTATTCGTTCCAATTCAGATTCATACAATTTACTCATATTTTGGGGCATCATCTATGACATGATCACTCATACATTCGGATCAGTTACATAGGTTCAATTATTACATACTTGATTCAGATTCAATATACTTAGATACCGAATTGGGGGCATGTACATAACACATAGTTTCCATATGCTCAGATTTAGATAGGTTGATCAAATGGAATGGAAAACTCTATGTAATTATCTATGTTGTATATACTTTCTATCACATTCCAAGTTGTTAGTAGATTCATGACTTACTCCATTTGTAGTGGTTGGCATTCCTAAGTGGCCTAGAGCTGCCTAATATACCTGAGTGGCCACAGAGCCGAATACATAATTAGATTTACTCAATTAGATACTTTCAACACTTTTCACAATATAGTTACAGAAGTATCTACTTTATATAGGGGGCAATGATGGAGTCCCAACGGATAGTTTTTTAAATGTGTGTCACTCTTGAGGTCAACCTAAGCTCATTTTCTAATTCGTGCAAGTAATAGAACCCTATAAACACAAGTCTAATCCATCTCTATTCACTAGATGGAAAATAGATGCAAAATCTATTCAAACTAAAGATAAAATTGTATAAAATCAAGGTATTTGATATTTATTCTACCCTAATTTAAGCATACTATCATCTACAACAACTCTAAGTCTAGTTTTTAAGCATTTCAAATCTCAAGCACATTAAAGACATCTAAGGGCACTCTCATTCTTGAATTCACTTGCACATACATCATGCACTAGGTGGGATAACTACATTAGACTTGATCCCTCCTCAGAGTATTGGTATGTAGGCAACTCTCTACATAATGGGGTGTTGAGGATGTCTAGTCCATCCTACTGACACACATAAAATTATTGATAATGCCATAATTTAAAGGAGATTAGGTTTTGCACATCAAACAAATTTTCTAGGTATAACACAAAGCTATAGATTTCAGTCATGTAGGAATAAGACCTACAGACATAGGTGTAGGTGCTCCCAAAAAATAATAATAGTCCTACAAAGCGGACATTAGCGCCACATTGAGGACACTATACACATATGGCACTACTATCCAAATTGGGCACTATTGTCTAGTGAATAGATGAATACCATAATTCTGTTGATGACATAGACTATTGCCTAGATCTCAAATTTCAAAACCCAGATCATCTACGATAGTTAGAATTCAGATAAGTCTCTATTTATCCTTATTTATAGAAAGTCAAACAAAGTAATAATCAAAACAAATTTGTACTTAATTAATGTATATTTATTTCACTGATTTAGGCATCTAATCCCCTTAACCAAACATAGGAATTACTTGTGTAAAACCCTAAAAGGTTAAATTAAATTTCTACTTTCTTGTGTGAATATATTTATGTTATTATGACACTAAGTGAGGGTGGTGTATGAGAAGCATATTCATGCTGATAGCATATCAAATTCCTCTTGTGTTGGGCATGATGGAAGGTTGTTTGATTCTCCTATAAATGTCCTGACAATAACGTGTCAAATTCTACCTATATTGGGCATGGTGGAAGGTTGTTTGACCCTTACTTAGACATCACAGTGGTAACCATTGAAGTCCTCCTATGTTGGGCATGGTTTTAGGTTGTTCAACTCTCCCATAACCATTGGCATAAAGTAATAGAGTAAAATATCCTATTGTTACTCCAATATTTTGATGGGCCTTATTTTGTTGTGAAATCTTACCTACTAGTTTTATATTTCTAAATGCTTAGCTTCACTTGAATGATCTTTTGAATGCTTGTTTATTTTGTATTTGGGACTAATATTCCCTTGGGGTAGGAATTGGGAATATGACTATAGGTTTTGCATGGTCATTCGCTTGTATTAATATACCCTTACCTATTTATCCACCCTTGCCTTTACCAAGGGGTATAAACATGCTCGGAGTTGAGAGTCTCGAGTTTAGGTGTGTCTAGAGTAGTAGCTCAATGATGAGAAAATGTTGGGCATTGAGCCTTTCTTCTTATGGCTAGTAGGTGCTTGAGAGAGGACTGTGTAAAGTGTAAAGCCTCTAGACTAGTAGGCAAGTGGGATATTTCCACGTGGTATCATTTGGGCAACCCATAAATCCATAGATGATTGTACAAAAATCCTACCTCTGGGCTAGTAGGCAAGTAAGATGTTGCCATGAGGCATCATTTTGGTAACCCATGATCCTAGAGTTGGTCATTCAAGGAGCTTGCCTCTATGATGGTGGTCTAGTAGGATGTTGCCATGTGGCATCATCTTGACAGTCCATAGCCTTGGGGCTACAAGTGCAATACAAAAGCTTGTCAGACTAGCAGGTAAGTATTAAGATATCACACGGCAATAAAGGTCCCTAGGAGCATGAGGAGAATCCAACATGGCCATGGAGCCATTGAAGCTACCACATGTAGTCCAGTTACATCATCTTTGTACTAGGTTTAAATTGATGGTCATTTCGACATCATAAGTGCAGTAATATTTGGTGTAAGCTCATGGAGAATCTTTAGTGGTAGACAAACAAATCAGGACTGTGAGCTTTTAAATTATTGGCTTAGGTCTATTAAATTCACATGGCAGTGATAGTTATTTTTTTTGTGATTGACTGGACATTGTTATCTATCTATGATCGTAGGTGTTCTATTTGGTTTTATGTTGTGTCATTCCTGTCTTTTAAGAGAAAAAAATGGGCATGACATGCATATGCTTACTAAGCTTGTAATTATGTAATCAAAGAAAGAGGATCGATATTAGTTACCAGTTTATAGAAAACCTATTTGAAAACACTTTAATAATTACATTATTTTACCACAAGATCAGTCGTAGCTAGTCATTGCATTCTAAACCAAGGGTAATTCCCTTAATGCATTTCTTATAGGTTATAAGCTAAGTAAATCAATGTTGTGCAGAGTTAAACACTATTGCAAGATGATTAGATATGGATACCCAGTTCTTGGACCTCCAAGTTGACAGATTGCCTCTGTAAAGTGTCCATGGAGCTTAGGTGTCCATTTTAGCTTTGGCTTAGGATCAATAAATAAAATAAATTCCATTATGTATTGGATGGCATTGCAATAGAAAAAATACCTTTGTTTCCAAAGGCTTTTTTTTTCCTTGTTAAAAATTTAGATGGCTTAGTAGGAATTAGTTTTCATGAGAGCTTACTCAGAAGGGGTATTATGCGAAAACCAAAGAGACATATACGGTATAAAAGTTCCTTAAACTTTCAAAAAATGCATACTTACAAAATGTTAAATTTGGTAAAATAAGGTTAACTACAACTGCACTATTAAATTATGTGACATGTCTATGTCTTAGCAGCATACCAACCTAATAAACTTGCAATAGAGTTTCATGATGAAGACTAGTTAAATATTTTTAAGGTATTGCTGAAAAATTATAAGAGTCTTTTTCATATTAAGAGTGCTATAACTCTTTAAATTTTATGCAATACACATTGTTAAAGAAATTAGCATAATTTTAATTTAAAAAATTATTAGAAAAAAAAGACTAAATTTAATTGAATAAAAACACACAATTTGCAACAAAAAAAAAAAAAAAAAAGAAATATCCATACAAATCTTCAACTTTCTACTTTCTATTGCTTTCCAACTTTAAAAACAACTTCTTAAAAAGTAACTACTTCTTATTTTAAATTACAAATATTTCTTTTAACAACTTTTGAATTTATAATGACAACTATGATCTTTCGAAACAAAATTATAGAAGCATTGCCCCAACATGAGACCCCTATGTTGCTCTTTCTCTTGATTTCTATGAAATTGGTGCCCGTTTTAATTCGTAGCTCACTATAGTTACTTAGATCGCCCAACTTCCAAGAATCACCGGTTCGAGCCTCTGCATAACAAATTAAAAAATTAAAAAACCTAAACATGAACTAAAACGAGGGTAAAATTATAACAGACATCTATTAAACCAGATGCAAAATAGATACAACAGACAGCTCACTTATCTGGTCTTAGGTCCCAAAATGGAGGTATTACCCTTCATCCAACTGAAGCTGGACTATTTTTCACAAACAAATGAAATGTGCAAAACTCTATTTTAAAATACACAAAATTTGGAACTCACTATAAATTTTTTATTTTATTTTCACAAACATATTTTTAAATTAATACAGTTAGCCTTTTCTTATCAGAGAACTAATAGGTGGGAAGATACATGGCAAATTTATTGAATATAAATGATTTGACGTACCTAGCTTATTAAATATAAAGGATAAGGGGCTGATTGATTTTTAAAAATGAAATTTTTTGTAGTTATAAAATAGATTTAAAATAAATTTTATAAATATTATGTTAAGTTTTTATAGTCAATTATATTTTGGATAAATCAAAATTATAATATATATATATATATATATATATATATATATATATATATATATATAATATTGTAATTATATTCATTAAATTATAATGTAAATATTATATAATTTAAATATTTATTTTTTCTGGAATAAGAGTAATTTTTTGAAGAGATATGAATTAGAAAATACTTTTGACCAAAGTTATGAAGTCAAAAAATTATGAATTGGGAGAAAAAGTTTTTTCAAAATGTAGAGCTTCAAACCAAACCAATGACACAATGAGGGGCCCAGTGCTCTAACACTACAAAGCAAATAATTAAATCCAACTCAACATTTAAGATGAAGAACAAGAAATTATATAGAAGGGTCCACACCCTCAACAAACAAAGATCGAAGATTAAACAACATGATAAATCTTTCAAAGTGGAGTAAAAAATCCTGAACCAAAAGAATGTTGCAGACCTTCAACAAACTCGTAACAAATAGTCAGCGAATAGACAGTTAAAAAATAGCTTTGAGGAAAGATAGATAATCCATTAAAAATAAATGGGTTCCCCTGCAAGCATAAATTAGTCTTCTCCCTCTACAGGGGAGAAGATCAACAAATGTCCACTATGCACCATCATCAATTGCGACTGTTGAATTCATCTTTAAATGCTTTGCTTCCATATTTCTTCCTTTTCACTTGGTAGACAAATCTTTGTTGGAAATGGAAGCCGATTGTTAAAAACTACATCCATGGGAAGATTTGTGATGAAAACCCACATTGTCAGATTCCAACCTAAACTTCAACTTGCTAATATCTATATCTCACTAGTGAAGCATTTAGAATTTTGATTTTGATTCGCATATAAGGCAATAAAATCAAAAGCCTCACTTGACTTGTAAGCGTTGTACATGATGTTACAAAGCACACCTAATTTCTTTATGATGTAGGGGCTTTTTTGTTTTGTTTTAAGTAACCCAAGTATAATGGCTCTAGAAATTTTCAATAATTTAAATTGAAACAATTAATTAAAAAAATAAAAGAATAATTTACACTTTATTTTTACAAATCTACACTTTACCAAAACATAAACTTACATCCTTTCAGATATAACTTACATTTTGAAGGTAACTGGTAATAAATATCACGTCAAGCTCTTATAATCAACCATATTCGAGATAAATCAAAATTATATATAAAAAACAATATAACTATATTTATTAAACTATAATTTAAAAATTATACAATTAAAATATTTGATATTAACTGGGATACAACAAAGCAAATAAAAATTTGTGGGCTCCACAAGTAATGTTACAAAGTGCACTATAGCCCCTTCTTTATGACTACGAACTTTACCACTACATTTTAAGCAGCATAGAGTCAACAAAGACTCACAAATTTACACTACTTTAGATTGAAACAACCAATAAAAGAATGCCAATTTACAATAAACCACCTTACCTTTAATTTATGTTTAAGTTTTATGTGCATGAACAATATTAAAGAAAAGTCTCACAAATAGAACATGTTCCAATTGTTAAACAATATTATTATTATATTTTATCAATAAAACAAACATACACACATATATAATATATTAAAAGTTGAATATATAATATTTAATACTATTTAAATATTTATTTAATAATACTTTAAAATAATTAATTATATTATGATAAATATAAATTAATTATTCATATTTTAATGTTCAGATTAAATTTTAGTTATAAATTTACAAAGTACATTTTATGATTTATCTACTAAAATATTTATATCATAAAATTTATAATAAATTAAACCTTCAAATCTCAAATGTAAATAATTAAAATAACATATTAAAATAGAATTTTTTTTAAAACTCTAAAATAATACAGCCCCAGATCTAAAACTAGGGTGCAAGACTTGTAAGACCTTTCTTCAGAAGTGCCCATTGACGTGATGGCAGCAGCTTCCTTCTCTAGTACGCTTTCAAAAGAAAGAAGTTAAAGCAACGTAAAGAACGTTTTTTCAATCGCTGAAATCTCGTTTTGAAGAAAATGTGTATGACGAATGGGTCCCATAAACTGCAGCGGTCTCGTGAACGTTATTAAAATCCTTCATTCATTTCTTATCATCACGTGCGCAGGCCATGGGTCTTCCGACCCCAAAATCTCACTCGCCTGGCATCAACACAGGTGTCAAATTCTCACTGTCCAAGTCCGGTCACAATTCTGACATCAATGAAGGTTTGTTTCGTTGTGTGTCACAGTACCGTGTCTGCCTGAACTTGAATTTTATTGCCAAAATCTGATATCTCCCACCACGAAATTGCCATAGTACATGACTTTTCATGCGACCGCCATTGCAGTAGAACAAAAGATTTTTGTGTGCTTGGGGTGGTTGCCAAATCCTTGAATTACAATGGAATATGCAGCACGGTTTTCTTATTTTATAGCACCGTGTCTTTACTTAATGTCTGGAGTGCTATCCGCTTCCCTTTGCTTAATGTCTGGAGTGCTATCCGCTTCCCTTGTATCTGGCCAACTGATTCATGGTTTGGGATTAGGTTATTCTTCCCTCTCACCTGAAACAAACCAGACGGTACTGGTGTCGGCAGATGGCACATTTTCTGCTGGGTTTTATAAGGTTGGCATCAACGCCTATGGTTTTGCCATATGGTATTCCCATACACCGGAACCCCACACAGTCGTGTGGATGGCCAATGGAGACAGACCCGTTAACGGAAAGGATTCGCGTCTCCGTCTTCAAAAAGACGGAGACTTCATCCTATTCGACGCGGATGGAAGCGCTATATGGAAGACCAACACCAGAGACCTCCATGTCAACGAAGCTGCACTTCTAAACACCGGAAATCTGGTGCTTCGCAGCTCTGGGAAAATAATTTGGCAAAGCTTTGACTCCCCTGGTGATACGCTCCTTCCTCACCAGCCATTCACCAAGGATTCACAGCTACTCTCCAGAATGGGCTTGGACACCTATAAATCTGGCTACTACCGTTTCTACTTCAACGATGATAATTATCTGCAACTCATTTATCAAGGTTTGAATCTCTCCAGCAAGTATTGGCCTTATCCTTGGTTGGATCCATTTGGTAATGGCAGAAGTACTTATAATATTACTCGCTCGGCAGTTCTCGACGGAGTCGGGAGATTCACCTCAAGCGATCAGTTAAATTTTACCGCCTCAGATTATGGGAAAGGTCCCATGAGAAGATTGACGCTGGATGTTGACGGCAATTTGAGATTGTACAGCCTCGACACACAACATAAAAGCTGGAATATTACGTGGATGGCAATGACCGAGCAGTGCAGAGTTCAGGGTCTCTGTGGTTTTAATGGCATATGCATATATGCACCACAGCCCAAGTGTGTGTGCCCTCCTGGCTTTAAGAGGGTAGATTCTGCGGATATGTTCAAAGGCTGCCGGCCGATTGAGAAACTAGCTTGTGGCCCAACTAGTACTAAGCTTCTTCGGCTTCCATTCACAGATTATTATGGTTTTGACCATGGGTATACAGTAGGGGTGTCCTGGGAAAAGTGCAGGAAAACCTGCATGGATGACTGCAGTTGTTTAGGGTTTGGTTACAGGCATACCGGGACTGGACAATGTTACCCAAAAACTCTACTTGTCAGCGGCTATCAATCTCCTGGGGTAAAGAACGACATGTATATTAAAATATCTGTTAAAGATTCTTCAGTGACTCACGGTAGCGCCTCATCTCCGTTCAATTTGGTGCAATCGGCCGGCTCACTGCAATGTTCAGAACCCCAAGTCCGACCACAAAACAGATCCTTCATAGCTGCGAAAAAGGGCAAAAGAAGTCAGGTAGTCATTCCCATGGCATCTTTTGTTTCTGCAATTGGAATTGCAGAGATTGTTTTCATAGCACTGGGATGGTGGTTTCTGTTGAGAAACATTGATGATGCCAATGTCTATAACCGCCAGGGCTACTTTGCCGTTCCTGGCGGACTGAAAAGGTTTACGTTTTCAGAACTGAGAGAAGCGACCAATAATTTTAAAGATGTAGTGGGGAAAGGAGGGTTTGGGACCGTGTACAAGGGCCGCCTTTTGCCAGAAAATAAAATGGTCGCAGTTAAGCGATTGGAAGGAGTGTCGCAAGGAGAAGATGAATTCTGGGCAGAGGTGAGTATGATTGGCAGAGTGAATCACATGAATTTGGTTCGCATGTTTGGGTTTTGTGCAGAGAAAAAGTACAGGCTATTGGTTTATGAGTACGTTGAAAATGGTTCTCTGGATAAGTATCTCTTCACCGAAAACAGTTCAAGAGTTTTAGATTGGAACGAACGCCTTCGAATTGCGGTGGGGACGGCCAAAGGATTGGCTTATCTGCACGAAGAGTGTCTGGAATGGATTCTGCACTGTGACATTAAGCCCCAGAACATACTTCTGGACGAGCAATTTCGTGCCAAAGTGTCAGACTTCGGACTATCAAAGCTGGTAGACAGTGGGCATGACAGGGATCGCGCGCTCACCTTCTCTACAATACGAGGGACGCGAGGGTATTTGGCACCAGAGTGGACAGTGAACCTTCCTATCACCGCCAAAGCAGATGTCTACAGTTTTGGAATTCTCCTGTTGGAATTAGTGAGCGGGCAAGACGCTGCAAATTTCAATGTGTCGGGTTCAGGTGGTAACTTAGTGCAATGGGCTTATGAGAATGTGAAAGCAAGAAAATGGTTGGAGAATTTGGTAGATCCAAAAGTGGCTGGGGAGTGGAAATCCGAGATGGAAATGGAAGTGGAAAGAGTATTGAGCACGGCACTGCTGTGCGTTGAGCAAGACAAGGATCGCAGGCCTTCCATGAGCGAGGTTGTTGAGATGTTAACGGTGTCCCTTATCAGAAATTCCAGCGATGTGGGAGTGTCATCAGCTTATGGATCCGCGTGTTCTTCTTCTTCTGCGGAACACTTTAATTCGGGGCTTCCGTCTGTATAGGTAATTTCCCGTTTTGTCTTTGGACTTCCTCCTGTTTTTTTATTTGAATAATTGGGATTAAGGTTTAGTTTAACGACAGTATTAATAATTTGTTTATATTATTTTTTAAAATATTTTAAAATTCAAATTATAAAATAATAATCTATACAATACATTGTTAAATTTAATATTATAAAATAATGATAAAAATATAAAATATTAGTACATACCTGATCATTTACCTATTTATCAACAACACAAAATTATTTCATCTCATTGTGCAAGTACTTAAGTAGCAATTACTTCATTTCATTATACAAGTACTTAAGTTATATCACGACATTTGATCATGCTAATCTTATTTTAAATATGCAAAATTGTACTCTAAGGCAAATTGCTTCGCTCCTTCCTTGATACACTTAAAAATCTCAACAATCATAAGATAATTATATTTCTTTTAAAAAAAATCATTCCATCTAATTCAATTATCTTTACATATTTTTAAAATATTATAAATATAAAAAAGTTTGTTTCTTAATTATTACAACCATGAACTCAATATTTAATAAATCTTTATATATCAACTTATCTTAAAAATATTCTTGAGAACCATTAAAATGTTATGTTAACATCTAAATACATTATAATATGAATGTTCCAATTTAGGTAATTTCAATTACATCTTCATGAAACTCTATTTTCATTCAATTCTATTTCTCATCACTTTCTGTATTTATTAAACAACTTTCCTTTTAAATTCTACTCATCTACGTATAAACCTGAAATAATATAAACAAACTGACAATACTTTTCTCCCATTTACATTCTACTCATCTAAATATAAACCCTGAAATAATATAAACTTACAAGACTTTTCTCACTATGCAGGAACTGCCCGGTAGGCCACTCTTTGTTTTCTTTAATGGAGCCAAACAAAACGGAAATGACTCCGTAATAGCCATTAAGATACACCTTACAAAGGCACCAACCGCCGTACCACATCATGATATCTCCACTGCAAAACATTAGTAATGTGAAATGCCCGAGCAACAAAAGGTACTTCTCGACACTAATTGGGTAAAAGTGGATGAAATATTAGAGCTTAGTGTTTTTTGTTTTTTTTTTTGAATTGGCAAATTCGACTTGGGGAACATTGTGACTTTAAGTACGCCATGTTACATTTTCTTAGTAATTTTGTTGTTTATTATTAAAGTAGCTTTATCATTCGGATCGTTTTATCTTCTTCGACTTCTGCGTTTAAAAAAAGGGTAACATTGGGTATAAAGCATTCATTATTGTCTTATTTTGTAAATATTTAATGTTAGGATGAGAAAGTTATTATTTATAGAAATGTAATATTTTATGTGATGTAGAATTGTAGTATTTTAAACTATTTAAGTTATTATGGATTTTGTTTGTTTTGATATCTCAATTTACATTATGGTGCAAGTTTTTAATGACTATTTTTAAATTTATGAAAATTTTAAATATTTTTTTCATCAAGTTTACATCAATAATATTCTTAATTACAAATTATGTTTAATTTATTATTTACATATTATAACATTTTGTGGGTTATGCATTACATATTTTTGTAAAAAATACTTTTTTATATAACATTTTAATGAATATGTGTTTTATTATAAGTCCCTGAGTGTTAGATCTTATTTTCATTGAGCTAAAACTAATAATTCTAGGGCTTATTCTATTCTATTTGTTCAAAATCATTAGTTGTAGTTCTTACATGTTACATTTAACCCTGGACTATTTTGCTTGCATATTGTTAAAAAACTAGGGTATTTGCATACTCCATATGTTTTCATCTTATACTGGACCTAAAGTAATAATATCTAAGAGCCTAATTAGTTAGAGTGATAGAATAAATTGCTACCCTATTAATTTTGTTGAAATTCTTTTGGTTAAACATAAAACGTACTTGAAAAGTAAAATGGTCTCTCAGTGACGTTAATGTTCCTTCTACTATTGTATGTTTTGTTGTAAAATGACGTTGAAGTTCCTTTATATAATAACATTTTAAATTGATCTAAAATTGATAACACTTATGATAGTAATCATCAAGATGAAGTTGATAGAGTAGAAAAACTTGCACAATTTAAGAAACATATTACGACTGACCCTAATAAAATAGTATAATATTTGTATGTATTAAAATACGTCAAATGCTAAATATTAATACAACATTATTCAAATGAATGTACAATACAACATGTAACTTAAAAGGTTAATAATGGATATTTGAATGATAACAATATAGATCAATCTCTTAGACGGTCACCTTCTATGCATCATGATATGGTAATTTCCCCAATTTCTTTTGAAACCATGCCTCCTCTTCTTTTTATTCCTTTCACTATTGTTAATGCATCTTTTGCTTCTCAACTTCAAAATCCTCCACTTCTGCGTCTCAAATTCCTCTACCTTCTCATCATGCTTCTCAAATTTCATCTATTGTTGATAATGCTTCTCAACTTACTTCTTTTATCAATGCTTAAAATCTAATTTTCTCAAAGTGACCACTATGACACAAGCCTTATGTGATGTACAATAAGATGTTAAATTTATTTCCCAAGAGTCTCAAATGCAAGGAAATATGGTCACTTACAATGAAATTTTACTTACCCCTTTAGATTATTGTTAGGAACTTGTGCAACCCATTCTCTTTACTTTGTTAGAATATTAGTTATTATGGACGCATAAGCTTTGTAAGTTATCCCATGAGCATTTTGTTTTATCCCACATTCATGGAAAGTAGTAGTTGCTTAGATTAGACTTAGTATATAAGTAAATGTTGAGGCCAATAGAGGCATCCACAAATTTATTATATTGAGTTTTCTCAAAGGAGGTTGCCCCCTTGAAGTGGTTTGTGATCAATATAATCATTTTGGTGCTTTTGTTAATTATAAATCTATTATTTCATGTAGTCCTTAATTTGTTACAAGAGGATCTTGTCATCTAGTATCAGAGCACTTTTCAAGGTCATTCTTTTTTCCTTCAAAAAGTTTTAACTATGTTTTGCTACATAATCCATTTAAGTAATTTTTCAGAAAGTCTTAACTTTATTCTGTTGAATAATCCATTTAAGTAATTTTTTAAAAAGTATGGTAAAATCTTGACCGCATAACTGGTGAAAGCCTTAAAATTCATTGTGAGGAGTACCACATGAACACCAAAGTAGATGACCCATTGAAAGGACCTGTAAGCGAAACGGGCAACGACCCTTCTCGATTGAGTAGTTCCCATCCATGAAGAAAATCAAGCGTTGTTTTTGAGAGGTAAATCTATGGCCATAAAATTTATGGAGAGAGGTACTCACTTAGATGACATTGGTGGCTAGAGTGATATCTTAAAACCCTTAGGCAACCATTGAAACTTGGGGCCCATTTCTACCATTTTCAACATATTACTAGTAGAGTATTAAAAACTGTCATATCATATTTTCAATAGAGTATCAGTAGACTTGTCATACTAGTTTTAACATATTACCAATAGAGTATCAGAAAACTACTATATCAGATCTGTAGACTTGTCATATTGGTGTCAACATATTCCCAGTAGACATGTCTTAAAAAACACAGTAACAAAAAATAAAGTAATTTTTTCATTTGTTTGCCATATCTCTCCATCTGTAGCCCCGTTGATCCTTAGTTTTTATTTAGACACCTAAAATTTTATTTTTCATATTTTCTTCTTTGAGGTCCCATACCCTGATTCCACTCCTAATTCCTACAAATCTCAATTTACCCCTTTTTCAGGTTTTGCCATAACTTATTCTATTTTTGTCCGTTTGCTTCAAAAAATTTCCATAGTGTTTATCTCCTTGTTTTACTCCTTTGACCCTTTTTGATAAATTTTTAAGTTTTTGCATTTTCACTTCTGAAATTGTCCTCACTTTCATCAATCATACTCTTATTATGCAAAAAAATTAATCAAAGTACTTTTACCCATTTCATTTTATCCCAAATTAATAAATTCCTTACTAAATGTGTCTTAACTCTAGTTGTCCTACCCATTTCAAAAAATATATATTTTGGTCATGGTAGTAACCCGAACATGAGTAAAAAATATGGAGGATGAAATTACTACCCTTAAGACCCACATCAAAGATCTTGATGAAAAAAGTCTTAACCTCAGTCTTCAACATACCACTAGAAGACATTCAAAGTCCTCATTAGACATTGGGTTTTCTTCTTTCAATAATTTTTATGGATCGAAGCTTAATTGTTTTCAATTTAATGGTGTAGATTTGACTAGATGGATCTATCAGCCAGAATAATATTTTAGTCTACATAATACTTTTGATGCCAAGAAGGTCCCGCTTGTATCATTTCACTTGGAACATAAGGTCCCTCAATGTTATTGTTGGTATACCAAGGCTCATGACGACCCTGTATGGACCAATTTTTGCACCCTCATTTTCCAACAGTTTGGCCCTAGTGTTTTTAATGACTTCACTGGAGCACTCACTAAACTTTGATAAATAGGAACTGTGAGAAAATATCAAACAAAATTTGAAAAACTAACCAATCACACAGAGGGATTGTCTGATGAATTTTTTAGGAGTTGCTTTGTGAGTGGACTAAAAGATACAATTTGATTGAAGGTCAAAATATTTTGGCCCAACACAATGATGGAATCCCTAGGGTTGGATAAGTTGGTAGAGGACAAGATCACAACTCAACAATGATTTAAATCCAATGTTACTCCATTCAGAAATACAACTTCATAACGATATCAAACAATGCCATCCCTCAGAATCACTCCTATCAAGCATTTGACTAAAACAAAGATGCAAGCCCATAGAGAAAAAAGACTATGTTATAATTGTAATGATAACTTCACTCAAGGACATTGATGTGTAGTGCAAAAGCTCTACCTACTGGATGTGGATTCTCGACCTGAAACTAAAGTTTTTGAAGATGCTTAGAATATAGTAGATAATCTAGAAGAAGCTCCCCTGATTGTGAAACCTACTTCTTAGGAAGGCCAACCAGAGATATCTCTTCATGCCTTAGTAGGAGTCACTACCCCACAAACCACGTGGGTCACAGGTTACTTCAAGAAGCTCCCTCTCACAATATTCATTGATTCGAGTAACACCCATAACTTTATTGACCCTCAGATTGCCAAACAGGTTGATTATTGTAATATCCCTTCGAATATCAAAACAAAGCTCCAAATTGCTTATCTGAATTTCTGCAAAATATCTTCAAATAGATGAATAAATCACAGTATAATTTCTTATTTATTTGCTCATAAGCTTACAATTTGAGATCCTCTGTCAGGTATACAAAGAATATCGAAAGTTCGGCCTTATAGCCTGAATATTCCGCGAACTGGGTTGAATCTGGCACGTCTCGGCCTGCTGTGTAAAAAACACAGTCGCCGACGTCGGTTATACTGCCGTCGTCGGTCGACCTGTAGTGGTCCCCTTGCCGACGTCGGTGATGAGTCGACCGATGTCGGTCTCTGTAAGTTCCTGTTCGCCGATGTCGGTACCTGAACTTTCTGTAGATGCGTACGGATTTTTCGCAGATCTGTACGGAAGTCGTACGGTCGCTGATATAACACACCCTGTATGCCTGATCCTGATCTGTAGAATTATGGGCTAACACAAAAGATCTATATCTGGATAATTCTTGAATCAAAAACCCAAAATAAAGAAAATACCTGTAAACCCTTGTGATAGCTTCTGAGTGAAGTTATCTCTCAAATACCTGTAATACTATGATAACTTCTGGGTGAAGTTATCTCTCAATTCGGCAATAGATCGGCTGATCTTTCACAACCTCTGAATCGCACACAATGAAGAGTTGACGTTCTTCACTGCAATTGGAATCCTGGAACCCTTGGCTCAGTCTTCACAGAAGAATTTCTTAACAAGAATCAATATCAATAATAAGCATGGATACAAACTCTCTCTCATGAGAGATTCTTATACACCTCCAAAGGTGTGCTTGCTAAAATTAGACTCCCTTAAATTAGACTTCCTTAAATTAGAACTAGGGTCTTAAAATTAGACCAAGTCTTAATTTAGAATTTGCATCCTCAAATTAGACCAAATCATTAATAATTAATAATTAATTAATTATTAATTAATAATTAATTATTAATTAATAATTAATTAAAATTAGTTCAAATAATTAATATTTGATTAAATCAATCAAATATTAATATCTCCCTTAATTCATGCCCGAAAGTGCCCGAACGAAAGCCAAGCCCAGCTCCATCAAGACCCTCTATCCACCTCATCAGCCTACGAGGGTCGCATAATAGGCTAATCATCTACTCTGCACATGTCGACTAAAAAGGGGACATGACAATCCGCCCCTCCTGAAATTGCTTGCCCTCAAGCAATCGCTGAATACCCGGATCCCAAATGAAGTCTTGATCTACAGTGCTGTCAACCAACACAAACTCCAGGCCCTGTCCATCACCACTCTCATCCAATGGCGTCACATCACCTCTGTCTCCTGTACGCATATCGTCATCAACATGTGACCCTCCTGTAAAAGAAAGCTGAGCCTCTACCACATGTGCTGACTCTTGAACTGAACTCACCTCAAGACAAAGCTCGTCCTCATATCTCTCCTCTGTTGGTGCCAATGTGCCCTCATCATCGCACTCTATCATGTCATGTAGTATAGGCATCTCCATCCGATGAAAAAACATATGCTTGAAGCTGCTGCCCCGTATTGCCTTAAGAATATGTGTTTTCCCATCAACCTGAAAACGAACCTCCATATCTTTGAGATGAAGAGTAACTTCCTCAAATGAATGAAGCCACTTCATACCCAAGACTAATTCTATGTCCCCCATGTTCACTACAAAATAATTAGCCTTGAACTCATAGTTGTTCAAGCGCAATGGGAGATCTCTAATCATGCGCTCACACCTAAGAGTGTGACCATCGGCTACCTTGACTCTAATCCCCTCAAAATCTTCGGTAGTGAGTCCACGCTCCTCCACCAATCTAGCATCTATGAAATTATGTGTAGCTCCTGTATCAAGAAGGGTGGTAACCTTCTGCCCTGCCAAAACTCCACGGAGTCTGAATGACTCATCCGATTGAATGCTGGATAGGCGTGCCTCCTGTATATGAAGCTCTAAATCTGCCTCTACCTTAGGCTCTGAAGCCTCTGCCCCCTCAGAACGATCCTGCTGTTCGGAATCTTCTGATTCTGCATCCTCATAATATGCCCACATCACACGATTTGCTTTGCCCTTAGGCCTCAGAGGGCAATCGTGATGGATATCATATGGACCTTTGCAGTAGAAGCAAAGCTTCTTCCTGCGTAGATCATTAAGCGCCTCACGATCCAAAGGTGGTGCTGCTGGATTGGCCTTTGAATCATTTTTAACCCCGGATTTATCTATGTTGAAATCCGGTCTCTCTGGATCCCCGTTGGAGTGCTTATGGTCTCTCGATGAAGAAGTACCTCTGGAGTTAGATCTACTTGATGGCACCGCCATCTCCATACTGCGCGTTTTCTTCATAGCTTCCTGTAAGGAAGGAGGATCAAAGCCTTTGACCCAACCTCTCAGTGGTTCTGTCAATCCCTCCATGAAGAGTACTACTAGTCGCCTCTCTGAAATGTCAGGAACCATGACTGATAACTTCTGGAAGTCACCAATGTATGACTCTAGACTGCCACTTTGGCGCAACTGTGCCAACTCTCGGAAATAGGACTCTGGATCCCTCCTGTCAAAACGCTCCACCAGCCTGTCCACAAACTCCTGATAAGAAGTGATCCGATCATGATGGAGTGTCACCATCCCATGGTGCCACCAATCGTGAGCTACTCCCTCAAGATGTAGTGTCGCATATCTGATAGCATCTTCCTCACCCATCGGTCGCAATGTGAGAAATGTATCCAGCTTACTAACCCAGGCCTGTGCTGTCACCTTACCACTACCGTCAAATGTTGCTAGTGTGAGCCTACTCGTAGCCTGCTTCAGATCATTGTTCTGGGGTCTTGGTCTCCCATTCTGTCGACCTCGGTAATGTTCTTTCCTTTGTGTGAGGAATCGGTCAAAAGTAATCATCTCTCTGACCACATGGGGTAATGACTCCCACTCTTCGATCGCTGCCCTGAGTGTGTCCGTAAATGTCTCCTCATGCTCCTCACCTGCTATCACCTCCTCTGCTTCCTGTCTCACAAAGATAGGCCTAGTAGGCCTATTCGCTGTACGAGAAACAGTCCCATGGCCTCGCTGTGATCCTGCAACACTCCTGACATCCTCACGGTGTGGGGAATGTCTCCTCGGAGAACCCAATCTTGGCAGTGCTGCTGCCAACTGCTGTAATACCTGGTTATTCTGCCTTTGCCCTTCTCGTAGTTCTCTAAGATTAAGTAAAACCTCTGGATCATCTTGGTCTCTCGGATGGTGAGGAATACGGGCCCTGCCAATATCATCACCCATGTCTTTCGGCGGTTGTTCTAGAACTTGAGTACCTTCAAGCAAAGCTTTACTGCGTGTGTAATACCCGTGTGGTCGCAACTCTTGTGGCTGCATAAAATTTCTAAACCCTCAGGATGGCAGGATTTAGCTCTGATACCACTGTAATATCCCTTCGAATATCAAAACAAAGCTCCAAATTGCTTATCTGAATTTCTGCAAAATATCTTCAAATAGATGAATAAATCACAGTATAATTTCTTATTTATTTGCTCATAAGCTTACAATTTGAGATCCTCTGTCAGGTATACAAAGAATATCGAAAGTTCGGCCTTATAGCCTGAATATTCCGCGAACTGGGTTGAATCTGGCACGTCTCGGCCTGCTGTGTAAAAAACACAGTCGCCGACGTCGGTTATACTGCCGTCGTCGGTCGACCTGTAGTGGTCCCCTTGCCGACGTCGGTGATGAGTCGACCGATGTCGGTCTCTGTAAGTTCCTGTTCGCCGATGTCGGTACCTGAACTTTCTGTAGATGCGTACGGATTTTTCGCAGATCTATACGGAAGTCGTACGGCCGCTGATATAACACACCCTGTATGCCTGATCCTGATCTGTAGAATTATGGGCTGACACAAAAGATCTATATCTGGATAATTCTTGAATCAAAAACCCAAAATAAAGAAAATACCTGTAAACCCTTGTGATAGCTTCTGAGTGAAGTTATCTCTCAAATACCTGTAATACTATGATAACTTCTGGGTGAAGTTATCTCTCAATTCGGCAATAGATCGGCTGATCTTTCACAACCTCTGAATCGCACACAATGAAGAGTTGACGTTCTTCACTGCAATTGGAATCCTGGAACCCTTGGCTCAGTCTTCACAGAAGAATTTCTTAACAAGAATCAATATCAATAATAAGCATGGATACAAACTCTCTCTCATGAGAGATTCTTATACACCTCCAAAGGTGTGCTTGCTAAAATTAGACTCCCTTAAATTAGACTTCCTTAAATTAGAACTAGGGTCTTAAAATTAGACCAAGTCTTAATTTAGAATTTGCATCCTCAAATTAGACCAAATCATTAATAATTAATAATTAATTAATTATTAATTAATAATTAATTATTAATTAATAATTAATTAAAATTAGTTCAAATAATTAATATTTGATTAAATCAATCAAATATTAATATCTCCCTTAATTCATGCCCGAAAGTGCCCGAACGAAAGCCAAGCCCAGCTCCATCAAGACCCTCTATCCACCTCATCAGCCTACGAGGGTCGCATAATAGGCTAATCATCTACTCTGCACATGTCGACTAAAATGGGGACATGACAATTATTATATCCATCCTTACTCCAACTTTTAAATCATGATTGCCAATAGGGGCACATTACCTTGCAAATGGAGGTGTTGTAATGTGTGTATCTCTATTGTAGATTATAACTTATGCTTTGACGTGTTTTTCTTACCCTTAGGTTGTTGTGATATTATTTTATGAGCCCAATAGTTACGCACACTTGGAGTCATCTTATGGGATTTTGCTGAACTTTAGATGCAATATTCAGATAATGGGCAAAAACACACATTGAAAGTCTTACAATTGGGGTCTCTCAGCATCATAAGTTCACATCGCATGGAAAAGCTTCTTAAGAAGAATTCACACATCATTGTCTAGCTCTATTCTATTCAAATACAACCATCAATGGTCTCCACTACTCCTAATCTACAAACAATTCTGTAGAGGCATGCATGTATCTTTACTAAACTAGTGGGATTTCCACCTTCATGACCAGAGGACCATTGTATTCAGATCCTTCCTAAAAGTGTTCGTCCCAACATTAGGGCTTACCATTACCCATTTTAGTAAAAGATCGAGATTGAGATTCTCATTCGAGACTTATTGAAAAAAGGCATTATTCACCCCAGTACCAACCCATATTCTTCCCCAGTTCTCTTTATCTAGAAAAAAGATGGGTCATGGCACCTTTGCATTGACTTTTGTGCACTTAATCATATCACAATCAAGGATATGTTCCTGATCCCTGTTATTGATGAGCTTCTTGATGAGCTCATAGCGCTCATTTTTCTCCAAGTTGGATCTTCACTCTAAATATCACTATATTCGGCTTTAGGAGGATGATATCTCTAAGACAACTTTTCACATGCATGATGGCCACTATGAGTTTCTGGTCATGCCCCTTGGCCTCACTAATGCTCTTTAAACATTCCAAGCATTGATGAATCAAATATTCTGACCCTACCTGCGGAAATTCATTTTGGTTTTCTTTGATGATATGCTCATCTATAGTAAAATAGGGTCTGAGCATCTCCAACATCTGGCTTCTCTCTGATCATCATCTCTATGCAAAATAGTCCAAATGTGCTTTTGGCAAGGATGTAGTGGAGTATCTTAGGTATATTGTTTTAGCCTAAGGGGTTCAGGTGGATCCTGAAAAAATAGCTTCCATGACAAATTGGCCTCATCCTTAGACACTCAAGAGCCTCCATGGTTTTTTAGGGCTGACTAGATACTATCGTAAGTTTGTCAAGGATTACAGGAAGATTGCGGCTCTATTGATAGCTATGTTGAAAAAAGATGTTTTTACATGGACACAAGCTACTGAGTGTGTATTTGAAGAATTAAAATAAGCTATGTGTACTACCCTTATTCTAGCTATTGTAGATTTTGCCAAGACGTTCACTATCGAGAGTGATGCTTATGGCAATGGATTTGGTGCTATTCTCCTCCAAGAAGGACGTTCTATTGTGTTCACTATAAAAACCCTTTCTTACAAGAATTTAGTACTCTCTACTTATGAGAAGGAAATGATATCCATTTTTCATGTAGTACATAAGTGGTAGCCATACCTACTGGGAAATCATTTTTGCATCAAAACTGATCACCAGAGTTTGAAATATTCCCTGAAATAATGGGTCTCTATTCCATCACAACATAAATGGGTTATGAAACTCATGGGTTATGATTATGAGATCACTTACAAGAAGGGTAAGGACAATATTGTCGTTGATGCTCTGTCTCGTACATTTACATACCAAGCTTCCCTTTCAGCTATTTCCATGTCTATTCCAAATTGGTTATATGTTGTACAACAAGGTTATGTCAATGACTCCACATTATCTCAAATCATTCAACAATTGGCCATTAACCCCTCTGTAGTACCAAATTATTCTGAGGATGGTGATTATCTACGATACAAGGGTCATCTAGTGCTTCCACAGAGCACATATCTTCAACAGGTTGTATTCTAAGAACTCCATGCTTCTCCATCCATAGGGCACTCAAGATTTCTCAAAACTTATGAGCATGTATGCTGCAACTTCTTGTGGAAGGGAATTAAAAAGGTAATTCAATAGATGGTGGTTAAATGTGATACTTGCCAACATAATAAGGGTGAAACCACACTCATTCGTGGGTTGCTCGAACCTTTTCCCATCCCTACCAGGATTTGGACAAACATTTCTTTGGATTTCATTGAGGGGATCCCTAAATTTGGATGGAAAATAATGATCTTGGTTGTGGTTGATCACCTCTCCAAATATAGTCATTTTTGTGCCCTCAACAATCCCTATACCACCTCCACAGTCGCACAAATTTTTTTGGACTAGAGTTTTTATCTTCATTGCATTCCTTCTTCCATTGTCTCAGATCGTGATACAAACTTCACCAACCATTTTTGGATAGAACTATTTCAACACACCAGCACCTAACTGAAGATGAGTTCAGGGTATCATCCACAAACAGATGACTAGACTAAAATTTCCAACAAATGCCTGAAAACTTTTCTTTGTTGTTTCACCTCACAACAACACTAGTGGGAAAAGTGGCTTCCTCTCGCCGAATGGTGGTATAATACTTCCTACCACAATTCAACTAAAATGACTCCCTATGAAGCAGTCTATGGTCAAGCACCACCAGTGCTCCTTCTATACACTCTCAATAGTTCACCAGTTTAAGCGGTTGAAATGATTATCTAAACTCAAGATCATATCCTCAACACCCTACAAGACAATATTCATATGGCACAACATAAAATGAAAAAACAAGCTGATCAACACTATTTTAAGTGCACCTTTCAAGTAGGTGATATGGTTTTTCTTTGCCTACAACCATATAAGCAATCCTCCTTAAAACTCAAAGGGTGTCATAAGATGGCTCCTAAGTTCTATGTGCCATATAAGTTTCTCTAGAAGATTGGGTCAATTGATTATAATTTGGAGCTCCCACCTTCTTCCCAAGTTCATCTAGTATTTCATGTCTCTTGTTTGAAGAAAGTTCTTGGCATAAAAATCAGAGTACAGACTATTTTACCAGAACTTGATAATAAAGGATCTATCCTTCTTGATTCGGAGGTAATCTTGGATAGGCTCACATGCCAACTTCATTCCCGCTCCATCATAGAGGTATTAATTCAATGGTATGAAATGTAACCAGAGGATGCAATATGGGAACCACTCTTTTAGATTCAACCATAATTCTAACATCTACATCTTTGAGGACAAAGCTTTTTTGAAGAGGGAGGGGATGTTAGGACCCTGTGTGACCCCTTATCTTTACTTTGTTAGTATATTAGTTGATATGGACGCATATGCTTTGTAAGTCATCCCATGAGCATATTATTATATCCCATATTCATGGGAAGTAGTAGTTTCTTAGATTAGACTTAACATATAAGTAAGTGTTGAGGCCAATAGAGGCATCCATGAATTTATTTTATTGAGTTTGCTTAAAGGAGGTTGCCCCCTCGAAGTGCCCTGCAATCAATATAATCATTATGGTGATTTTTTTAATTATAAATCTACTATTTCATGCATTATCATTAATTTGTTGCAGGAGGATCCTCTCAATTATCAAGTATTTGCTTACCCTTTGAAAATAATATTTGTTTTTCCAAAGTTTATATTATTTAATTGGTAAAGGAGAATCCTCTCACCATATTAATTCATCTTATGAATCTTTCCTATATTCTTATTAGAATGATAAATTATTGACTATGTTATTTCCAATAACTTTAAAGGACTATACTCTTAATTAGTTAAATGCTTTTCCAATTGGATCTATGCACTCTTTCATTCTAGCATTAATTGATGATTTCCTAGCTCATTTTCAAATCAACATTAGTATGAAAGCTACATTTATAAAAATCACTATCCTAAGCAATGAAATAATAACATTGTTATTGAGTATGTGTTTTAATTTAAGATAATGGTTACAAAAATGACTTGCCAATTAGCTAATAGTGATCTATAAAATATATTTTCTCAAAGCTTTCTTTTACCTTTTCATAAAAATTACTCTTCAACACTTACCAATCTTTGATAAGCTTTGTATTTTAGATACAAAATTTGAGATCAAGTTTTTAGAGGCAAACACACTTAAATATGAGTCAAATTCCTCTACTTCTAATGAAGCCAAATTCCAAGGTAGAGCAAATTTCAAGGCAAAAAATAATGACAATGCTTTTCAACCTAAGAGTGAGGACAATAATGCATTAAATTTGGTGGAACAACCACCTAACATGGTAGTATGATCTTAACAAGGAGAGAAAAAATACTTTACAAGGTTTAGTGAAAGTCCACAAAATGTGCTTAAACAATTACTTGAGTGAAATATGCTTCCTTTGTCTCCTATTATAGAATTGGAACCATCCAAGCCATTGCTTAAGAAATATAATGCCAGTGCATTCTACAATAATCATAATCATAAGACATAATGTGAATAGATGCATCACATTGAAAGATAAAATCTAATACCTCATTGATAAAAACCAAATCCATGTAGAGGATGTCAACAACACTTTGAATAAATCAATGGCTCCACCTAATCAACATTTGTAAATATTTACTAATCCTCTCACAAACTATTCCACTCAACCCAAAAGCTCAAGTTATTGTTCACATGATTTATCAAAGAGAACTATCATAAGCTCCTAAATCCCATCCACTTAATAATTCCATCCACTTAATAGAATCATATGTGTGGTTAATGCTACTAAAACGAAGAGGGAACCTCCTCAAATTATATCATATGATCATGAAATTACAAAAAATAGCTCTTATAGTGGACCACTATGTATATGAGATTTTACAGGTGAGTGCCCCCCCAAAATAAATGTAGTTATGATTGATAGAAGTTCAATTATAAATGCATGCATATATTTTTTTATCAAAAGTCTTGCCCTCTATTAAATAAAATTAGTAGGTACCACTATCATTAATATGTGCAAGCCTAGGATTGATTGACCTCGTGCCTACTAACTGTTGACCATTTCGGTCTTGCAGGCCAAAAATCGGTCTCCCTTTTATTTCTTTACTGTCCCAGTCTTTAATATATTCACCTTTCTGTAATTATGCTTTCCCCTTTTTCTAACAAGCCTATTTCTGTAAAGGACCAAATGATTTGAGTCTTGTAGACATCTCGGGTTGATCCACAGGGTTTTTTCACTTTAGGTAGTCCTTTTTGGCAAAAGGAATGGGCCAATTTTAAAGAAAATACAAGGCTTTATACACACTCTGAGGGGCAAGTGCCCTTGCAGAGGGCAGGAAACACTTAAAAAGGGACCAAAATGGACAAGGCAGAAAAAGGGCAGAGTTTCCTTTTGGAAAAGACTAAGGCAAAAGACAAAGGATTCCTTCGGACATTTTGTTTGAAGGAAATCCCAAGAGTATACTGACAAAGGTTGAATTCCTTCAGACAAAATGCCTAAAGGAATTCCTTTGGACATTTTGTCTGAAGAAATTCACAAGGCAAAAACCAAACGGAAGAAAACCCTTCAGAAAGAAATCCGTGGTAAAATGACAAGGGCAAATTCTTTCGGACAAAAAGATTGAAGGAATTTTTCAGACATTTTGTCTGAAGGAATTTGCCAAAAGGGAAAGCCCGACTAAAACCAAGCAAGCAGCAAAACATGAAGGGAACAATTCATTCGGCCAAAATGTTCGAAGGAATTGAGAGGCCAAGGTAGCTCGAAGGATCCCAAAGGGCAAGCACCCTTGCGGGGGACTCTCGGTTGCCAAAAGGGGACCTTCTTCCAAGCTCGAAGGGACACCTTCCCTTCAGGAGGGTTCAACGATAAAGACCCAAAAAAAGAAAAGTCTGAAGGAAAGTTAAGCCGAAGGAGTTGCCAAAGGGGTGACGGGCCCGCAGACGTCAAATTCATGATGATGGAATAGCTGTTGGCTTTCAAATCACGACAGGCGCATGAACGTCAACTTTGAGGTAGTTAAGTAACCATTGATCTTTCAATGATTGAGTGTGAATCTAAAAGAATTCAAAGGCCTTAAGGCCAAAAGGGAGAGACCGCTGAGGAAGGAGCCCAAAGAGCCAAATATTGATAGAAGATAGCCTCGAGAGTTGAAAGGGCCAAGAAAAGATAAAAGTTGGGAAAAGACAAAAGTCGAAGAGTGAACTCAGTGAACTGTCGAGAAAGCATCTCGAGGAGCCAAGCACAGATATGGACAAAATAGCCCAAGTGGCAAAAAGGGAAGTGTCGACAGAGGAGTTAATCCAGCAGTTGAAACAGTCTCCGCCAAGTGGTCATCAAGGATCATGAACATTGAATGGTGCAGCCTATTTTTTCCTCACTTTGCATTGATGAGCAGACAACCACGTGAATGTCAATAATAAGTGGTCTTGTTTGTAGACAAAGGGACGCGGCCCATGCTTTCACAATAATGTTTGAATGCCAAAGTCAAGACTGACATCTGACACAACATGTTCTTTTAGCAACTTCATCTTCCTAATGTTTTCAATGCAGCATGGGCCACTTGTAATAAAGGGGGTGCCATTGTTTCCTCTTGCTCTCTATATATTGTAAACTCTCATTTGAGAAGATATGTCTCAGCTTGTATGGCGAAGCCCTACATGATTTTACCTTGAATCAATACATAGCATTTTTCACCTCCATTTTGAGTTTAGAATTTTGCATATGTCTATGGTTTTATCTTGTGTTAAGTCATTTTATTTAATGCTTTCATAGAATGATTCCAGCATGTCTAGTGTATTGTGAGTTCTTTTGTAGGTCAGCCAAAAGTGTCCACAACAGAGTATAGGTGCATGTGAACAGGCTGCCATAGTGTGTCTTAGAACACCTCTGGTAGTTCTTCCTCCCTGTATCTCCAAATGACCCCTAGCTCACTGATGTAGAAGAGTTTCTCATATCAAATGAAGTGTACATCAGCTTGTTCTTGGTGTAAAGTGTATGTCAAAGCTAAGTAGATCAAATTTTTTGGTGCATCACCATTTAGTCTAGGTTCTATTTTTTAGTAATCCTTCTCTCTTTTCAACCCCCCTACTATATATATTAGCAATAGTACTGGAATAACTCAGAGATGCATCAAAGGGAGCTAGCCCTTATCTAGAGATTCTCCCCTCAATTTTGCCATACCCACAACAAGAGATGAGTCTCCATTGTGCCGCGTGTAAGACATAAGCTCAGCTTTCTGTCAAGGGTGCAATCCACAATGTCAACACTAACATCATCATATATTCCATATTTAAAGTGCTACCCATGGTGACTTAGCCATAAGTACGTCTAGGATGTCTTTTAGAGGACTCTATGGCATTTCTCCTCATGCTGCCTCTACCACCACCAACGCAACTATATCCTCTTATGAGAATATGGAGCATGTTGTGGTCTAAACATTGGAACATTTAGTGGTGCCTCTTGTATTTTAATCCTCCTTAGTCCTCTAGCATGCCTCAACCTATATGATGCAAATCTAATGGTGCTTCTGAGTGATATTATTCGAAGTGACCTAGAACTCATGCACAAGAGTGTGATGATATCCACCATGCATAGTAGCCGATCAACTATAGATGCTCATGATAGCCATCTATCCATGGCCTCATAATATGGGGTCCATAATATTTGCTCTTTGCATATTGTATCCCATATAGGATGATCTATGACACATATAGATGCTGGACCCTGTGTCTACCATCTAACTTGAGGCAAATAATCTGAAATTTGGTATGGACACCCCTTAGGGTGGTATATAGGGAACCTATCATAAATTTGATTGGAAAATGTTATGATTTATCCCATTATTTGTTGCTACTTACTTAAAATCATATAAAAGTTGTGCATTAGCTACAACCAAAATTTAGTCTCATACTGTAGATTGTGACCTACTCCAAAATTAGATCGACACATGATAATAACAAATAACAACACTCCTCCATATGACTTATGACACCTCATGTGTTTGGTCATCAATCCCAAGATCACCTTCTAGATATATATATTATTTGACATGTGTACATCAAATAAATGTACAATCATAGATTATTGGTTATATATGTCTAATCAAATAACCCAGTGAGCCAAATCCTGCATCTCAACCAATGAATTTAGTGCATTATATACCATAGTTTACCCTTTAGTGGTAAATCCTAGATTGAATGTACATCCTCTAAAGTAATGGAAACCTCCACTGTGTCCCAATCCATCTCCCATATGAAGGTGTTGGTGCTCCTCTACAAATAGTGCAAGAACATCACCAGTGGGTATACTTATAAAGCCACTATACACATCTCCATAATACCATCAAAACCCAAACTAATATTATGATCTTTATCCTCATTTGATAGTCTAGCTATCTAATCAGGAAGCTATGACATATTTAATATCCATCACAATCATGGTTGTCTCTGCACTTGTAAAATACTAAAAAAAAAATCCTAACTAGTCTCTCATTAGATAAAAATCAATAAAAATACAAGTAAAACTAAAAAAATTACAAAAAATAATAAAATTTAACTATATTGACGATCTTACTTAACTCTATTAACCTTGTGGTTAAATTTGTACTATACCAGCCACGCTACTTAACTAAATAGACCATATAATGTTTTTTCAATTATATCATCCATCAATATTCGTACTATATCGACTATGCAACCTGTGTTTTCTTGCCTCAATAATTAATTTGACTATATCAACAAATTTAGTTGATGCTTAGCTTTATTAGCGAGTTCCCTTTATTGATACTTAACTCTATCAGCTAGATTCATTTATACTATGTTAGCCATCTAATATAATTGTATCAACGTATTTACGATTTACCACTTGTAAAATGATATCATCTTGGCAGATACAATTATCTTGTTATGGTGATTTCTTCTTAAGCCCCTAATAAATGTGAATGTCATAAAATTCAAAAAATATGGGACTTACCCATTGCCCTTTGATTTTTTCTCTTCAATTGAACACTTGTTGGGGCACATTCCATTATATATATTTGCATCGATGTTTATTTTTTACTAAATCTACTTTATACATCCATCTAAACGTTAATTACATGTCTTATCTCTATTGATGCAATAAAAAGCCCGCAACATCTTCCACAATGTCTACCTCTCAGTCCTCTCGCCATCATCTCTCTATCCTAGAAATGGTCACCCAAAACTCAAATCTTTTGAAATTTATTTTCTATATTCCATTATTCAATCATATATTTATTTCCATGTGCCATTTTTAAGAACTAAAGGAAGCACTAGAATCTTGGTGTCATAAGAATTTTTTTTTGTTGCTAATGGAATATTTTTTTAGAAATTTATAATTTTCTCTTATTTTTTAGGCCTAACCATGTAGTTTCAACATAGATTTGGCACCTTACATCACTATTTTTTATGCTTCTATCATGCTAGAGTCATTTTCATATTACTTTCACACTGTATATCATTTATTTCCACTCCAACTAAGTAAAATCACATATATACATTTATGTTCTTTTCATTTACATTATTTTATCAACATTTATTTACAACCTTACTTTCACCCTTTATGTTAATATGTTTTATTCCCAAAACACCATCCCACATTACATTGTTGTGACATGTGATGAGTTTTGGGTGGGACATATTTATATACTTATAATTTTTAGGCACTGATAGTTTAATTTTAGGACTCATTGATGCATCTTTTTCCCTAAGTGCACATCCTAAGGAGTGCACTAAGATTGTGGTTAGTCCAACTCATAGTAATTTATGATATATTGTCATATGATCACATATTATACATGTTGTCAATAATTATCTTTCTTTTTAGTCATTATAACCGCCTTTGATGATTTTTTCTCTACTTTATACCTCTTATGCCTAGTTTCATGTCTTTTCTTGACTAATTCATCCATGTCAAGTTATTTATATATGGAACTTATATTTTGTAATGTATTGGCCATGGTTTATGGAGTTATTTTCTTACCTATGTTCCCTTTTCAACTATATTAGCCTTTCTTGATATATTTTTATGCTTTGGTACTAACTTAGCATGGTTGATGTGGCACTATTTTTGTTTTGAATATTTATACTATATCGATCTAGATCAAGTGCATCAACATATTTGATAGGTAAATTTGAGGAGCTAGACTCATATATATATAGGGATCTTAGATATTATTTTAAAAATAAACACACCCCATTATGTTATACTTGCACTCTAGAACTTGCCTTTGGTATAATAAAATGAATTAGAATATAGGATCTAATAATTTTGAAGGTTTATGTTTGTAAGAGGTCTTTAGAATTATTAAGAAGGAAGTTGAACCAATGAGGTACTCTTAATTTTTGGAGTCCCCAACTAAGGATACTTTAGTCTTCATCTTTACCTTTTGATCCTCCACCCAATACAACTCTTATAAAGTGCCACTTGAGCCAAGGGGGAGATTGATGCACTAATAAGTCAACCCAAGGTGAGTATCCCTAATTCTAAACTCTTTCTTTTATTTGGTTTATATGCATACATTGTTGTAGTACATCGTTATCTTCTTTGCTATGATTAGATTATCATATTTATGTTTGTAGCCTAATTTATCCCTAGTTAGATACCTCTTGGTTACATTTTGTAGTTTAGATACCTCTTGGTTACTGCCTAATGACATTTATCTATCTTTAGTTTACATATATAACATCTTGGATATAAGATATCTTTATTCATCAGTTCCTTGCATAGGCTCCCTAATTATATTCTTGATCCCTCTTTTAAAAATATCTTTGGCTTATAGCCTCTGTCCCACTTTGTAGTGTGTCTAACTGTATGTATGTTGGATCTAGTATGGTATTATCCCTTTTCCTATATTAGAGTATTTTTATATTGTTAATGTATTTTCCCTACATACACCTTTTATTATTGAGATCATTCAAAGTATACGAGAAAATATTAAAATGCAGAAGTATTTTATTAATAACATACCATTAGAGGCCATTCAATAAATTGATGCATTATTTTGAGATAAAAAATTCAATAGATCATCAATCAAGAGAAGATCATGATGGACTACCAAACCTCCCTAGGAAAGGGTATTGTTTACAAATAAAATCAACCTCCTAAAGGTATTTTACAATCAACAACATTTGAGAATAATGAGTAATATCAATGCTCTCAAGACTTCAAATCATTACAATGATCATCTAATGTGTGATAATATATACTTAGGCTAGCCTTGTGAACCCTACCATATGGATTAATAACTCACACAACATAACACATGTTTCATTGCATACATATTTTGGCATTTGACTTTTTATGACATCTTTACTTATTTTAAAGTACATATTTCCTTACTTCATATCACAATTCTTATTTTTATTTCAACATATGTTTATAACTTGCTATAAATTTAATCATTTCTAACTTGAGATTGTTACATCTTCAAAGTTCCACTACATAAGATATATTTAGACTACAAATTCCACTCCTTTGGAAATGCCACTGGATTTTTCTCTGACTCTCCATGGTGATTACCTCATTTGATGATTTAGATTATTTTAGCCAATTGTATGCTTATTTCAAGACATAGTGTGTCACAATTGACTATTCATGACTATCACATTATGCCTAAAGAAAACTTATACACTAGTAATGATCACCTATGTTTAATGCTCTATCAATACGTCATTATTATACCATATTGTATATAGGTTATTATGTTCTCTCATTACAAAATTATAAAATAACATTTTAAAAAAAATACAAAAAAAAAACTTGTGTTAGGATATAATAAGACAACATGGAAATATCCACAAATTTATAAAGAGGGAAGCTATGTAAGATAGAAATAAAACTTGCACAAATCAAAACAAAACCATGCAAACCATAAGATAAGGATTTAACGTGGTTCACCAAATGGCCATGTCCCTGGAGAAATTTTCCAGCCATTATATTTACAGTAACACTTGGATAATTAATCTCATGATAAGAACTTACCACTCACACTTCTCCTATCTCTCACAACCTCCATCTTGTTTTCAATGCATACAATCTTATAACAAGCTTAAAAAAAATCTGTAGAAAGCTAACTCCAAAATTACAAGCTTTCCTACAAAGACTAACATGTCTTCAACTCTTCACATTACAAAGGAATGCATCCTTTATTTATAAAAAATACATGAAGAGAGGAGAGAATAGAGAAAGCAAGGATAGAGAAGAAAATGCACCACACTCCCATGTGGACCATAGTGATCAATAGTAGCATTCTTGACACCATGTACAAGGGTTAAAAGTTGAATGTCATCTTCATAATGCCCCTTGATGTCCTCCATGTGCTTCTAAAATACTTTGCCCCACTTCACATGTGACTCCAATGAGGAATACTGGTCAATGTCCCTACTTCCCATGTGCACACATAAAAGTCAAAATATTCTTAAATCACTTTTTAACTTCAACTAGGGATCCCCACACACATCCAAGAGTCAACCCTCAAAAATGACACACCACATACACCCATGTGCAAAAGCAAAATGTATCCCATGTGCCTTAGTGGAGAAATTTTCCCCATCTTCCCTCTAATAATTTATACCACTTGAAAGGTCCTCTGTAGGCCATGCCACATCACCTCACATACACAATCATTGCCAACTCACTAATGCCACTTCACATACACAATCCTTTCCAACTCACTAATGCCACCTCATCAAATGAATAATGACCATGAAAAGTGACTTCACACTTAATAATTATCCCCCTTGAAGTCAACAGACATAACTTCCCGCTACTACATCTGCTGAATAAATTTTCACTCTGATCTTCTTTATCCACAAAAACCAACCTAAGATGAATAAAAATTCAACTTCACTTTTATAACCACATTGGTCATCATATATGCAAGATTTTCACTGGTATGGATCTTCTCCAGCTTCAATTTCTCCTCCTCTAATATTGTCCATATAAAATGATACTGCAACTGAATATGTTTTGTTTTGGAGTGAAATGTTGAATTCTTTACTAGATGAATGACAGTTTGACTGTCATTGAAAAGTACACATTTTCCTTGTTGGTGTCCCAACTCTTCCATCATCCTCTATAGACATATCATTTCCTTATTTATGTAATGACAACATACTCAGCCTCTATGGTATAAAGTGCCACCAACTTATGTAGATGTGATATCTAACTAACAACTGTATCACTTATAGTGAACACATACCCTATAGTGCTCCTTCTACCATCTAGATCACTTGTCAGTCTGAATCAATATACCCTCATAATGTCACATTTGATCCACCATAACACAACACTATATCTGTGGTCCTTCTTAGGTAACAAATGATCCATTTGACTACTTCTAACATTCATTTCTCGGATCACTCATGAACCTACTCACTACTCCCACTTCATGTGCAATGTTTAGTGTTGTACACACCATTATATACATCAAACTAGTAAATTTGACTTGGGGAACATTGTGATTTTAAGTCTTATTTCAAACCATATGCCCGTTTATCTATTAAATACATTAGGTCCTAACAAAATGATGCTTTTTCATATAGGTATGCACATATTGGTGGACCACCTAAATTGTGATATACCATTAGTAAATTTATTGTATATCTTTATCATTTGGATCATTATATCTTCTTCAACATCTACCAAAAAAATTGTAACATTGGGCGTAAAGTATTCATTATTTTCATATTTTTTTAGATATTTAATTTTAGGATGAGAAAGTTATTAGTTATAAAATTATAATATTTTTTGTGATGTAGAATTGTAATATTTTAAGTTATTTAATTTATTATAGGTTTTGTTCGTCTTTATATTTTGACTTACATTATGATGTATGTTTTTAATGACTATTTCTAAATCTATGAAAAATTTAAATATTATTCTCGATCACTAAATCAGTAATATTCTTAATTGAAAATTATGTCCGATTTAATATTTATGATATAATTAGGCTTAATTTTAATATTTTGTGGGTTATGCATTACATGTTTTTGTAAAAACTACTATCCCATATAACATTTTAGTGAATATGTGTTCTATTATAAGTACTTGAGAGTTAGCTCTTATTTTCATGGTGGTAAATCTAATAATTCTAGTGATTTTTCTATTTTATTTGTTTGAAATCCTTAGTTGTAGTTATTTTGTGTTACATTCAACCCTAGATTATTTTGCTTGCATATTGTTCAAACACTAGGGTATTTTCATACTACATATGTTTTCATCTTATATTGGACCTAAAGTAATAATATCTAAGAACCTAATTAATTAGAGTTCTAGAATAAATTTCTACCCTATCAATTTTGTTGAAATTCTTTTGGTTAAACATAGAACTTACTTGAAAAAGAAAATCTTCTCTCTGAGTAACGTTAATGTTCCTCATACTATTGTATGTTTTATTGCAAATGATGTTGAAATTCCTTTGTGTAAAAACATTTTTAATTGATCTAAAATTGATAACACTTATGATAGTAATCATCAAGATGAATTTCATAGAGTATAAAAACTTACACAATTTAAGAAACACATTATGACTGACCCTAATGAAATAGTAGAATTTTTGTATGTATTAAAATATGTCAAATGCTAAACATTAATACAAAATTATTCAAATTAATATAAAATATAATATATACCTTATAGGGTTAATAATGGATATTTGAATAATAACAATGTAGAGCAATATCTTAGAGGGTCGCCTTCCATGCATCATGATATGGTAATTTCCCCAATTTCTTCTGAAACCATGCATCCTCTTATTTTTATTAATTTCAATAAATATCATTAATGCATATTTTGATTTTCAAATTCAAAATACTTCACTTTTGGTTCTCAAATTCATCTACCTTCTCATCATTATTCTCAAATTCCATCTGTTATTGATAATGATTCTTAACTTACTTCTTTTATCAATGCTTAAATTCCAATTTTTTCTAATACCACAGGAATCTTCCAAATCTCAGAGTGACCACTATGATGCAAACCTTATGTGATGTACAACAAGATGTTATAATTATTTCCCAAGAGTCTCAAATTCAAGGTAACATGGCCACTTACAATGAAATTTTACTTACCCCTTTGGATTATCAAGTTTTTGCTTATCCTTTATAAATAATATTTGTTGTTCCAAAGTTTATATTATTTAATTGGCAAAGGAGAATCCTCTCACCATATTAATTCATCTTATGAATCTTTCCTATATTCTTTTTATAATGATAAATGATTGAATATGCTATTTTAAATAACTTTAAAGGACTATACTCTTAATTAGTTATATGCTTTCCAAGTAGATCTATTCACTCTTTCATTCTAGCATTAATTGATGATTTCCTAGCTCAATTTTGAATCAAAATTAGTATAAAAGTTACATTTACACAAATCACTATACCTAAGTAAGGAAATAATAACATTGTTATTGAGTACCTTCTTTAATTTAAGATAATGGTTACAAAAATGACACTCCAATTACCTAATAGTGATCTATAAAATATATTTTCTCAAAGCTTTCTTTTACCTTTTCATAACAAATTACTCTTCAACACTTACCAATATTTTAAAAGCTTTGTATTTTAGTTATAAAATTTGAGATCAATTTTTTGGGGGCAAACATGCTTAAAATGGGTCAAATTCCTCTACCTCTAATGAATCCAAATTCCAAGGTAGAGCAAACTTCAAGGCCAAAAATACTGACAATGATTTTCAACCTAAGAGTGAGGCCAATAATGCATTAAATTTGGTGGAACAACCACCTAATGTGGTAGTATGATCTTAACAAAGAGAGCGAAGATAATTTACAAGGTTTAGTGAAAGTCCTCAAAATGTGCTTAAACAATTACTTGAGTGCAATATGTACAAGAGTGTGATGATATCCACCATGCATAGTGCCTGATAAACTATGGATGGTCATGATATCCATTTATCCATGCCCCCCTAATATGGGATCCATAATATTTGATTTTTGCATATTGTATCCCGCACAAGATAATCTATGACACATATAGATGTTGGAACCTATGTCTAGCATCTAACTCGAGGAGACTAATCTAAAATTTGGTATGCACACCCCTTAGGGAAATATATAGGGAACCTATCATAAATTTAATTGGAAATCATTATAATATGTCCCATTATTTGTTACTACTTACTTAAAATCCTCTAGAAGTTGTACACTAGCTGTACCCAAAACTTAGTCTCATGCTATAGATTGTGACCTACTCCAAAATTAGATCAACACATGATAATAAAAAATAAAAAGACTCCTCCATATGATTTATGACACCTCATGTGTTTGGTCATCAAGCCTAAGATCACCTTCTAGATATATATTATTTAATATGTATACATCAAATAAATGTACAATTATAGATTATTCGTTATATTTTTCTGATTCAATAGCCCAGTGAGCCAAATCCTGACTTTCAACCAATGAATTTAGTGCATCATATACCATAGCGTACCCTTTAGTGGAAAACCTAGGATTGAATTTACATCATCTAAAGTAATGGAAACCTCCACTGTGTCCCAATCCACCTCCCATATGAAGGTGTTGGTGCTCCTCTATAAATAGTGCAGGGACATCATGAGTGGGTCTACTTATAATGTCATTCTACACATCTCCATAATGCCATCAATACCCAAATTACTAATATGATATTTATCCTCATCTGATAGTCTGGCTATTTAATCAGGAAACCATGACAAATTTAACATCTGTGACAATCATGATTGTCTCTACGCTTGTAAAATACTAAATAACAAATACCAACTAGTCTCTCTTTAGATAAAAATAAATAAAAATACAAATAAAACTAAAAATATTACAGAAAATAATAAATTTAACTATATTCACCATCTTTCTTAAATCTTTTAGCCTTTTGGTTAAATTTGTACTATATCGGCCATGTTACTTAACTAAATAGACCATATAGTATTTTTTCAATTATATCATCCATTAATATTCCTACTATATCGGCCATGCAACCTGTGTTTTCTTGCCTCAATCATTAATTTGATTGTATCAAAAAATTTAGTTGATACTTATCTTTATTATCAAGTTCCCTTTCTTGATACTTAACTATATCAGCTAGATTCATTTATACTATTTTGGCCATCTAATATATTTGTATCAACCTATTTTTGATTTACCACCTGCAAAATGATATCATCTTGGCAGATACAATTATCTTATTGTGGTGATTTGATATTAAGCCCCTAATAAATGTGAATGTCCTAAAATTCAAAAAATATGGGACTTACCCATTTCCCTTTGATTTTTTCTCTTTGATTTAACACTGTTGGGGCACATTCGATTACATAGATTTACACCGATGTTCATTTTTTACTAAATCTACCTTATACATCCATCCAAACATTAATTACATGTCTAAACATTAATTACATGTCTTATCTTGATTGATGCAATAATACGTCCCTAACATCTTCCATAATGTCCACCTCTCCGTCCTCTTGCCATCATCTCTCTATCCTAGAAATGGTCAACCAAAGCTCAAACCTTTTGAAATTTATATTTTGGATTCCATTTTTCAATTGTATATTTATTTCCATGTGCCTTTTTTATGAACTGAAAGAAACACTAGAATCTTGGTGTCATAAGGAATGTTTTGTTACTAATGGAATATTTTTTTAGAAATTTATATTTTTCTCTTATTTTTTAGGCATTCCCATGTATGTTGGATCTAGTATGGTCTTCTCCCTTTTACTATATTAGAGTATTTTTATATTGGTAATGTATTTTGCCTACATACACCTTTTATTCATGAGATCAATCCAAAGTATAGGAGAAAATATTAAAACGCAAGAGTATTTTATTAATACCATACCTTTAGAGGCCATTCAACAAATCAATGTATTATTTTGAGATAAAAAATTCAACAACTCATCGATCAAGATAAGATCATGAAGGACTACCAAACCTCCTTAGGAAAGGGTATTGTTTACAAATAAAATCAACCTTCTAAAGGTATTTTACAATCAACAACATTTGAAAATAATGAGTAATATACATGCCCTCAAGACTTCAAATTGTTACAATGATGTTCTAATGTGTGATAATATATACTTAGGCTCTCCTTATGAACCCTAACATATGGATTAATACCTCACGCAACATAACATAGCCTTCATTGCATACATATTTTGGCATTTGCCTTTTTATGACACCTTTACTTATTTTAAAGTACATATTTCCTTACTTCATATCACAATTCTTATTTTTATTTCAACATATGTTTAAAACTTGCTATAACTTTAATCATTTGTGACTTGAGATTGTTACATCTTCAAAGTTCCACTACATAAGATATATATAGACTACAAATTTCACTCCTTTAGAAATGCTACCATATTTTTATCTGACTCTCCATGGTCATTACCTCATTTGATGATTTAGATTCTCCTAGCCTATTTATTCTTCTGTCAAGACTTAGTGTGTCACAACTAACTATTCATGACCATGGCATTATTCCTAAAGAAAACTTATACACTAGTCATGATCATCTATATCTAGTGCTTTATCAATAAGTCATTATTGTACCATTTTGTACATAGGTTATTATGTTATCTCATTACAAAATTAAAAAATAACATTTTTTAATAAAAATACAAAAACCAAATAAACTTATATTAGGATATAATAAGACCACAAAAATATCCATACATTTGTAAAGAGGGAAGCTATGTAAAATAGAAGTAAAATTTGCACAAATGAAAACAAAACCATGCAAAACCATAAGACAAGGATTTAACATTTTTCACCAAATGGCTATGTCCATGGAGATATTTTTCAGCCATTATATTTGTAGCAACACTTGGAGAATTAATCTCGTGATAACAACTTGCCACTCACACCTCTCCTATCTCTCACAACCTCCTTGTATTCAATGCACACAATCTTACAACAAACATAAAAAATATATATACAAAGCTAACTCCAAGATTAAAAGCTTTCCTAAAAAGACTAACAAGTCTTAAACTCTTCACATTAAAAATGAATGCATCCTTTACTTATAAAAAATACATGTAAGAGAGGAGAGAATAAATAAAACAAGGAGATAGAAGAAAACGTGCCACACTCCCAACTGGACCATAGTGATCAATAATAACATTCTTAACACCATATACAAGGGTCAAAAGTTGAATGCAATCTTTATGATACCCCTCGATGTCCTCCATGTGCTTCTAAAATAATATTCCCCACTTCACATGTGACTCTAATCAGGAATAATGGTCAATGCCCCCACTTCCCATGTGGACACACAAAATTCAAAATATTCTTCAATCACTTTTTGATTTCAACTAAGGAGCCCCACACACATCCAAGAGTCAAATAGAAATAATGACACACCACATACATCCATGTGCAAAACTAAAAGGTATCCCATGTTCCTTAGTGGATAAATTCACCCCACCTTCTCTATAATAATTTTTACCACTTGAAAGGTCCTCCATGGGCCATGCCACATCACCTAGATGCCACCTCACATATACAATCATTGCCAACTCACCAATTCCACCTCATACATGAATAGTGACTTCACACTTAATAATTCTCCCACCATAAGTCAACTTACACAACTTTTCTTTGTTGCATCTACTGAATACATTTTCACTCTGATCTTCTTCATCCACAAAGACCAACTGAAGTTGATTATAACTTCAAATTCACTTTTGTAACCACCTTAGTCATCATATATGCATGATTTTCATTGGTATGTATCTTCTCTAGATTCAGTTTCTCCTCCTCCAATACTGTCTATATAAAATGATACCAAAATTGAATATGTTTTGTCTTGGAGTGAAACACTGAATTTTTTATTAGATGAATGACACTTTTACTATCACTAAAAAGTATACATTTTCCTTGTTGGTATCCCAAATATTCTATTAGCCTCTATATCCATATAATTTCCTTGCTCACTCCTGTAATGACAACATATTTAGCCTCTATGGAATAAAGTGCCACCACATTCTATAGAATTGATATCTAACTAACCATTATACCACCTATAGTGAAAACATACCCTGTAGTGCTAATTCTACCATCTAGATCACCTAACATGTTTGAATCAACATACCCTCATAATATCACATTTGATCCACCATAACACAACACTATATCTATGGTCCCTCTTAGGTAATGAAGGATCCATTTGACTACCTTCTAGTGTTCCTTTCATAGATCACTCATGAACCTACTCACTACTCCCACTGCATGTGCAGTGTCTAGCCTTGTACACACCATTATAAATATCAAAATACCAACTACTAATGAGTAAGGTGTTTTGGACATGTGATTGTTTTATTCTTTTATCTTGGGATATTGTTCCTTTGTTAATTTTAAATGTCTTACTAAAGGTGTCCCAACTAATTTCACATCCTACATGCCAAATTTTTCCAACACTTTCTTAATGGACTCTCCTTATGACAATGTAAACTTATGATTATTTCTATCTAAGGCCATTCTCATACCAAATATCTATTTAGTAATACCTAGATCCTTCATAGCAAAATAATCACTCAACTGTCTCTCGAGTAAAGTGATATCGTAGATGTTAGAACCTGACACTAACATGTCATCTACATACAAAAGTAGGATAATATAGCTACTATTTTCAAGTCTTTTTAAATAAACACAATGGTTAGAATGACATCTTGAATAACCCTATTCTAACATAAAATTATAAAACTTAATATACCATTATCTTTGAGCTTGATTAAGGACATACAAGGTCTTCATCAGTTTGCATACCAAATTCTCCTTGTCGGTGACTTCATAACCTTATGGCTGCTCCATGTATATATCCTCCTCCAAATCCCCATGAATGAAAGTAGTATTTACATCATACTATTCCAAATACAAATCTTTAACTTTAACTAAACTCAAAATAGTTCTAATAAAATTCATCTTAACAACAAGAGAAAAGATTTCATCAGAAAATATATCTTTGATTTGTACAAAACCTTTCACCTCCAATCTAGCCTTAAAATTCTTTTTGCCTCCATATTCTTCCTTAATTTTGTACATCCACTTGTTTTTCAATGCCTTCTTTCCCTTTGGAAGCTATATCGAATTCCATGTTTGGTTTGTCATAAAGAGAGTCATATTCATCATTCATTAGTTTCTTCTACTTCTCCTTGGAAGCAATCTACATTGCTTATTCAAAGCTCTCTGGCTCACCACCATCAGTAAGTAAGAAATAATTAAAATAAGGATAAATTTTTTTAGGTGGTCTACTTACTCTAGTAGATATTCTCACAATAGGAGTTGGGGTTCCATATTTTTAGCTAGTACATTTAGGACATGTTAATTTGTGATGTCCTCCAGTATTGTGTATTTTTTCTTGGCTTCTTCTTTCTTATTTTTTAGCAATTGATCTCTGTACACAATTTTTTCATTGAATATAACATCTCCACTCCTGATGATTTTATTATCTTCCAAATCCCACAATTGAAATCCAAAGTCATTAGTACCATATCCAATAAAGTACATTTCTTAGACTTAACCTCTAATTTGGACATATTCTTTTTATCAATGTGAGTAAAAGCTTCACAACCAAAGACGTTTAGAAAAGAATAGTCTACCTTCTTACCAGTCCATGCCTCCTTTAGTATGCCACCATTAAAGCCACTATAAGGTCCTATATTTATTAGGTACACTTTTGTATCTATATCATCTACCCAAAACTATAAGGACAACCATACATGAAATCTCATACTCTTGGCACATTCCATGATAGTTTCATTCATCCTCTCTAACACACCATTTTGTTGTGGTGTTCCTAGAACCATATTTTGCTTATGGATTCTATTTAGTGAACAATAGTTATCAAACTATTTGTTATAATTTTATCCACCATTATCTGATCTGAGGCACTTGAGCTTTAGAGACCTTTTCATTCTCAACCAAAGCTCATTATCTCTTGAATGTATCAAACACATCAGATTTATGTTTTATAAAATAAAACCAAACTGTCCTAGTTACATCATTAATAAATTTGGCATAGTACAGTGAAACACTAAGTGAAGATACCTGAGCTAGTACTCATACGTTTGTATGCACAAGCTCTAACTTTTTCTCCTTCTTGGCTGGTCTAACTTTAAGAAACCACATACATTTATATTTCCCATACACACAGTATTCACACAAGAGTCTAAGTTAATTTATTTTAGAACAGATAATCTCTACTTTACATGTAGGTTTTTCATGCCTTTATCACTCATGTGGCCAAGTCTGTAGTGCCACAAAGTTGTGTATGTACCTATAATGGTTAAATCACACAATGTATTAGTATTAATTGTGGCTAAATGCATTGTACCCACTTTATCACTTATTTCCACCACTAGTTGACCCTTTGTAATCTTCCATGAGTTTTTTTTAAATGTGACCATACAATTGTCACTTCCCAACTATCATATAGAAATTATATTTCTCCTCAAGTTTGGAACATGCCTAACATCCTTAAGCATCCAAGTATTCCCATTCTACAATTTAACCTGAACACTTCTTTTTCTAACAATCATTCATGGCTCATCATCACCAAGGTAAACATGTCCAAAATTCCCTTGAACATAATCTTGAAAATAATGTTTATGAGGAGTAGCATGAAAATAAGCATTGTAATCTAAAACCCAAGATTTATAAATATTATCCAAAGAAAGAATAATATCATCTTATAACACATCATCTACTACATTTGCTTTTTTGTTACCTTCTTGTTGGTCCTTGGCTTATTTTCCATAAAGAACTTAACAATATTTTTTTGCATGTCCTAGCTTCCCATAGTGCCAACATCCATCTTGCTTCTTGATTTTGATCTTGACCTACTCCTTGATTTTTCATGGTTCCCTCTTCCTCTATTCTTTTGTCTCCCTCTAGTCTCCACTATCAATACATTATTTGATGTGGATATTTCACTAGTTCTTCTCTTCTACATTTTCTTGCTTAGAATCACACCCACCACATCCTCAAACTTAAGTTTGGCATTATTTGAGATGAAGTTTCTTACCACCATAACCAAGTTATTCCAAATCTCAGGTAAGGAACCAAAAAAATAACATCCCTAAATTCATCATCAAAGTCAATATTAACATGATTTAATTATCATGTAACCATGTTAACATCATTTAAATGATTTTACACTAAACCATTTTCAGACATTTTCATATTAAATATTTTTTCATTAATAAAAAATTATTATAATTAGATGGTTTTTGATACAACTTCCCTAATGTGCTCAGAAGACTTTTTGTAGTCTTTTATTGGGTTATGTTAAATGCAATTGGAGATGCCATACATAACTGGATGGTTTCAAATGATTTTATATTTAGCAACTCCCAATCCTCATCTGACATTATTGTTGGCTTTTTGGATTTACCTCCCAAAGATAAGTATAGGTTCTTCTGAAAGAGGTAATCCTCCATCTACATATTCTATAATCTAAATTCTTGTCCATTGAACTTCTCCATCATTGATTTGTTATCATCTTCCATAGCTCCCACTAAAGCTAAAATCCTTATCTTATTGAAACTTAATCCTCAACAACAAGCAATGTTTGATTTTCTACCACTTGTTAAGATATAATAAGACAACATGGAAATATCTATAAATCTGCAAAGAGGGAAGTTATGTAAAACATAAACAAAACTTTAAAAAATAAAAACAAAACCATGCAAATCATAAGACAAGGGTTTAACATAGTTCACCAAATAGCTACATCCATAGAGAAATTGTTCACCCTTTAAATTTATATCAACACTTGGAGAATTAATCCTTGTGACAATAACCTGTCACACACCTTTCCTATCTCTCATAACCTCCTTCTTGTCTTCAATTCACACAAGCTTATAACAAAGATATACAAAGCTAACTCCAAGCTTACAAGATTTTTTTTACAAAGACTAACAAGTCTTCAAATATGCACATTATAAATGAATGCATCCTTTACTTATATAAAATACATGTAAGAGAGGAGAGAATAGAGAAAATAAGGAGAGAGAATAAAATGTGCCACACTCCCATGTGGACCATAGAGATCAATAGTAACATGTTTGAAACCATGTGTAAGGGTAAAAAATTGAATGACATTTTCATGATTCCCCTTGACCTACTCCATGTGCTTCCAAGATACTATGCCCCACTTCACATGTGACTCCAATCAGGAATAGAGGTCAATATCCACATTTCTCATGTGCACAAAAAAAAGTTAAGAGATTCCTCAATCACTTTTTTATTTAAACCAAGGAGCCCCACATGAATCCAAGAGTCAACCCTCAAGAATGGCACCCCATATGCACCCATGTGCAAAAGCAAAATGCATCCCATGTACCTTAGTGGGTAAATTATACTCACCTTCTCTCTCATCATCTTTACCACTTGAAAGGTCCTCCATGGGCCATGCCACATCACCTAAATGCCATTTCACATGCACATTAATTTCCAACTCACCACTACCACCTCATCACATAAATAGTGATTGTGAATTGTAATTCATGAATAGTGACTTCCCACTTAAAAACTTATTTACCTTTTTCTTGGTCATATGATACATATCATCTTTTTTTACCTATTTTGAAGGTTTAGATATTAATATTTTGCACTTCTCATGGTACAAATTGAGAATGTGAAATGTAGGATATATAGGGTATATATGGTTATGGACATACAAATGTTGTGCTTGGCATATTTATACACAAAAGGATTTAATGGTTACATCTTTCTAGCTTCCATTTACCATATAGAGGTACGTTACATAGAATATTATATATCTTTATATTATTTTACTTATTTTAGATTAATGTGATCTGAATAAAGTAAAATGAGGGATAATGTAAATGCATAGATTGATATTTAACTTAGAAAATTCTAATTGACAAAACAATAGGGAAGAGAGTTACTTAGCTTTATATGATATTGTGTTGCCCAAAATAGTTGTCACTAGTTCTAAAAATATTATGTGTGTGTTCTATCACTACTTGAATTAGAAGAAATGACTCAATTTTTTTTGTAGACACTATTGGTAAACTCTATGATACCTATAGTAGTTGGTATAATCTTAGTTTTAACAAAAATTTCCTTTTAGACCATGTAGTTATGCAATTGCTTAGATGATTTATTTTATCTTGTATATGTTGCATGTGTATGTACTTACTTTCGATCTTGTATGTTGATCTCTCTTTCTATTATCCTTCCTTTGAAACCTTAATTGTACTTTTGACCAAGAGATGACACTTGGAAAAAAGGTTCGTGTGTTAGGATAAATAACCCCAACCACTCCCTATTAAAAGATTGACTATTGTCTATATTCTAACACTCTTATGAGGGCTCAAACCCCACATAGATATCCCACTTGTGTGTTTGTGTGTGCACACACACACCATTATGATCAATCTAAAATGCAATACAATGTTTGGCTATTGACACTCGACATAAGTAACTTTAAATTTCATGTGTATTTATATTTCACTTTAAGGTTGATCCTTTAAGGGGGTTTTATATATTAATGACCTTGTGATAATGTCTCAAAAGAGTGCTAACTGGTTTCTTAAGTTTTCTAGGACTTCAAAGTTTGTTATTAGGTGAGTATGACCTTAAGATTGCTTTGTATTTATAGATGATTATTTAATATTTATTATTGTGACCAACCCATGAAATGTGTCTAAGTCAATCTAATGGAGACTTCCTAATTTTAAAAATAACCTTTGGATGTTCATAGACATTACCAATAGAAGCAAACATATGTAGTTACTATAACTATCTATCTATTACTTATTCTCTCATAGGAGTGAAAATAACTAACTTGAGAAATATTGAAAGTCTGTTTAAGATTATGGAATATTTTTGTATAGATTATGCTAATATTAAATAACTATATTTGGTGAATATGGTTGGCTAAAACAATATGTGGATAGAAAGATATAGGGAAAATGTGGACAAGAGTCAAATGTGTACACAATGTCCAGATGTTATTTCATTAATCTATAACATGTATTAAGATTAGTTAAGTCACATGATATTATATAGCTTCATATTGTTACTAGGGTCGACATATGGTGTTTTTAATACATAATTAGGGTATATATATATATATATGTATATATATATATATATATGTATATATATATATATATGTATATATATATATATATATATATGTATATATATATATATATATGTATATATATATATATATGTATATATATATATATATATATATATATATATATATATATAAGGTAGTGGTTATTATTTTATCATCATATTATGAATTCTATTCTTATTACAAGGCTGTGGAGGTTTCTCCTTCGAAGTGTCTTAGTCATATTATTCATTAATTTTCTCTTATTTCAATCATAATGTGACTTATTTTTGTGATTTTAATTTCATTATAAGTGGTGTCAAAGCTTTAATTTTGGAAAAAGTGTGGTTGAAACACCAATTTTAAAGATTCTCCTATATCTCACAAATCTCTATGATTTTTTTTGTAATCTATTTTTTAAAGTTGGAAATTTATTCAAGGACACTACAATTTTTTCAGGTTTCTATGACAATTTTAAGCAATATATTGTAATCATATGGGGTTTCCTAAATTTTCTCTTTAGTTTAAAATTTTATAATTTGTTTTACTTTATTTACATAATCACACAAATCTAGTGGCGTCTATTCTTTAATTTTTTGGATTTTAGGTTGACCTAACTTTGAAATTGTTTGGTCAAAGTTTGTTCAAAAGTGAACATAGATTCTTCATTTTCAAGATTTTTATGGTATAATCACACATTGGGGGCCAATGCAAGGCTTTTGAAACTCTAATAAAATATCCTAATAAACAGGAGATAAAGTTACGAGGAAGAATTAATAGATATTTTATTATACGGTTTTATTTAATAATCATAGAGTGAGCCAACTTGAGTATAGTGTGAAAAACACATAGTCTAATTTGAGCACAATCAAAGGAAATATGAGAACCATCATTATATAATTATAAATGATCATGGTGGCCTTATAGAATAATTAACAAAACCAACCACCAATTGCTATTCACAACCCAAGTAGGGTGGATCTTCCAACAAACCCAATCCAAACCAAGTATATAACAATGATGAAACATGATGGTGAAAGAGTACATACAAAATTTTGAAGGGAAGGATCTAGTCACTTGGATCAATAAAATGGATAACTTTATTGATGTACATTAAATCCTTGAGGATAGAAGGTGGTAATGGCATCTTTATATTTAGAGCCTAATCAATTGATTTAGTATCAATGGATTTGTTATCAAAATAATAAGAAAGGTCTCATTATTAATTGGTTAATTTTTACTAATGAATTATACGTACACTATCATAACACTGACGAATAATCACTTCAACTAGTTAGCAAAATTGCACCAAATAGGATCTGCCAAGGATTATATTCAATATTTCAAGAATCTATCCTTGCAAGTGGATAAAATCATTTGTGAAAATTTGAATGTATCATTTCTTGGTGTTATCAAGGATAACACATAACACAAGGTTTACATGTTTAATCTAAGTTCTATATATGTGGTTATTTTCATGGAACTTAGATTAGAAGAGAGGGAACCAATCACCAAAAGGTAATCATTTGGAAGTATAAGAGATAGGATCACCCCTACATACTTATTTCTATATCCTATTAGATTGAATCCTCAAAAAATCAAAGAGAATAGGGAAAAAGGGTTATGTTTTAACTATGATAGAAACTATAGTCGAGGAAATAAGTGTGTAGAAAATAAATTGTTATACATTGAGGGTGGTAATGAAGAAGAATAGGATGAAGATGTAGAATGGGAGGCTGATGATGAACAAATGGAAAAATTAAAATAAACCCAATCAACTATATCTTACCATACACTTTTAGGCATTATCACTCCATAAACCCTCAAGGTAGTGGGTTTTCTACAAAATAAAGGGTGATAGTATTGATTGACTCGAGCAATAATCACAACTTCATCAAACATAAACTAGCTATGTGCTTGAATTATTTTGTATATCAAGCTCTAGAGTTTCATGTCATGATTTTAGATGATAGCATAGTTATTTTTTTCAAGAAATACCATATTATTAAACTCTTCATGGGAGAATATATACTAGATAGACGTATGTTTTCCATTCATATGGGTGAATCAAACATTATGTCAGGAGACCCATAACAAACTATCTTGGGAAGGATTGAGATCAATTTATAAGAGTTATTAATGTGTTTCAATTCAAAGGGAGGGAATTTATATTTCATGGGTTACATGCAAAGTCCCCACACTTAGTGAGTTCTCATAAGATGTAAAAGTTTTTAGAAAAGGGAGTTAATAAGTTTTCAGTTCAACTATTTTCAATAGAGGCACAACCACCAAAGGAATATACACCACTAGATATATAAGCTATTTTGGAAGATTACTTAGTGGTTTTTGGACAAATACCATAAGGAATTCTTCCCAAAATAGATAATTATTATGTAATTAAACTAGTGTTAGGGTGTCAACCACCCAACATCAAGCCTTATAGGTATCCATAAGTCTAGAAGAGTGAGATTGTGAGTATGATACAAGAGACGTTTGGAACTAGGTATTATCTCTAAAATTTGGAGTTCTTATTCCTCTCTAGTGGTTATGGTGTGTAATATTGATGACACCTAGTTCATGTGACTTGACTATAAGGAACCCAACATACGCCATTAAAGATAAGTTTTCTATTATTGTAATTGATAATTTTATAGATGAATGACAAGTCTTTATTCTAACTCTCATCAAAATAGAATCAAATATGAGGATATTCAAAAGATAAATTGAAAAATCCGTGAGGGCCATTATGATTTTTTGGTGATGCCTTTTAGCCCCACTAATGCACCATCTACATTATAGATTTTTATGAACTTTGTTTTTCATCCATTTATACATATATTTGTATTGGTGTTCTATGATGACATTGAAATATAAAAAAATACATGGGAGGAACACTTGCATCATGTGAATTAGGTTTTGGATATCATTAAACAATAAAAAATTTATGCCAAGCCTTATAAATTAAAGTTTAGAGTCAAGTATGTTTAATATTAAGGCCAAATTATTTCATGAAGGCATCAATGTGGTTACTCAAAATATCAAGACTATGCTAGAATTGAAAGTGCCTAAAACCCTATGAATTTCTAAGGATTCTTGGGGCTCACATATCAATATCATCATTTTGTAGGAAATATGACAACATAATATCACCACTAAATTCCTTATTGAAGAAGACCTCCTTACATTTTAATGAGGTAGCCACACGGGCATTTGAGAAGTTGAAGGAGGCCTTGTGCACCACCCCTATTATAGGTACTCCAGATTTCTCCAAAATGTTTATTTTAGATTGTGATGCTTCAAGGTATGACATGAGAGGGGTGCTCATGAAAGAAGGACTATCCATTTAATTTTAGAGTTTCCAATTCAAAGATAATAATTTGCTAAAGGCTATTAATGAGAAGAAAATGAAGGCCATTATTCACACATTAAAACAATGGTGACCATATCTGACAGGAAGACACTTTAAAGTGAAGATAAATCATAATAGTGCTAAATGATTCTTGGAAAAAATGTTATCATTAAAAAAACAATAAAGAAGGACTATCCATTTAATTTTAGAGTTTCCAATTCAAAGATAAGAATTTGCTAAAGGCTATTAATGAGAAGAAAATGAAGGCCATTATTCACACATTAAAACAATGGTGACCATATCTAACAGGAAGACACTTTAAAGTGAAGATAAATCATAATAGTGTTAAATGATTCTTGGAAAAAATGTTATCATTGAAAAAACAATAAAAATGTGTCACTAAGATGTTGGGATATTAATTTGAGATCATATACAATAATGGAAAGGAGAATGTCATTGTTGATACACTTTTTACAAAGAGTAAGTCCATAGAGGAAATGATGTGCATCATGTCCATATTACAATATGAATGGGAGGTTAAAACAAGATTAGAGTGGGATAATGATGTAGTTATGAGGGATGTTATTCAAAAACTTTAACAAGACCCAAGAATGATAAATAAATTTATGGAAAGGGGACACTCTCTCGAACATTGATAGGTTGTATCTGTGCAAAAAATCAACCCTTAAACATAAGGTGCTTATGAAACTTCATGCTTCTCTAGTAGGTTGATAATTAGGCTTCTTAAAAACTTATTCTATAGTCAAACAAGATTTTTTTTGTGAGGGATAAAAGGACAAGTCAATAAATTTGTGGTATATTTATGATATGTTAGCCAAAAAAGGGGAGAAAATCAAGACCATTGGTCTATTTCAGCCTCTATCTATTCCTAGCCAGAGGTGAGAGGAGGTTTCCATGAATTTTATCACATGGTTCCATAAATTTGAAGGAAAAAATGTCATCATGGTTTTTTTAAATAGACTCACCAAATATACTAATGTTTTCACATTATCAGATCAATTTGTAGTAAGTATAGTAGAAATAAAATATATGGATACAATTTAGAAGTTCCATGGGACCCTAAAGATGATATTAAGTAATTGTGATCCAATATTTACAAATAATTTTTGGACTAGGTTATTCTCATGTTTTGGTACATAACTGGTTCTTAGATTGTCTTATCATCCCTAATTTTATGAGAAAATTAAGATGGTCAACAAGTTCTTGGAGGGTTATCTTTGTTATTTTGCTTCAGATAAACAAGAAATATAGGTTAAATAGATGACTCTAGTAAAATAGTGAAATAACACTTCTTTCCATACCTCATTTAAAATGTCTCCATTTTTGGAGTTATAGGTGTGTCATTCACCATCAATCACCCATATTTAAGGGTGTAACCAAATGTTTGAGAAATTGAAGAAAAAATTCAACACCATTATCAAGTACTCTCTAGTCTTAGATAGAACTTGGTAATGGTGCAAAAGTACATGAAGTAGAAAGCTAACCAACATTAAGGTGAAATAAAATTTGAAGTCAAAGATTAGATTTTTGTGCATTTACATTGATATAAAAAATGTCCTTAAAATAATATAATAAGTATAATAAGGTTTCATCTAAGTTTTATGGCCCTTATCAGGTCATTTAAAAAATTGGTAGTGTAGCATACAAACCATAGTTACCTCATTCAACAAAATACATATAGTATCCCATATTTCCTACATGAAAAAAATCATTAGATAAAGAGTTTCAACCTAAAAATAGTTACCAGAGATTGATGATGAGGGAAGAACTATTTTGGAACGTAAGGGAATAATTTAGACATTCACTAAGGGGTTGAGAATGAGGTTGATTATATAGTATCTAATTAAGTGGAAGAATTTTTAAAGTGAAGATGCAACATCGAAGGATGAAGTGTTCTTGTAAAACATCCAATTGTAGACATTGAAATTTAATCATTAAGTGATTCACAATGTTTAATCTTGACATCTTTACCTTACTTGACCTACTCACCATTGTGTTAAATTGTAATCTCTATAGGAAAATTCACTATTTTATTCATTGTATTATAAATAATTATAACATCTTTCAGACATCCTTATTTTGTTAAGAAACTCCTATCAGCTCATTTTTAATAGTCTTTATCTTTCTGGGATAAGACTTCACTAGGAAGACGGGGGGCATTATGACATTGTCCCTCACGCTCCAATGGTAAATTTTTTAATTTGAGACATTTCATTCTACATTTATCAAATTTTTAACAAGATTGGTTAACATAAATATTCAAAATATTCTTCTATATAAGCACATCAAGGCCTCTCAAAGTATCATCTAACAATTACTTAGAAATTCTATTGCACATTAAGAAAAAGATCACTATTCTTTGCAATTTTAATTATAATTTATTTCTAATAGTCATAGGCCAAGTGATAAGTCATTTATTATAGGTCAAAGGAACTTATTTTAAATCTATCTAGTTGTATACATATATCAAAGATCAATATTCACACACTCAATTTATGAGGGAAAACTACAACAACCTAAGGCCCTTTTGGGCTCTGTAACAAATACTCATATTATGGAAGTTTTTTTGAGGATAGCTCGACTATTCAACATACATGATTTCCTCATTTGTATTTGATCTTCATAGTTTTTATTGTGTAGGATCTAGGGTTTTAGATTTTGTAAGTCTTCTGAGTGGTAAATCAAAACACACAGTTATTCAAAAGACCCTCAAAGATAGGCACATGTACTATGATTGGTAAATCAATTACACAATCAATTAGAATGCATCCAAAATCAATAGACATGACCACTATGTGGCCCTATCCTCCTTGTGCATCTTTGTCCCAACACAATTTAAAATTCTACATTCAACTGTGACATAGTTTACAAGTCTTTATAGTCAATTTCTATTAATAGTCAGCCTACACAGTTAACATAAATTCAATTTGAGCTAGGTTTGCATATCAATTTGTCAATTTATTATTTTTAGCTTATTTTTATTAATGTTGTGGATTTCACCCTTGAAAGAAGGCTGGGCTTCTCTCTTCCACATGGCACAATGGAGACTCCCCTCTTGCTGTGGGTCTAGCAAAATTGAGGGGAGAATCTCTAGATAAGGGATAGCTCCCTTTGATGCATCTCTGAAGTCTTTTACTACTATTGCTAATATTGGGGGGGGGGGTGAAAAGGGATAAAGATACAACTGAAATAAAACCTATCTAAATGGTGATGCACCAAAATGATTTTGATTTACTCAGCTTTGACATACATTTTGCACCCAGAACAAGCTGATATACACTTCATTTGACATGAGAAACTCTTTTACATCAGCATTTCAATAGGGGGTCCTCTAGAGATATAGGGAGGAATAACCACCAGAGGCATTCTAAGACACACTATGGTAGCCCATTCACATGCGCCTATACTCTTCTATGGACACTTCTTGCTGACCTGCAAAAGAAAAAACTCACAATAAACTAGACATGCTGAAATCATTTTGTGAACGCATGAAATAAAATGACTTAACACAAGATAAAACCATAGACATATGAAAAAGTGCAAACTCAAATAGAGGTAAAAATGCTATGTCTTGATTCAAGGTAAATTCCTGCAGGGCTTCACCATACAAGCTGAGAGATATCTCTTTCTCAACTGAGAGGTTACAATATATATAGCATCAAAGAAAAGACTTTGGTGCTTTCTAGAATAAGTGGCCCATACTGCATTAAATACATTGGAAAGATAAAATTTGCTCATGATGGTGTCATCCTTCTAGAAATGCCCTAGAATAACCATGATATAGATGTCGCAGGTCTTGACTTTGGTGCTTAACTTGTATTAAATATCACTACAAAAGCATGGGTCATATTAAATGTCACTATGAAAGCATGGGTCACTATAAATATCTTCCTATACTGACACTTTTTGTGCCACCTGGACTGTTCTATCTACTTTTGCACTTGGATTTTGTCTTTTTCTAGCAATTTTGAGCTCTCAGGCTATTCTTTCATATTTTGTTAGCTCCTCGAGCTCCATTCTTAGCTGATACATCCCATCAAAATTGAAATTTGTAGGCCTATCACTATTCAAAATCTAATGGCTATTTCACCACCTTAAATTTGATGTTCACGCACCTGTCACCAGACGTTTGAACCTCCAACAGCTAGTACACCATGCTAAAATTGACATGCTTGGGCCCATCATTACTTTGGTAATTCCTTCAGCTTTCTTGAAACTAAACCTTCAGAATTTTGCAATTGAACCTTCCTGAAGGGAAGGTTACCTTTCATAATAATGGAAATGGTCCCCTTTTGGTCATTGACAACCCTCCGCAAGGGCACCTATCCTTCGGGCTCCTTCAGGCTCCCTTGGTCATCTCAATTCCTTTGTAAAAAATGTCTAAAGGAATTCCTTCAAACATTTTTCCTGAAGGAAAACCTGCCTTCAAAGTCTCAGCCCTTCCATTTGTGTCTTTCTTTGGATAAAATGTCTGAAGGAATTCCTTCAGGCATTTTGTTTGAAGGAAATGTCCCTTTGGTTTCTCCCTTGGATTTTCTTTGGACAAAAAGTCTGAAGAAATCCCTTGGTTCTACATTGTCACTTTTCTAAAGGAAACTTTCCTTTCAAGTCTTCTGCCTCTCTCTCTTGCAAATATTCTTTCAAATGTGTTCCTTCCCTCCACAAGGGCACCTTGGACCCAAAGTATCCTTCAGAGCTTTGTGAAAGGTCCCATTTTCCACTTGCCTACCCTCTGCAAGGGCACTTGACCTTTGGAGTATTTGTAAAAGACTTGAATTTCTTTGAAATGGCCCATTTCTTTGCCAAAAAGGCTTGTCCAAGGCAATTTGATGAAGTGAAATGAGCCTTTGTATCAACTTGAAAACCTGTAGGACTCAAATCACTCGACTCTTTCATAGAATAGGCCTTTGATAAAGGGAAAAAATGATAATTGCAGTAAGGAGAAGATATTAGAGATTGAATAATCAATCCCCCCAAAGAAAATTCAAAAGGGAGACCAATTTTTTGGGCCTATAGGACCAAAATTTGGTCAACAATCTGGTGATTCACAAGGGAAGCATGCCTGCTATGCTTAAAAAGGCTGGTAGACTCAAAGTACATTGGGCATGGAGTCAAGATGCAACTTAAAAGAGTTAGCAAAAACCTTCTAAAGACTTATGAACCAACAAAGTTTTACCTCAAGCAATAAGCAAAAGACAACACACAACAAGGATAAAAAACACTACACTTGTGCGAATAGAACTTAGGGAAAAAAAAGACAATTGAAAGAAAACTACTATGTACAAATAACTAGGTATATTTGATTCCCTCCTATATCAAAGGGAAAACTTCTCAAGTCTCCATAGAAATAAAAATTATGGTGCCAGACAAGTGACTGAATGGAATGGAGATTTGGTGACTTGCCCTTCTTGCCTTCTACCTTGATTGGCTTGTATCTAAATGAATCAAGGTCAAACATGCTTCTAATATATATGTATTCATCTTTCTCTTAGAAGCTTTCCTCATGCTATAACTTCATGCTAGTGTATCTCAACAAGAAGTCAATATCTGCTAGCTCATCACCATATAGATCATCTAGCTCATAACCCCCTTGATATGCATCATGGATTGACTTGTTCACTTCTGCCTCATTGACGAGACTGTCAAACTTATCTTCTGATTCATCATGGCTTTTTTAAAGAAGGGTGACTATTGTGATGTCTGAATGAGATCACAAACTGCTTTCTCATCCCATAGAACATCACCTTCTTGCTCAAGGCTCTCTTCTTCAAAGCTTTCATCAAGATGGATAGGCCTCTCTTTTTCTTGATAAAAAACAAGAGTCTCTAGTTATTCAAAGATATGCTCTTGATCCTCATCCAACTCAGGTTCTATGGCATGGTCACTCTCCTCATCAAAAAAATAAGGAAGTTCATCAAACAAGGGGGGAGAGAACTCACCATGCTTACATTCCTCATCGTCCATTTTTGACAAATAAAAAATGTCAACCTCATCTTCATAATGCTGGAACATCTACATGTATGCATGATCTATGTCTTCTCCATTATTGATGATATTGATGATCTCATCCTCATTGTCACTCATGATAGCCTCTTGGGTAGCTACAAATTAGATCCTCTCTTCTTCACCTGCCTCTTTCAAAATAGGTCCCTTCTGAAGAAAGAATGGAGTGGAGGGTTGATGGACAAACTCATCCAGAAGAGGAGGTAATCCTTGAGATAGAATCGAATGATTCTCATCCTTCCATTTGGACAACACTTCATCTATATCAGATGTGGCTTGATAGCTCTTTTGAAGGAGTGCAGATGGGGTGTGTTCAGACATGGAATCTATTGTTTGGTCTAAACCATCCATTACACCTTCGTTGAGGAATCTCATTCTGGACTCCAACTCTACAATTTGCCTAGCTATATTCTCTTGGAATAGCCTTTCTTGGAGACACAAATATCATCATGATGAGTAGGAGTAGCTTCATCTTCTTCAAGGCTTCTATCAAAATGAATAGGCCTCTCCTCTTTTTTCTTGCTGCACGATTCCATTATTTACTTCCAACTCATGACCTTGGGATTGGAAATTTTCCCTTGTGAATAGGCAACAACTTTATCCTCTTCAAGGTACTGAGCTGGTTCATGATAGGCACTCCTATGCTCAAAGATTTGAGGAGGTTGAGGGAGATTGGGAAGGGTCTGCTCATGCACAAAAGGGCTACTTCAAGAGAGATGTGTTGCTTTCCAAAATATATAGGGTGATTCCCATAAAAAGAGGGTCCACATTCTAAAGAATTGAGAAGGCTAGTCTCCATGAGAGGTTGATCTAATGCCCTTCAATTTTGGAAAGATAGGTGTAAGGGATTAGGAGTAGGAGTGGTTACTGCATCAGATGAGCTTGAGTGAGCAAGTGCTATTTGGTAGAAAGGATTTGGTGCACAAGAGGAGGCTTTCTTTAGAATAAGAGGGGGTTGCATTAGAGTGAGATAAGGCACACAAGGCTAATTTCCTTGAATGAATGGACTCTTACATTTTGCTACCTCCTCCTTCATGGATTGCAAGGCCTGAGCTTATCTCAACAAGCACTCCTCTTTATATGGAAGCTCTTGATGATGTCTATTCTGCTCCTCCAATTCATTTATCTCTATCACTTGATTCTCAAACTCCAACATTATTTCCTTTACAATAGGTGAAGGGTAACTAGGAGAGCTATTTGAGGTGATGCCATGAACAACCTGAGCTTGATCAAACTTATATGAAGAAAAACAAGGTCCATGCTACTGAGCAATGGGGTTATACATAGCAAAATGTGATTATTTGATGGCACTAGGACTGCTTAACCAGCTGATTCAACTCAGAGTCACCATTGGTGTTGGTTGAAATGCCTCTAAAGGATGATTGGTTGAACAACACACCAAAAAATCCTTCAACTCCTTGGACAAACTATCCTATTGGGCATGACAGAAACTATTGACACTATGGATTGCACCCTTGAAAGAAGGCTGGGCTTCTCTCTTCCATGTGGCACAATGGAGACTCCCCTCTTGCTATGGGTCTAGAAAAAGTGAGGGGAGAGTCTCTAGATAAGGGCTAGCTCCCTTTGATGCATCTCTAAAGTCTTTTATTACTATTGATAATATTTGGGGGGATGAAAAGGGAGAAGGATACAACCAAAATAAAACCTATCTAAATGGTGATGCACCAAAATGATTTTGATCTACTCAGATTTGACATACACTTTGCACCCAAAACAAGCTGATATACACTTCATTTGACATGAGAAACTCTTCTACATCAACATTTCAATAGGGGGTCTTCTAGAGATATAGGGAGGAAGAACCACCAGAGGCATTCTAAGACACACTATGGTAGCCTGTTCACATGCTCCTATACTCTGCTGTGAACGCTTCTTGCTAACCTGCAAAAGAAGAAACTCAAAATACACTAGACATGATGGAATCATTCTATGAAAGCATGAAAGAAAATGAATTAACACAAGACAAAACCATAAACATATGCAAAAGTGCAAACTAAAAAAAAGGTAAAAAATCTATGTCTTGATTCAAGGTAAATTTCTGCAGGGCTTTGCCATACAAGATGAGAGATATCTCCTTCTCAATTGAGAGGTTATAATATATATAGCATCAAGGAAAAGACTTTGTCTCTTTCTATAATAAGCAGCCCATGCTACGTTGAATACATTGGAAAGAGGAAATTTTCTCATGCTAGTGTCATCCTTCTAGAAATGCCTTGGAATAACCATGCTATAGATGTCACAATTCTTGACTTTGGTGCTTAACCCGTATTAAATATCACTACAAAAGCATGGGTCATATTAAATGTCACTACAAAAGTATGGGTCACTACTAATATCTTCTTATGCTAATGCTTTTTGTGCCACTTGGACTATTCTATCTTCTTTTGCACTTGGCTTTTGTCTTTTTCTGGCAATTTTGAGCTCTCGAGATATTCTTCCATCTTTTGTTGGCTCTTTGGGCTCCTTTCTTGGCTGATGCATCCCATCAAAATTGATGTCTACAAGCCCATCACTATTTAAAAACTAACAGCGATTTCACCACCTTGAATTTGACGTTCACGTGCCCATCACCAGATGTTTAAACCTCCAACGACTAGTTCACCATGTTGAAATTGACGTGCTCAGGCTTGTCATTACTTTGGTAATTCCTTCAGCTTTTGTGAAACTAAACCTTCAAAATTTTTTAATTGAACCTTCCTGAAGGGAAGGTTACCTTTCAGAATAATGGAAATAGTCCCCTTTTGGTCGTTGAGATCCCTCCACAAGGGCACCTATCCTTCGAGCTCCCTTAGTCATCTCAATTCCTTCGGGCAAAATGTCTGAAGGAATTCCTTCAGACATTTTTCTTGAAGTAAAACCTACCTTTAGAGTCTCAGCCCTTCCATTTGTGTCTTTCTTCAGCCAAAATGTCTGAAGGAATTCCTTCGAGCATTTTGTCTGAAGGAAATGTCCCTTTGGTTTCTCCCTTGGATTTTCTTCAGAAAAAAAGTTTGGAGAAATCCTTTGGTTCTGCCTTGTCACTTTTTAGAAGGAAACTTTCCTTTCAGTTCTTCTACCTCTCTGTATTGCAAATGTTCTTTCAAATGTGTTCCTGCCCTCCGCAAGGGCACCTTGGGCCCAAAGTGTCCTTTGGAGCTTTGTGAAAGGTCCCATTTGCCACCTGCCTGCCCTCTGCAAGGGCACTTGACCTTTGGAGTCTTTGTAAAAGACTTGCATTTCTTTGAAATGGCCCATTTCTTTGAAATGGCCCATTTCTTTGAAATGACCCATTTCTTTGCCAAAAAGGTTTATCCAAGGCAATTTGCTAAAGCGAAATAAGCCTCTGTATCAACCCAAAAACCTGTAAGACTCAAATCACTCGACTCTTTCATAGAACAGGCCTTCGACAAAGGGAAAAAATGACAATTACAGTAAGGAAAATATATTAGAGACTGACTAATCAGTCCCCCCAAAGAAAATTCAAAAGGGAGACTGATTTTTTGGGTCTATAGGACCAAAATTTGGTCTACAATTTCAAATTCTATAAATTACTATATTTAATGTCATATCCATATATTTAGAAAAACTAAACTAGTTTTCAATAGTTTATTCATTCTTAGCATTTCATTCTTAAATAAAATAGAATATTAAACATTCTGCTAAACTCATATTTTATTTAGAACATTGCTTATTATTTTCTTGATTTTTGTCTTAAGATTTCATATAAATTTCTATAAATTCTAGATTGAAAGAAAATAAACTTCAACTTTGGATACAAATCTGACACCACGAGTCAATTTTTTGACCTTGGATTTGATCCAGCACAGAATAAATTGTCTTATAACCTAGGATTACATCTGACATTGAATCATTTTATTTTGAGCTCGAGTTGAAATTTATTGATCTTTATACACATATTTTTTCAGTTTTATTCTATTTTTATTTTCTATTTGCATGTTACTTATTTTTATAAATTGCATTTCAACAATTTTAAAACTACTTAGTGACTTTTATTATGGGCTAAGTGGTGATTTTTTTTATGGACACCATGGTGTGATGGGTACTTCCCTAATACTCAATCCTTTGTATAACAATTAACATGGAGTTTAATTTTTCCATACTTCACAATATATTTGAAACACCTAAGGTCTCTTGTTTATAACATAATAATCCTCTTTTATTTATTTGATTTGGAGTGCACCTAAGAAGAACATATCACCCATGGAATTTAATCTCACTATACCCTTAGAGACATGATAATGGTCTACATACATGGTATAATCTCTATAGTTAGTGATCCAAAATGTTAAGCCGACACTAATTTATGAATAGGTAAGTATATTTTAGAGCCCACACAATCATTCAAAGCCTTGACTAAAACACTCTTTATACTTTATTTTTGCTTATATTGTATTTATAGTCATTATCTCTATTGATCCATATTATATTGTATACCTATAAGGTGCATTTATATATTAATAAGTATTCACTTTTCATATATATAGTTTCTTTTGGTCTCTTTTATAATGGGAAATCATGATGTTTTTTTCTCAAAATAATGCTATTGTTAAAATTTCTTGGTTTAATGATATTAAAAGTTACATTGATTATGATACTAAAAATAATGAAAATAACTACAATGCACATAATAGATATGAAACTCATATTGATCCATAAGAGCCTAATGGAATATATCAAATTCAAGTGCAAGAGTTATCTGAATTTTGATAAGGTCTTCAATAAAATCCCCAAGAATTTAATAATATCATTAGTCTCCTTCTAATATTAAAAGCTGAGCATCAAGATAAATTGGCCACATCTCCACCACAAAATTCACCTTTTCAGGGTGTCAAATCCCTAGCTTTCAATGTTGTCACTTCTATTATTGAATCCATTCCTATTTATACACCTCTAATTACTTCCATAACATCATCCCTTAGATTGAGAACATCCTTTGTTTCCAACAAGAATCCATGCCTATGCTTATTCATGCTACTTATACTCCTCCAATCTCCTCTAAAAATACTATTCTTGAGCATATATCTTTTGCTTTACAATCTAGGTTGTCTTAACTTGAACAAACTCTTTCTAATGATATCCTATCCATGGATTCATGTTCTTTTTTACACAACACTTTGGCACCAAAAATTGCATCTTATCCATTAATAGCTAGCTTTTGGGCTCCTAAGCTTCCTTTATATGAAGATGAAGGTGATATTGAACAATATTTGTGTGCATTCCATGTATCTCATCTAGACTATGTAGATAATGGCAAATTGTTGACAAATCTCATTACATGAAATCTAAAAGAATACACTCTTAATGATATTCCTCTCCAATCAATAAAGAATTTAAATCATTTGGAAAATCAATTTTTGAAACACTTTTCTATCAAAATTGGTGAAAAGCTATCATATGCTCAAATTATAAATTTCTAAAGGGTATTATGAAACAATAAGTGAATATATTTTAAGATACAAGACCATGATAGAAAAAATGAAAAATGAAATTATAGATAATGAGTTCTAAGATATTTTCACTCAAAGTTTTCTATTTCCATTTCAAAATTCAATCATGTTTGATAAGTTGAAATCTTTCAATGAGTTATGCCATATAGTCATAGATCTTGAAGTAACATTGCTTACTCTGAATAAGCTCAAGTATACTTCAAATGTTACTTCTATTTAAATATCAAGTTTCAAAGTAATCCAAATTATAAGATCAAAGCTAATGAAAATAATAATAAAGCTAAGATTTCAATTAATTTTATCTCATTACCCATATAAAGCTTCAATTACAAGAACCAACAAGGAGACCGTTTTCAAGTTAACCATTTCCTCTTCATGTATTGTTTAAAAAACTACTTGAATGAAATCTCTTCACTCCTCCACCAATGAATGTGGACATGTCTAGGCCACAATCTAATTTTTTTATGGTAGTGCGTATTATGACTACCATTGATGCATTGGTCATTCTAAAAACAAATGTTTCAAGCTCAAACACAAGATTTAAGATCTCATTGATAAGAATTAATTGATATTGACACACCTATATAAGAGGTTAAGCCATAGACAAATGACAATTCAAAGCTCAAAATATATAAAGATATTTTTTTTACAAATCATGAAGCAATAAATAACAATGATAATTTTGAAGTAAATTATGCATATAATGCTCATCTTCCTTCTACTATATATGAGTATCCACTTGATAGAATCATTGATATAGTTACAATCAAATAAGCATCACATCATATGATCACATTTGATGATAGTGTGGTTATTGATGATCATTCAAATAGACATGCACTCTTTGTTCAAGCATATGTTGATAAACAATATATACATAGTGTCATGATATGCAATGGACCAAATGAAAATGTGTGCACAATGATACTTCTTTACTCTCTTTTTTATATAGAGCAAGATGTACATGATACTTATAGAGTTTTCAAAGCATTTGATGGTCATACATAAGATACTCAAGTATATAGTTTTACCCTTACAAATGAAACCTCTAACAATACCCACTTAATTATTAGTTATACCAATAATAGGGGTCTTTGATATGTTATTAGGATGTATTTAGATACAAAATATTAGATAAGTACCTCTTATAGTACTTAAATGTCTAAAATATATTCATGGTAATCAAGTGATCAAAATTCTAGTAATCTAATATGAATATCATTTAGAACCAATGATATTTACTCCTTAAAAAAATTTAGAGGGCATGTACATTGAGCAACATGGTAATAAAATAGTCTATATAACTATTCAAGAGCATATTATAGAATCTATTTATCCATCTATATAAGAATCATTTAGTTAAATATGAGCATATTATAGAATCAGTTTCTACATCTATCTATAAGCATGACACAGTTACACATGAGCATAATATGTTAATTATAAATAACATGGCACAATATATTAAGTATAAAGTGGCACATAAAAAGAGGTATTCATATCTTAAGGAATCAGATGTTATTTAGAGTGTTTCAATAGGGTATAAGCAATTACATCTCGTATTATGTATCTATATACATGTTCACATGAGTATATGAGCAGTGATTCAGATGGTTATATTATAGCATATGATTCAGATTTTGATTTAGAGGCATCTATAGTTGGAACTTCCTCTTCATAGGAATTCATTATTTCATACAATAGAGTTGGGTATATGTATGTCCATCCTCTTTATGAGATCTCTAGTTGGACACAACCTCCTACTTCCTCCCCACCCATTGATTGGGTGAAATCTCTTTATTAGTTACTTATACAATTTATTTTGTACATAGTTTATTTTATTTTATTTCATTGCTACTTATTCTATCCCTTATCTAAGCATTATTATAGCTCTTGGATTTATTCTAATTTGGGCACTTTCCCACTTGTATTTCCAAACTAATTTAAACAATCCAAAACATCTATCTTACATTACTTTCTACACATGAATTATGAAAATCCACTTATTTGTTATTCCATATTTATCATTTCATGGATTCCATTACACTTTCATAATCACATTTATCTACTCCTACATTCTTCATGAACACACATATTCTTTATATCAATCATTTATGTTACATTTCTATGACTCATTTACATTATGCTTTAATGCCTTATTGTGAATTATTTGAATCCCTCAATTTTATTATATTTTCAAAGCCTTATTTATTTTTAATTTTCAAACTTTTCAATTTAAAATATTAAAAAAAATTAAAAAAATGAAAAAAAAAAAAAAAATCAAACTCTAAAAAAATCATATATGTCAATTTTTTTTTAAAAATATTTTCACAAATTCTAAATCAGGGCCTTCAAGAATTTTCAAATGTCACTATCTTACGTCTTTGAATATGATATTTATTTCATGTTAATTAGATAACATATTTTAATTTTTAATACACAATCCTTATTCACAAAGTATGTGAGTGTGATATAAGACATACAATTTCATTTTTTTTTAAATGTAAGATTTATCTTATTACCTAATAACCTTGATAGGTTGGGGCATATCTTCATTATATGTGAAAACCTCAACAAGTTTTATATATCCATAAGCTTTCTACCATGTTGAACTACATTTCATACAAATGTCTCATTAATAACTCATACTTCATATTGTGTTACATGGATATGCTATTTGATAACAATGTCATTGATACATATTGTTGATGTAGACTAGTATCATTTATTATATTCTTCTATTTTTAAAATTCTTACTTTACGACATGATAAGTTAAGACTTTCTTGATTATTATGTTTGACCTTTGGACTTGTGTGTAAAATATATACATGTTCTTGCTTGTATGACATCATCATTATATTTTCATGTAGCCCTTAGCCTTGTTTATTTATATGACATTTACATGTCCCTTGTATGTGGCTCTTAGGCCTTATGTGTGACATTTTATACAAATTGCATTATATTTTGTGATATTACTTGTTATTATGGTGCCATGATTCATATCATGCATTATCTATATTTTTACTCTTGTGCCATGATACATATCATGCACATGCTACTTATATGCTTTAATATTATATCTATTTAACACATGTTTCATATAAAAATCTAATGCTATATTAAATACTATGATTCAATTCAAATCAAATGTTCATCTCATACTACATAATTACATCTTCTCCATATTTTACAATTCTCTTTTGAGATTAATGATTTTTAGGTTACATCTATCATCTCAAAAGGGGGGCATCACAATGAGATTTTCCCTAGAATTCAAGTCTTCATGAGTAACAATTTTCAAATATATGAAAAAAATACAACAAAGTTTAAAACTTTTAGATTGTGGGAACATGTAACATGCACATGCACTCATTCCTAAAGTTAATTCAATATAGATTCACATACACATTATGTATATATGCATAGGCATGCAAAAAACAATAATAATTTATATGTTTCAAATAATTACAAGATTCAAATGACATTCAATATCAATTTAGTACATATATAGGGGGCATAATATTCATTCATGTTCATGTTCGTACATGACAATTTTAAATTTTCAAATTCAAAAAGTTTCAAATATTTAAAAGTTCTAAATAGAATCTAGATCTGTCTATAACAGTGTGATTCATTTCATTTTTCAAGTGGGCCATGTTATTGTCTAGTGACACTCAACATCTATGGTTGCATTTTTTCCATTGTAGTAAGTCATATTTGGTGGTTCCACTATTTTAATTATTTTACAGAGTACTCTACATATTAAAATGAGAGTTAAAACATACAAGTTTTCTAACTCAAGAGCTTTCAAAAGATTTTAAATTGAGACTTGATCAATCTCAATTTGCCATAGATTCAACATTTTTCCACATGCTTCAACAAATGGGCACACGCTTCTCCATTTCTAAGATACAAGGATATTAGATTGCATAATATTTTAGGTGTATTATTTCATTGATTTCTTTTAAAATTTAAAATTTCAAGTTTCATATTTTCAAATTTCAAACATGGACAATAACTAATTTCAATGGCACTATTGTAGGTTTCACATTGAGGCATCTTGCACAATCAAGATTCACATTAAAAAATAAAATATTTATACACACTTAGGTTTATATCTCCTTTATTATATTAACTTTTCTTCATTGATTTACTATAATAAAGTGAGGAAAAATTTAGAAACTCAAATTTAATTATTAAGTGTTTCATAATGTTTAATCTTGACATCCTTACCTTGATTGCCTTATTCATTATTCCATTAACTTAAAATCTCTACAAGAGCATTAAATAATATATTCATTATATTAAAAATACTTATAACACCATTAAAATATATATATTATTATTAAAAACTCTTATTAGTGTAGTTCCAACATACTTGGTCCTTCTTGGATATGACCAAACTAGGTAAACAAATCCACACTATAATTGTGTCCATTACTGCGACCTTGTCCCCCATGATCTAATGACAAATTTTTAAATTTGATAAATTTTATTTTACCCCTCTCACACTTTTATCGAGGTTTGTTAAAGAAAATATTCAAAATATTCATCTATATAAACATATCAAAGCATCTGAAAGAATCATATATCAATCCCCTGGTAATTATACTACACATTGAGCAAAAGAGCACTATTCTTTCCAATTCAAATTTTAATTTTTTTCTAATAGTCATAGGCCAAGTCTGAAGTCATTTATTTCAATTTAAGATCACTCATTATCAAGAATTTAAGTCAATATATCTAGTTACATTTATTTAATAAAGATCAAGATTCACTCACTTAGTCTAGAAGGGAGAACTATATTGCCCTAAGGTCCTTTTGGGCTATATAGGTAGCATTTAGATTATGTAGGGTTTTATGAGGACAGATCAACCATTTTTCTTACTTGGTTCACCCCTTTTTATTTGATCTCCATTGTGTTTATTGTGTAATATCTAGGTTTTTATATTTTTCATGTCTTTTGTGCTATAAATCAGAACATAGTCACTTAGAATACCCTCATAGATAGGTGCATGTACTCAAATTAAAAAATCAATTGCATAGTCAAATAAGACATAGTTGTAGTTAATAGATAAGACTGAAACAAAAAGCTATACTCATAGTATAGCCTTGTCCCAACATAATTTAAAATTGTGCTTTTGACTATGACATAGTTCACATGTCTCTATCCTTAGTTTCCAACAATAGTCAAAATGCAAAATCAACATAACTTTAATTTGAGCTAGGTTTGCATATAAATTTATTATTTTATCTCTTTTAAAATTATATAAATTACTATATTTTATATTCATATCTGTATATTTTATAGATCTAAATAAGTTTTCAATAGTTAATTTATTATTAGTATTTCATTATTAAATATAAATAACATTAAACATCATGATCATCAACATTGAAGACAACATCAATTTGAAGGGGAGGGGCATGCTATACCCTTAACCTATATAATGTATTGGGATCCATAACCTAATTATAGCTATCATAACCATTAATTTAGTCATATGATCATTTCTATAGTTTCATATTTTTAGTAGGGTCAACCTAGGGTGTTTTTATAACATAATTAAGGTATATATGGGAGGTAGTGGTAAGTATTTTATCATCATATTATGAGTTGTATTCTTATTATAATATTGTGGAGGTTTATCCCTCAAAGTGGCTTAGTTATATTCTTCACTATTACACTAATCATATTGTGATATATTGATATGATTTTAATTTAGTGTTGTAGTAATTTAATTACACCAAGTATGCCAAAATGTGAAAAATTTGATGTTGAAAAAATTTATAATACCAAATTTACGTATCTAAAAATGCCCCCTTTTAATAAAATATTGACAATGTTAAATTCAAAGGATAAAATAATAAATTTTGTCCCTATGATAATCACAGTTGGTGTTGACATGTAAGCCCCAAATTTCCTATTTGATCCATGTGAAACCTACAATAAAACATGTATAAATCAATGTCCTCTCATGATAAGTATTATGAAATTAATTAGATAATTTAATTATTTGAAATTGAAAAGGCAAATAATAATAAACCTAAGGGTATGCAAACCAAGTTGCTACTTTTTTAGCTTGTTTAGATAACTCCATGGTGTGATTATGCCCTAAGGAGATGAAAACATTACAAATTACAAGTTGAGGAGAGTAAATTCCTCAACCCTAATTGGAGAAGAAACACTAGAAGTTGAGCTCCACAAAAACTTGACCACATTACTCTAAATACAATCATAATTCTTTTGTGGAACCATAAAATTATCTTGTATAATGATTAAATCCAAAAACATGTTTGTATATAAAAGTGCAGCCTAAGAACAAATTTGTATGTAAAATCAAAACCCAGAAATAGGTTTATATGTAAAAGGATCACGGCTATAGATGGAAAATAGACCCAAAGTACTTACATAGTTTCATCACTCCCCACTGATGCTCAATATATAAAATAAAATAGTGTTTGCATGAAAAAATTTCATGTTCCAATATGATACACCTATACCTCAAAGTGATATATAATGTCATTATCTATCTATGACATTGTCATAGAATGACTTGACTATTCATCATTATTTTGTAAAATGTTCCACATATGACTTAATTTGCTCAACCTGATCCATATAAATCATAAAATCTAACCCAATCTACTTTATCTATCCCATTTAAATCATAAATTTGATTGCAAATGTGAACTATCTTTCTATCAAGATCTGAATATCTAAGACAAGCCCATTGTTGTCCCCCTTATGTTATGAAGGATGAATCTTATGAATAACTCATATCAAAATTAAGATTTATGCATACCAAGTGTTATATTTATAAATATAATCATGTAAATTATGTATACAAGCATTATAAGATATGTCATAATATAAATATTTGATCATTTAAGCATGTATGAACCATGTAATCTAGGTAAATGTGCATAAAAGTGTCAATGTCTAGTAAATATATCAACTAAGCAAGCAATGATAAGAATCACAAAAGATACATTATATAGATCATGGAATCACACATAATATAATTATATGTGATACAAATCATGGCACCAAACTCATGGTAATAATCATATATGTAACCATGGACATACATAAAATATAAAGATCAAGGAGCACATAAGAACACAATTCATGATATGACTTTGACCTAACATAGACATGACATGGACATGACTCAAACTAGATGATATTATTACAAAAATCACACATAATGTGATAAGACACAATTAATGTACCAACACACAAAACACACAATATTGCTTACATAAATAATCACACAATGTCACAATCATTAATATTAATCACACATAAAACAAGCAATGTTAGTCCACACAATTAATGGATGTCATCATATGGTATAACAAAACACAATATACATAAGAAACAACATTGTATATAGTATAAGTGAGAGCAAGTCATGTGTAATAGTATGTTATGATAAATGGATTAATATATAAATATATAACCTAATAAGTGTATGAATATTACCCAAGTGTAGGCATGCCCCAATGTAGAAAGACTACCCATGGATATAAATAATTTCATGCATTTTTATGTCAATGTATCACATGTTACTTATATGTCTTGCATCCCATGCATACATATCATGAAAAACATGTGCATAGAGAATATATATGTATTTCACCATGTATGATGAATACCATTAGTGAATTATGTGTACCAGCAAAGTATGTCATGTATAGGTCCTAGATTTGTATTTTTTGTGACTATTTGATTTTTTGTATTTCATATTTTTTTATTTTCAATTATGTTGCATATAACCTATGATCCCATCAATGGGATGCTCACATGAAGGTCTTAGATCGATTGGTGTGAATATCACATTTCATGGGTGAGAAGTAACATGTATATCATTATCTAAATTGGAAAAGTGATCATGTGCCATAAAATATCCATCACAATCATCATAGTTAACATTAGCATGTAAGTGTGGTGTAGCTATAGTATTCATTGTAACTTGTGGAATCCATAGTATGTCTAGAGCATGACTTGGTGTTCCTTATTGAAGATGCTCATAAGGTCTCTATAAAAATATCATAGGATGTGATGGACTTGGTAATGTCTGATAAAATATAATACATAGTTGATGTAATGGAAGTTGGAGAGTTATTCATTGAGGAAATTCAATCAATTATCTCTAATTTACCTTCATAGGTTGAACATGTGCAAGGTGTAACTTATGAAGCTATGGAAGTGAATAGGGGAATTCATCAAGTTGGATGGGGTATTCGTATAGAGAACCCACATTTGTAACCACTCAATTAATATAGATATACTTTAAGCATCAATGTAATAAAGATGAAATTTCATGTATCTTATGTATTCATGGACATACTAATAGCTTGTCAAATGCCCAAGTGTTATGAAAAATAAGAATGAATTTTATATAGTTGTAGGGTCTACCATAAGTGGTAACACAATGATAATTACTTGAATGCATAGATGTAGATGAATGTGTTATCAAATTACTATAAGTCGGTTGTGAATTTTTATTTACTATTATTTAACCTCATTATTAATATCATTATCCTTGGATTTTAAAGGTGGTTTACTTTGAAACTTGGTGGTAGAAAATGTGGGAGGGTTAGTCTTAGAATTTACCTTTTTCATTTCAAGTAGTTTAACCTCATGATCTTTAACTATATGGCACATGTCATCAAAGATTGGAATCATTTAAACATAATAGTCTCATGGATAGGTGAAAATAGGATTTTATTGAATATGTATTGCACTTAATTATCAACCATAGGTTTTTTCATTTTTGAAAGCACAATATTATAGTGAGCACATAGTCACTAATGAGATCATTAGGTCCTTGATTTTTGAAATTTGAGCATATAATACCTTCTCACAAATGTTGATGGTGAAGTGAGATAAAAATTGGTTAGCTAAAGGATTTAAATTATGTACTGATTGAATCGAAAGGTTATAAAACCATTACAAGGCATAATATTTAAGGCTCATTAGAAAAATCTTTGAGAGTAATTTATCGCTTGACCTATAATCTAAACATGTTAAATGGAAGGTTTAAGATGTTGTTCCAAATTAAATTTACCATCAAATGGTGTAATATTAGATGTAATGAATCATTTAAGAAAGGGATAATAAAAATATATAGGTCCAAAGGGTTATGTAATAATGTTTTAGAGTTTGTCAAATGACTTGCTCTATGAGAACCTTTTTCCAGTTGAGAAAACTAGGATTTAAGGTTTAACAAGGTTTGTACAAGCGCTTGATTTGGTCAGCTTATTAAATTGATCAACAATAGGTGGTTCCACATGATTTGTAAGCCTAAGAGGAAAAAAAGTATGTTATATAAGGATATCCATAAAAATTTAAGGAATAAATTATATTTCCATCACACTAGGTATAGGCATTATTTGTGTAGCTATAGGTATAGACATATAAATAATAGTAGTTAGAATAGTGGTATAAACACCTAGTCTATAATATATGCCTCTAAAATGTGGATTAATATTATTCTCAGTCTCATCTTCTTTTTCTTGCAATAGGGTTTCCTTAGCAATCCTGACATTATTAACATCTAGGTTGAGGTTCAAGATGATATCTATATATTTACCTTATTTACTAATTTTGTTACAAAAAAAACTTATTAAAGATCTACACCATTAAGATCATCGAGATGTATGATACCATAATACTCATCATTATATTTCATATCATTTTCATAAGTATTCAAATATCTGGCATAACATCATTTGATAATAATTCATCTACATCTATGCATTTATTATTAATGTATGTATCAGTAGAAGAAGAAACATGTATATAATTAATTTACACTAGTTTATTTGGCACACAAACATGTAATTGGGGCAAATTAATATGAATATGATGAAGTTGAATCCCACTTCATCTATCACTTCAATGTATAGGTAAAGGAGGTATAACCTTCATAGATGGCATATGATGTATGAATGAAAATATTCATAAATCTTAGGGAAAAGGTGGAAAAATAGATATTCATCTATGATAAGGGAAATAATATATCAGATATAAAATTGAAATCCTGAGAGAGGATAGTTATAAAACCTTAAGAAAATAGAAAACAATAATGTATAATAAACCTATGGATTTTCTTGCTCAACTCAATGATCAAGTTCACTATAATTTTTTACTTATTTTGCATTAATATGATATAAATAAAGTAAAATTAGTGTTATTAAATTTATTTAAAAATATCAATAATATAAAAAAAATTCAAATTATTTAAGCTAATCACCCTCGATGTGGGTACTTCTGAGGAGATTGCCCAGAAGGGTAAATCCATTCTATTAGAGGAGATGAAAAGAAATAAAGTGAAGTTGGAGAAGTTTAAATATAAGGTGAAAGAGGTAGGAATGTCCCTCACCAAGCTTATATAGGATTGGAATGATCTGCATAGATAGGTTGAGTCCACGGTACAGTCTTTCATTCAGTCTTCTTAACTAGCCTTGACCCCTGTCATACATTCACCCAATATCTTAGGATCCTCCACTGGGATCCCCCAAGGTGGTCCCCATAATGCAAAATCCCTTGCATGTCAAAAAACAAAAGTGACCTCATACGATCTTTCCTAGAGAAGTAGCTGAAGGACATGGGAACCTTACATAGGCTAAGATTTCAAAGGTTAAACAAGACATCCCAATGAAGAATCTCAAGGATGCTGAAGACTCATTGGAGGGACCTCCCTCCTAATATTTATTTTTGGTTTCTATTTTTCTTGATTTTAGATTAGTATAGTGGCATTTTGATGTTTTGGTTGGATGGCCTTTGCTTGGTCTATCAATACTTTATGTGTTTTACTTTTGTGGTTATAAGTTCCCTGTAAAACCTGGTTTTTTACCCTATCAAATAAAATAAAAAAAATTGAAAAGTAGTTTTATATTGCACTTAGATAATTTTGATTGATAAATCATAAGGGAAGAGAGGCACTTAACTTAATATGATATTTTTCAAATCACAAAACTCATCACTAACTCTAAAAACATTATGTGTATGCTTTGTTACTAGTTGGATTAGAAAAAGTGGTTCAAAATCCTATCTAGAAGCTATTTGCAAATTATGAGAGCCCTACAGTAGCTAATACTTTCATGGATTTGTCAACACTATCCCTTTAAAGTGTGTAGGTATGTAACCCCTCAGAACCCTATGCCTATGCTTATAGATGTTACTTGTGTATTGTTTTCTCCTTCGATCATGTGCATTAATATCTACTTTCCTTTTCCTTTATTTGAAACCCTAATCACAATTTTAAACACAAGATGACTCTTGAAAAAGGTGTTATTATTTTGGGTTGGACAACCCTCACTACTCTTTACTGAATATTTAAGCATTGCCTACTTTCTAATACTAAAATATGGCTCAAATAACATTTAGTTATTTTACTTATGTGTGTGTGCATGCAACATCATGATACATCTCAAATGTAATGGAATTATTAATTTCATCACTTGACACCATGTGAATTTGACTTTTGTGTGTATTCAAACTTGTATGTAGGGATACTCCTTTGAGGGGTTTTTAGATTTATATTCCTTTGTGATAATCTCTCAAAATATTTCTAATTGATTGCTCAAAAAATTTATGACTTTCCAATTTTGTTACTAGGTGAGTATGACCTTATGATTGATTTATATTTATAGCGTCCTATTTTTTATTTACTACTATGATTTAACCATGAAACGTGTCTAGGCTAACCTCATGGATACTTCCTAGTTTGAAAAATATCCATTGGATGCTCTTGGAAACTATTGGCAGAGGTATACACCTAGGTTAAATGTAATTGTGTACCCATTATTGATATTGTCTTGGGAGTGAAAATCAGTGACTTGAGATAAATAGAAGGTCTACTTAGGATAATGAAATATTCATATGTAGACTAGGTTAATCTTGAGTAAGCTTATTTAGAGAATAGGAGTAGCTAAGACAAAAAGTGGGTGGATGAATAGAGGGAAAGTATGGATAAGATTCATATGTGTACAAAATGTCTAAGTATGTCAAAGTGTGTTAAATTTGATGTTTTCAAAGTGTTTAATACCAAACTTAATTGTCTCTAACTATCATCTACATTTGTAGTGTTTACATGGATACCTAGATGATATTGTTACATAGATGATTACATTGTATACCTTATTATTGATACTTATGTATATATTATACCTTAGTTCCATACTATCCATGATCTTATTATTATGACTGTGAGTCATTGTTATACTTAGCCAACCTAAAGGTACCTCATGTACATGCGACATAACTTAATTTTCTATTGGGGGAACGTACCCCCACATATATCCTCAATATTATTTTATATATATTTTACATATGTAGCATTTATTGGGGCACATTATTTATCCCTTTCACCTTTAATACCAATAACCACATATTTCCACTTTGGGGGAACACAAAAGTTTTTCATAGGACACTACATATAGATTGAGCATTACATGATAATACATCTATGTACATCCCTTATTGCCTAGAGGGACATGTCACACATTTCATCTACTTGGGCCTCATTGATATTATATTATGTTATGGATCCACACCACTTATGTGCCTTGCATTACTACACTAGAGAACACATATGCACTATGCATGTTTTACATCTTGAAACATTATGATTTTCATACTTTTTATACACATGGATATTTATTCCACATTATTGTACATGAATTATACACTAGAAATCAAGGTATTATACCTACATGTTATTTTTGAGTTATTCACTTGTTATATTATGTATATATAAGGAAATACTTACCATTAGTATACTTACCTCTCTTATGAGCTTAAATGATCACATTTTTACTCTATTTGACCACGAAGGCATGATATTCATAAATATTATCCATTATACCTATATTGACATGTTTCCTATGTATGGATCTTGTCAAACACTTATGTTTAGCATGCTTACATTTCTTCTTCACATATATATGAAATTATCTTACATATACATTGACACCTACTTGGAATTCACACATGATACATCTATTGTTATATCTTACTACCTTGAGAATCTATATATATTGAGGGCATAGATTCATCCCCATAGACTTGGCTACATTGAGACATGTTTCTATCACACACACCATCATATTTAGATAAGTGTGTAGCCACATATGGACCATACCATGAGTTATCTATATCACATGGATAATGGTTCATCTTTCCTATTTTATATAAAGTTTAGAATACTGATACTCCCCCTTCCCCCTTCACCACCTTACCATTATTAAATTATGTGCAAACCTATTGGACCTTATATGACGATATATTTCTATACACCTATACTCACTTGTGTAATGTATTATGCATTTAGTTTTACATTATATTATCTTTCCTAAATGATATGACATTATAATCCTTAGAGTTACATATATTATGCATCGATATTTACATGAAATTATTTTTTCTATGTGATAAAAAAATATACTTCTTATAATTACATATATTATGCATTAGGTTTTATATGATATTATCCTTATTATGCGACATGAAGGGCATGGGGAGTTTCATATCTATCCTACAATGGGGATTTACATGTAATATTATAAAATAGTTATGTGTTTAATACAAATTTTAAATGGTATCGACTATATACAATATTTTTACTCATGGTTATTGTAACTATATTCTTTTGAGATGAGTGATTATAGGCACATGTTATTCAACTCCTCACCTCAAAAGGGGAATATATAATATAATTTTTTAGATGGTACTAAGTAAAGGCCACTAAGAAAGAACTTGGTTGATCTACTTTGAGAAAATATATCTACTTAATCAAGAAGTGGGTTGGGTTTTTAAAACTCTTAAAGAAGTGGAGGCTATATGTACCATTTATTAGAAAAATTTTAAATGGAATAAATGAAATAATGGGCATTGTTTTTAAAGTTATGAAAACATTTGGTTTGCATAAAAAGTAGGTGCATTCCTTCCTATGATCATTTCAATATCATTTTAAATTTTAATTTTTTAGATAATGATAATGAGAAAATATGACAATGATTACTTGTTGGAAAATGGCCATTGTTGATAAGTATACTATTTTTTTTGAAATAGAAAAGGTGTAAATGTATGCATGAAAAAATATTCCTCCTTCTCTCCTTACAATAAGTTAATCTATGTTCTTCAATTCTGTATCATTTTAATTTGATGAACACATGTAAAACTTATATTGGCATGCCAAAGTATAGGCATTATGCACACACATTATTTTGGTATAGGTCTTGTTATTATAGTAATTTTACTACTATTTTGTCCATATGGATTGTCACCTTAGATTAGGGGATTATTAGTTCTTGTTTGTGTGTTTTCATGTCTCTCTTTCCTTTTCTTAAATCTTATGGTCCTCTTTAATTTTTTTTTATCATGATGTCTTAGTTGTTTTATGCCCATGGGCTTGTTTTTTGTGTTTGTGTATGTTTCTTATTCTAGGATGGAAATGTTGGTGCTGTTGATTCTTCCTTGTGTAGAAATGATAGTCCTATCATTATTTTCATAATTTTTTGGTTGATCTTTTTTCCATTTTTAACATCGTTTCAATTTTTGGATATGTTTGTCACTTATTTTCGTCTCTCTTTGTTGGATTTTGTGTATAAACAAGTCCTTAATTCAAACATGATAATCTTACATATAAAAATTTCCTACGAACATTTAAAAATAAATAAAATAGAGGTTTTCATACAAGTGTCCAATGGTTTCTAAAAATATATCAAATAATTCTATCTCAGAGTCTAGGCACACTCTATATTGAGTTATCATTGTTTGAAGATTTACAAAAATTATCTATTGCATCTTTTACCAAAAGAAGGCCTAGGTGAATGTGCATTTAGTTACATATTACACTTAGGGAATAGGAATTTAAATACCTTATAACTTTATTTCTTTATTCCTATGACACATAAACTATGAGGGGTTTGATTCTTGACTGTGAGATACATAGCGCAACTCCTTTATGGCTTCATGACCCAACTAATTTTTCTATTATAATTTACATTGTTGTTTTATTATATAAAGTTAGGTCAAGGGAATTGAGGGTAAAATAAGACACTTATATCAGTAAATTTTATAAAGTGCAGTTACAATTAAATGTGACATTTAGTTGTGAAGCATGATAATAAAATTTAGATTTTGAAACTGATCATAGTATAGAAAAAACATAAGATGACATGAACAACAATCAAATCAACTAAGAATCATTCATTCCTTATAAATAAATGATCTCAAAAATTATATTTATGCGGCATAAATAATTCTATAACACAATCAACTCTAAGCTTGCACCATCTAGATTTACATTCAAAAATTATAAATTCAAAGTAACAATGACTATTCATTTGCAATTTCTTCTCTTTCAAGTTGAATTTTCAATTGAACATTTTAATTTAGCTTTTTTATTATTTTTAGACTTAGTATATATCTATGATTACTATTTTAAAATTATAAATGGTAGATCTTCGTAGTTCAATTAATTTATCTTGTTGTTAATGGTAATTAACTTAAAAAAACTAGGACATAAAATATAAGGATAATATCCTTATTGAAATTTAAATTTTGTTTTGTATGCGTGTGTGTATATATATATTTTAAACTACACCTTCCAAATTTAGCATGCATAAATAATTATTTTTATGAGCTAAAATATTAATTATGCATTTAAAATGATAAGAAAATGACTCAAAATTTTTAATGACTTAATTAATGTAGATTACTATTACAATAGGGGTTTATTCATTTTTTACATATATGTATTCTTATATGGCTAAGATATTATTATAATTTAGTTCCTACATATAAATATTTTATTTTCCTTCTCCTTGCTTCAAACCCTAATTTTGCACTTGAAAAAATACAAGTCGAGACAACGAGTAAAGGGGGTAGCTTGAGATAACCTTATATATCCCAATGTGACTAAGTGATACCTAAATATGTAATAATACAAGGAAGGAAATAAAACCACATGTATTTATCACACTTAATGTGATTATGTAGTTGTGTTCCTTCACAATGTGTATGAAAATAGTAATTTGGCTTTGATAGTTGAGAATGTTCACTCTTGACTTGACTTGAGGTGATTTTGGCTTGTGATTGATCCTAGTGAATTATCTTGTGTTTGGGAAGAATGTAGAATATTTTTCCAATGTACAATAGTGTATAAGTGCTCAATAAATAGTGGCAAGATAAGGAATAATGAATGGCCTTGATTTGTATTTATATGAGTCCAATTGGGTAAAGTATCATTCTAGACTGTTCTAAAAATGCTCATAGATGTTTCAAATTTTAGAAACATGGCATAGGGACAGCTTAGAAATAGTCAGACACACCCCCATTTTTATGTTATATACTTTCCTCTAACCTATGCAAACAAGTAGGGATAATTGGCCTGAGGCTAGGAATAATCTAAGAGATTGTAAACAGTAGTTTGAGCAATAGCATGATAAATCTTGTGTACCAGTAATATAAAATAGAGTGGTTAAGTCCATATGAAGATAAATAGTTATATGAAATGATGAATATGAGTGCAAGTCAAGTGGTTCAATATTTGTTAATATTTAACATTGTCAAATACTTAAGACTAGATTTAGGTATCTATACCTTCCCCCATTTTTTTATAGTTTCTCAGAAATATTTATTTTGACATGTCTATGTTATCCAACCACTCATTAGGGCTCATTTTCATGCCACATTAAATTATTGAATGATATGTTTATCATCTCATTTCTATACCCTTGTAAGTGTTTCAAATCAAAGTTTTCTTTTTAAAAAAAATCCATTTTAATTAATTTACAACATATTTTGTATTCTTATAGTTGTACATAACAAAAATTATTGGATTCCACAATGTTTTTGTTGATAAAATAGATAAGCATGGGATATTATTGAAATGTTAGAGGCATTTATAGATTTATATTAAGGAGATACATAAGATAAGCTATACATTTTTAAGTTTTATTTTTGTCATCATTTTCGATATATGTATTGAGGTTGGTGAGGAAACCTATTTTCACGTGGAATATTTATTTTATTTAACCATTGATACTAAAATCCCTTCTCATTATAAGTCTATAAAAACTCTATTATTTATAATTTGCCTTTTTTGTTAGTCTAAAATGCTAATAGCGATATAACCATATCATATTTTTCCTATTTTGACTTACACATATTATGCGTGTTATATATTTTTCATTTTTATTTAATAAAATAATAAATTAGTAATATAAATTCATCTTAAATAGTTGTATGACAATATATGTTGTCTGAATTATAGGTGTATCCTGTTGTAAGAAAAAATTCACTCCATTTTTAGATATTTTTATATAATTACTATGATGATTTTATATCATTGAACATAAAAAATAAGGGAAAAAGGAAAGAAATTGGTAAATATTTTAAAACATATATTTTTACACAAGTGTGATAATTTTTTTTTTTATGTATATTAGGGTTATATAAAAATATATTTAAAATTGATATATGAAAAATATAATAATTCAATTATTTTTTATATGTATAAATTTTTTATTTTTTATTATTTTTTTATTTTTTCAACTCAAAACATGAATCATTAAAATCTTATGAAGACAAATTTAGGTGTTTAATAAATTAAATTTTCACATTAAAAATCTAATAATAATATTTTTTTTATAAATCTTTTACTTGATATGTAAAATTCCTACTCTAGAGTGTGGCCCATGATCAAACTAAAAATTTGGATACCTAATTTTATAACAAAATTATTACTACAAAGTGAAGTTCTGCAAGATTTGTTGAATGTCTACATCATTTATGGAAATTTTTAAGGTTGAGGGTTTAGTTTTTATGGTTGTTATTTATTGTGATATATGTAATTACTTTTGATAATATTGAATAAATTTTATTATTTTCCAATGTCACCGAGTGTGAAAAATAAGCACATGTTTGACTAATATCATACACATAATTCTATCAGTTTTCTAGTTGGGTATTATGTCTATAACCGATCCTATAAATAATCCATAAGCTTACATGTTATTGTATTTTTATTTTATTTTACTTTAAAGATAGAAAGGTGGGTGCCATGATTTTATTAATTTAACTTATTTGAGGAATAAATCTCAGTTTGTTTAGAATTAATGTTATTTCTTCATAAATCTAGATTTGAAATGACTATGTTTTAATAGTTATGTTTTATATATCTCTAACATGATGGTTAAATAAAAAGTGGATTTTACAAATATAATAAGAAGGTAAATCTAATTTGGTTAGTTTTAGTTCTTATTTTTAAAGAAGATTTTTTTTTTACTTGTATTAAATTCTTGATTAAAATTCTTGATGTAGTATGTACTTCTACAATTAGTTACTACATCTTAGTTTATGTACTTTATTCATATCATTAGAATATATCAGTAGTCTGAGTTTTTAATTGTTTTAAAATTTTCTTTTATCTATTATTTTTAAATGAAAATTAACATAATTTTAATTTCATATGTGATTTTGTTTCACTTATTTTTAAAAAATGTATTAATATATATGTATTTTTATATACATTTTATGATCAATTTTAATTTTTAAAATTTAAGATAAAAAAATATAAATTCTTAAAAAGGATTTTTGTCAAAGTTTAAGATTAATAATGCTATGATCTTAAAAAGGATTTTTTTCAAAAGTATAAAATTAGTACTTGTATGTTCCTTTTAACACTTTAGTCCGGAACACAAATGAGGTTCCCATATTCTCATAAATAATCTTTTTAAATAAAAATACTATTTTGTTAGGATGTTATAACCCACAAATCATAAGCTACTCCAATATTTGAACCATACCAGCTTCTAATATTACCAGATCTATCACAAGATGGGATGATATAGCTCACCAACCGCAAGCCACTCAAACCGTCTAACAATACCAATTTATTGAATACGCTACAACTACCATGGATCTAATCTCACGATCTATGGACACAAATACAACTATTAATGGCCACATCTAGCCTCACATGCCTCATCAAAAATTGAACCTTGACAGGGACCTCACCAATTCACGCTCACCTCATTGACTACTAATAAATATATTAATTATGAAGTATTGTGTGTTATATTTTATAAACATAAAATAAATGCCAGTTGTTGATCTTTCCATTAACGTTGTTTACATGAATTTACTTTATCTTAACCACAACCACAACACATTGTTCATCCTGTACTATGATCCACATTAATATTATGCTATACTCATTAATACATGTTAAAATAATTAATAATATTTAACATAATATATCAATTAGTTCAACAATAGTTAATCTTAAGAAAAAAAAAATAATATCTAATATAAATCCTTAACTATTCATTCCACAAAGGTTTTTAGGCGGGTAATTTATTATGCATAAATAACCGTCACCAAAAATAAAATAAAATGTATTAATCCTATTTTCTCTTCACAATTTACAACGGCAAGATTATAGGGTGTTACTCTATAGCCCCTTATCACATGAATGATGTTTTAAGGAATATATTATTTAGATGTATATACTATGAAAAACTAATAATTAAAAGAATCTTTCATGTCAAAAAAGGTGAGTTGTCTTATCATATGAATGATGTTTTAATGAATATATTATTCATATGTCTATATTATGAAAAAAAAAAACTAATAATTAAAAGAATCATTCATGTCAAAAAATGAGTTGTCTAATCATTATTACCAATAAATGTGATTAGGGCATGGGAGGAGTCAAAGATATAATAGTAAGGATAATAAATATTGAAGTGTGATAAAAGTTAAAAAATATCAATTTTTTTTATTACTATTATCCTTTAAGTTAGTTATGTTGTTTATAGAAGAGATAGTATATTAATTAAAATAGAATGATCAAATAAAAAAATAAAAAATGAAAGTTTAAAATATCAAAAAAAAAAAAAAAAATCAAAAATATATTAATGATGTATATAATTAATAATAAATAAATAAAAAGTAATTACATTTGTCAATTTCTATCAGGGTAAAGTAAAGAAATAAAATAAATGAAAGTGCTACTTACATGACTTATAAATCTTAGGAAAAAATGAAATATCTAACATAAATAATAATACAAACTAAATATTTAGAATATTTAATGAAATTATATTTCAAAAAAATATTTTGATAAGAAGCATGGTTATCCAAACAATACGTGATTGAGACAAGAGAATAGAATCACTGTTATTTAAATAATGAGTGAATGAGACTAAATATGCATGCCATGTAGATTTTTTTTTTGGGCTACATCAACAATTTTAAATATATATCAATTGATTAAATGAAAAGGGACTAGGAGTTTATTGAAGAATGATTTCATTTTCCTTGGAAAGGATAATCATATAATATATTTCAAGCTTTATCTATTGGTGACATAGGTAATATTTATTGATTTGTTACTCAATAATTTTGATAATGCATTTTAGGATCTTATGTTGTAATCATTAAATAGTTTTGAGACAACATTTTTTTTTCTATTTTTTCATAATGGATATTTTGTTGATTTAAGGTTCTTATGATGATGGGGAATTAGTTTTGGATTTTGAACCATCATTTTCATCTTCTATGAATTTAATCTAAAAAGTGCTTAGTAAGGACTTATTTGAAGTTGGAGGAGCTACATGCTACATTCAAAACTCACATATGTTAAAGATTTTATCTTAGAAACAAAATGAGAATACATAAAAATTGAATATACTCATGGTGGGTTCAAGGTAATGAGGAGATAAAATGGAGGCCTTAAAGTGTCACTTTTTTTTTAAATATAAATATTTGAATGAGAGATTTTTAGAGACACTCAAACAAACAATTTCGTAATAAAGTAAGAAGAATTGTCAAATTTTGAATGTGTTTATAATTTTTTTAAAGTATGTGAAACTAATACATTTCTTATAATGAAATTAATATTTTATGAAAAATAACTAGATTGCATGTGTATGGGCACACATTTAGGGTAAAATAAATGAATCATTCTATAAAACCACATATATAGATAGAGAAAATGTAGAGTATTGTTGAGAATAATTTATATTATTTTTTCAATATATATGATTTTAAAATAATTTTATAAGTCAATAATGTGAGAAAATTGAAACTGCAAGTGTACGAATACAAACATTTTACTTTAACTTCATAATTTCTTTTCAAAGCCTTGCTAGTTATGTGTAAATTGTTGAGATGTAAGTTTTACAAAAAAATTTCAATGGTTAGAAGTTATTAAAATATTTATAATGATATATGAATGAACCAGAATAAGATATGTTAAGTGTAAATTAAGAAATAATTAAAAACAATGATTTAAAATTTAAAAAAAATATATATTTGGAAACTAATTTATCTTGCTTATAAACTTATATATTTTTAAATAAATAAATATGCCTTCATAAATGTATTTACAAAGATGAAAAAACACATAAATTTAGTAAAAGTCATGTTGGTTGATAAATGATAGGTTTTTGGACTAGGTTTGGATCCTCCAAACCTAAGATCAAGGTAGGTTTGGATAGAAACTCATGAAATGAAAAGTTATTAGCTTTATAAGGGTGTACAACCTTTGTAAAGGGTGAATATCATTTACAAATGGATGTGTGACCTTTATAGAAGGATAAATGCTCACAAAATGTATTGATCCATTGATTTATACTACTAAAAAGGGTGTGCATGTAGTTTAAAAGGGTGCACACCCTTTATGGTCCCTTAAAAATTTCATACAAACTCTCAAGTCCATAGTTTTTACTCTAGAATTTTAAATTTTACAAGCTTTGAACTAGTTTTTATATGACCTATTTCAAATGCGGTTTTCTTTTTAAAGGTCAGGCACCCTTTTAAAAAGGGTGCTTGCCATTTTTAAGTAGTGAATCATTTTCTTAAAAAAGACCCATTTTTTATCCCCAAAATTTGTGCATTCATCCCTCAGTTTTGTGAGGATGATTTTAGAAAAGTTTTTTTTATTTTAAACATAAATTGAAGTTTGTGATATAAACATATTGTATTAGTGCTCATGTGTGTGAGAAAATATAAAATAATATATTGTGTATGTGTGGATAAGATGTGATAAAAACTCATGTAAGATAATAATTAGTTATTTTAAGAGGTATTGATAGAGTTTTATGAGAGAATTTAGGGGTTCATTGATGGACATAAACTCCTAGTTTGTAGGAGATATCTGTGTATAAGAATATATGTCATATTATGAATAAAATAATGTGTAATTTATATTATATTCATTTTACAGTCTTAATTTATTTTGGTTGGATTTTATATTCTCTGTATTATATCCTATTAGTGATATCAGAGAGGGTAATTAACAATGAGAGTTTTGATTTTTTAAAAAGAGAAATGGGAGAAAATATTATGCGATGAGTTTTTTTTAAATGTATAGGTTTAAAGAATTCTATATACAAGCTTTAAATGATCCATAATTTCCCTTGATTCTTGGCACGATTATATTTTTTATTTCATCCATTCCTTTATATAGTTTTTTTCTTTGTTATTGAACAGTATAATGTGTTAAAAAACATAGTACGTAGCCAAACTATGCTAGTTAGAAAGTATTTTGTTGTGAGGAATTTATCCTTCTCAATTATGCAAGGTGTGTGTTTTGTGCACAACTATGTTTAAAATATGCATTGTTATTATTTTGATATTATTGAACTATAATTTCTTCCATTTCTATCATTATTTTTAATGTGTATTTCAAATCTATCAACATTACTTATATGCATGTATCAACATATTTATATCATGACCTTGCAAAAGAAGCATGCCATGTTTGGTAGTAATAAGTAGGTTGGTTATATTTGTCAATTTATTCATTGATATCCTCATATGGTTGTATCTATCAATAACATAAAAATTATAGGTTTGATGTCATCATGGAATCTCTAATAGTTACAAGTGTTTCTAATCAGTCTAAGCATCTATGCATATGTGTCAAATTATGTGATATATGTAGTGTATATTAATAACACACATTATATCTAGATGAACACTAAATAATAAAATGACATAGATCATGACATAGATATAAGTGGGAAAACCTCCAACAGAGGTAAAAAAACCCACAATTGATATTCATATATGAGAAATAGGAACCCAAGACAATTACATCACTTCTCACTTCCTCTCTATCTTTGACATTGTTCTATGAATAATTTTTTCCACTTAAAAATATTCAAATATCATAATATTTCATCACACAAAACATTGTGCATGATCATGATGTGTAAATTACCAAAGGTAATACATATCTATATATTGGATGTACAGAGGTGGACTGTTGTAACCAATAGTTCCAAACACTTCTCGAGAATAATTTAAACCAACAATAATAAATAAATAAATAAAAATAATTTATTATTAATTTATATAAGGTTTTCAACCCATGTTTATAAATAATACAATATTATTATGTAAATAAAACTATGTATGCTAAGGGTCCATAAGGGGAACTACTTAGAAATTAAATGTTCCAACACTCCCCCTTAATCCTAAGTGGGGATACATGCCATAGTTAACATAATAAATGAATTACACTATGAATTTTTTTTAAGGATTTAAAAACCTTCATCATACCAAAAACACCTTTTGAAACAAAAGAATTATAATCCATAAACTACTTGGAGTAATTATTTAGACTAGCATGATCGTGACACTACATCTAATAGCTTCTCATGAATAATAAACCAAGCATTATTGAAGCCTTTTATAACATAAGAATCTTCATAACAATATATGCTTCTAAGTATTGGGTACAAAGTATAACTTTCACGTGAAGTTTACTAAAATCACATAACATTATATATTACAATGATTTACAAATGAGAAGTATAAAGAAGGAAACACATGGCCATTAGGAAGTGACATTATCTTATGCACTACCCTTCAATAGAAATTTTGAGAGATCCAAAATTGCATAAAACTGACAAAACTTGGTAGCACCTAGTGGTTCTATAAATATATCTACCACTTGTTCATCTGTAGGAAAAAAATTAGACCAATATAACCATTAGGGACTTTATCTCAGATAAAATGCACATGAAATTCCATATGCTTAGTTCATTGGTGCTGCACTAGATTTTCCCCCATAACTATACAAATTTGGTTATCACATAGAAGGGTGTTACTATGAAAAACATCCAACTAAAGTTATCCTAACAAAATTCATAACCAAAATGATTCTTTAGCATCTTCCATAGCACTTATATACTCTACATCTATAGAAGAGATAAAAATAATAGGTTTTTTTGCTAATCCAAGTGATAACACCTATACTAAATTTAAACACATATCTATAAGTTGATTTTTGATCTATAATATCACTAGCATGGTTAATATCACAATAACCATACAATTTAACATTACAAATGAAATAATAAAACAAACTAAAATTTATAGTTCTTTTGATATAACGAAGTATACATATTACTAATTTCCAATGATCTATATATGAATCCTACATGAATCTGGAAGTAATAACTACAAAATGAAATATTTGGCCTAATAATGGTTAGATAAATCTAACTACCAATAAACTATCTATAAAGTGTGGGGTTAGCTATGTCATACTTAACACCAAATTCAATAGGAGTATATGTAGGCTTACAGTCAAGCATATTAATCTTAACAAGAAGATTATGTAAGTACTAAGATTGTGATATAATAATTAAATTTTTGTCTTGAAATATAATTATTCTTAAAAAATAGTGAAGAACACATAAATAAGTTGTTTCAAACATTTGACTTAGTTTATCCTTATATTTATAAATTAAACTAATTAGATTTCCATTAATAATAATATCATCAACATATAATATAATTAAGATAATATGGCCATTTTTAAATTTTACAAAGAAATAATTATCATTATAACAGTTAGAGAGACCAAATTATCTAAAATAATTAATGATTTTAGAATACCAAGCTCGAGAAACATGTTTAACTTACAAACATTATGTTATTTATTAGGGTCAGTGAAACCTTTAGGCTGAGTCATATATATTTATTATTCTAAATCACCATTGAGAAATGCATTTTTGACATCCATTTATTGTATAATCTAGCCATTTTGAGCTATAAGAATAATGAATAGTCTAACATTACTCATTTTCACTACAAGAACAAAGGTTTCAACATAGTCAATTCCTAATTTTTGAGTAAAACCACATGCAACTAATCTTGATTTTAATTTTTCACTTTTACCAATTGAATTATATTTAATTTTATAAATAATATACCTTTTAGATGGAGGTGGGAAAATATATTAAGTCTAATTTTTAATTAAGACATTATACTCAGCTTACATAGAGCCATTCCATCTATCATCTTGATTAGCTTCCTCAAAAGATTGAGGTTCACATTCATACATAGTCATTAAAGCATGATAAAAATGTTTAATCCTAGTTAATTTATTAAGGTTATCAAGATTAGATGTTTGAATCATGGATTTTGCCTATTTAGGACTTTTAGATTGAACACAAAATTTGTAAAGTTCCTCAGATTCTAAGTTATCCAAAATTAAATCAACTTCCTCTAGGGTATATGTTTTTATATAAGGAGTAACAAGAGAGCTAGGTTCATCAAATTAAGAACATTGAGGGGGTTTCACACAGGGCTTATAGAGATATTTTTCAAGGATCAGAGAATTCCTAAACTTAATTACTTGTCTTTTAGATAGATCATACACTCTTATTCCTTTAAGTTTACCTTCAAAACTTACAAATATGCATGAATAGGAGTTAGGATCAAGTTTATTTATCTTTACTTTAGGAAAAAAAATGAAGCATGAATACCAAAGATCCTAAGATGATCCATACTCAGTTTATTTTTAGACCATATTTCTAAAGGATTAGAAAGATGCAAATATTTAGTATGGATTCTATTTATAATATGCACAATATAATTCATGGATTTGACCCATAAGAACTTATGAAAATTTGTAGATTACAATATTGCTCTAACCATTTCAATAATGGTGTAGTTTTTCATTTCAACAACACCATTTTATTATGGAAAATTAGGAATTATTAGCTCCTTTTGAATACCAAAACTAAAATAAAAATAATCAAATTACTTACTAATATATTCACCACCATAGTAGATATTAATATTAGAATATAAAAATTAGAAGCATTTTTAGCAATTTTAAATTATTTGAACTTAGATAATACTTCAAATTTATTCTTTATAAAATATGACCGAATATTTATAGCATGATCATCTATAAAAGTAACAATATATAAAGAACCATTAAGAGATGCAAATTCAAGGGGACCTATAACATCACTATGAATTAACTCTAAAGAATATGAAGAATTTGCATCATGATTTTTGTGAAAGGGACTAATATGTTGCTTAGTAACCATGTAAGCATCCTTCACAAGTTTTATTATGAGAAGATATAGAAGGAAGACTAACAATAAGATTATGAGAAGATATATCATATAAAATTAATGTCCTAATATTTCATGCCATTATTGTGATTCACTTCTATTATGTGATAAAAAACATGTAGAAGGAGCAAAAAATATGTATATACCATTTTATTGAATGCCTTCAACAATCAGAGAACCAGATTAATTTATAACATACTCGTTATCCTTAAGAAAAATTAAATTTAAATTATCATTTGTAATCTGAGAATAAGATAATATATTTTTATTAAGTTTAGGTATATAAAAAACATCTTTAATAACAACATTTAAAAATTTTCATTTTCCTTGCTTAGTAGCTTCTAAAAATGAAATAACCTAAATAAATATGTTTAGATATATTTTTAGTGTCAAATAAGATATTCTCTAAACAAGTCATATGATGTGGTGCACCACTATCTAGAATATATTCATTTTCATTATAAGAAAAATAAGACATCATATAAAGAAATAACTTTAGAATTATGTTCCAGATTATTGTTCTGACTATGGTTTTGATTCTATTGGAATGCCTCATATTATATTAAAAAATCAAAATATAGTATAGAAGGTTACATAGTAACATGGTTGGATATATCATGACCCAAACTCCATGATACACAAAGAAATGGGTTCAAAACATTAGTAATATGTGGAGTAGAACATGGAAAGAACAACTATAAATAACCAAAAAGATAATCAAGCACATGCCACTACCCCAAGAGGTGGAATCATTAGGAAGTACCAACCAAAAAAAGTGGTTCCACATCTAGGATCTCTAGATTAGTCCAACCATCTATGGGGTCATCATGTATATTAATCAACCAACCATCAATGCGCTAAGAAAGAACAACACTCGTAAGAGACTATTGAGAAAGACCAGCATCAAATTTCCCAAAATCACTCCAATCACCCAATGGAGGAGGGTGAGGTGAAAAGTGGACCCTACTTCAAGACTAGATTCTAATTCAACATCTCCTAGGAGGAGGTGGTGGGGGCCTATGGGGTGGTTCATTTGGTGGAACTCTACTCATAGTGCATGGGACACTCCCCCAGTGGTCGAGGAACTCCTACAGGGGGTGGAGGTCTAACACCATCTTCTCTAGATGAGCCTAGATCTTCAACTAAATAGAAGAAATAATAACCTTCTCATTAATAAATAATTAAATTCCATAGTCCTCATGATTAAAACTAGCATTATTTCTAGTTTTCTAAAGCTAAGAGAGGATGATAGAATGAAAAATTTCCACAAAAAAGGAATAGAAGATGTCCAATTTGAATAATACCCAAAAAGTGCCTACTACCAAAAAAAGGGTTCAAGATGAAAGGGTTGAAATAAGGAGTGAATCCAATGCCAAGTAGATTGGGATTTAGGACAAAACCAAAATATATGCTTGAAAGATTAAGGACACTTATAATCCACATAGAAGGGATGGTGAATGTAGAGGCAAAGCAGCATCTCACTGAGGGGGTACCCCTAGTAGATTAAACACCAAAGAAAATGAGCCACACATATTCCAGATGGATGATCCAAGTCCTAGGAGAGGACTGAAGGCCACATCATTTGTTTATCTTATCAAGAGATGGGGAGAAGGGACTAATCACTTGATATATAAGCACTGGAGAGTAGGATTTAAAATGCATCTCATAGTTCCACCTCCAGTCTTTCCACCATGTTTGAGGAGGTTGAAGGTCAAGCTTATGGAGCATAACATCAGGAAGTAATTCCTAAATGTGAAGGATGGAAGGTAAGTCAACATGAAATTTGATTTTCAAATTAGGTCAGGGGATCTAGTCTCTAGAATTAACCAGATCATGAATAGTGAAAATTCCTTTACAAAATAATCACAATGCTTTAATACTTGCTGATAGTTTCACCGACCACCAAATTTCCCCCCCAAATAGAAATAATTATCAAAATTTCAAATTTATATTTTTTCATTTAATTTGTTTGGTGACCACTACTATGGAAGTCTGTAACATAGGGTAGGTGAAAATAGGGTCAAGGATATAATATTTTTAACACTCCCCTTTATCCTTAAACTTATTATAATGATCTAATGAATCTTCTTAAACCACCTAAACATCCTTTTAACTTCTCTTTATTTATCCATATCCTTTTGGACTCATTTTGTGTATGTTTAGAGCTTTAATGTTGAGTTTCATATCTCTGCTAATGGAATTCATAGCTGGACTAGTAGAGTCCATAGCTGAACTAGTAGAGTCTATAGTTAGAATACATACTCAACTGGTAGATTTCATAGCTAGATTGACAGAGTTCATCTCTCGACTATAGGCATTAGTAACTACCCTATTGGAGTTTGTAGCTCTATTAATGGAGTTTAGACCTAACTTATTAGAGTCTAGAGCTAGCCTATAGGATTTTAGAGTTGACCTATAGGAGTCTTGAGCTAGAATATTGAAGACTGTATCTTGGTTTTAGGAGTTTGGAGATGGACTTTTAGAGTTTAGAGTTGGACTGTTGGAAATCATAGTTATGTTGGAGTCTAGATCTAACATAAAACATTGTAGGCCCAATGTTGTTGCATTAATGGCCCTTAAACTTCCTCTTAAGTGCATTTAAATGTCTTTTTATAAGGTATTAGTAAAAATATTAGATAGATGTTGATTTGATTTACAAAATTTAAGCTCTATCAGATGATATTCAACTAAATCTTGAATTAAGTGATACCTGATTGCAATGTGCTTGCTCCTACCATGAAATATGAGGCTCTTTGATAATGCTATAGAGGATATATTATCATAATAGATCGTAAAATATCCTTTCTACACTTCATGCAAATATGAAATTATCCTTCTTAATTATATAGCTTGGCATGTTGCTACATTGACTGTTATGTACTCTAATTTAGCTGTAGAAAGTGAAAATGTGGGATTTTTATTTGAATCCCAAGATATGGCTCTTGACCTAAGATGAATACATACCCTAAAGTGTTCTTTCAATCATCAAGGCTACTAGCCCAATCACTATCTGTGTAACCCACTAGTTGAAACTCATCTATTAATGCATACAAAACTCCATAATCTCTTATTCCATTCATGAACCTCAATATCCTCTTGCCCACTTGCCAATGTGTCTCCTTGGAATCTCTATGAATCTAGATATAAGGTTGACTACATACATGATGTTTGACCTAGTTACATTCAAATACATTAGTCTTCCCACTAATCTCTTGTACCATTTTAAGTCTACATTATTATTGCAATCATCCTTGTGTAATTTAAGACTTGTCTTAGCTAGTGTGGATTTTGGATTGCTATCTATCATCCTAAACCTTTCCAAAATCTCCTTTGCATCCTTATATTGGCATATGAATATGCCTTCATCTATTTGGTTGACTTTTATCCCAAGAAAATACTCTAAGAAGCCTAAATTAGTCATTTCAAACTCCTTCTTCATGGTTGTTTTAAACTTTTCTATTGACTAATTTTCATTTTTAGTGAATATCATATCATCCACATACAAATCTACAATAAAAATATCACATTTGCTTGATTTGATATAGAGTGTGGGCTCACTTGCACCTTTAATAAAGCCATTTCTCAACAAGTCAGATTCTATACAACTATACCATGATTTTGGGGCTTGTTTGAGCCCATACATTGCCTTTTTCAACCTATATACCTTGTTTTCATGATTGAGAATCTCATATCTAGGTGGTTATCCCATATAAAACTCTTCTTCTAGAATGTCATTCAAGAAGGTTCACTTGACATCCATTTGATGTACCTTCCACTTGTGTTGAGAAGCAATGGCTATGATTGTTCTTATCATTTTTAGCCTTGCTATAGGTGTAAACATCTCATTGTAGTTACGTATAGGCCTTTGCTTGTAGCCATTCACTACTAGTCTTGCCTTATGCCTCTCTATTTTGCCTTTGGGAATAGTTTTTGTCTTGTACACTCTCTTGAATCCTATGAACACTTTTCCTTTGGTAGGTCAACTAACTCCCAAATCTAATTTCTCTCTATTACGATCAACTGATAAAAATAGAGGATAATTCATTGTTTCATCTTCATTTTACTCATACCTTGACTACTCATAAACTTATTTCAAGCTTCTTGTCCTTGTTAGGAATTGAATTGAGTTGGAGGAGGATGATGTTGACTCATGAACAACTCCTTGACCTACTTGATGGATTCCTCTAATAGATGAACTAATGAGTTCCTTGCAAACCCATGAACAAAGGTTGAATACGTTTACAATAATAGTTAAAATTTGGTATAAAATTGAAAATTAGTGAATAAAGTCTACATGTATGAAAGTTTTATTAATATTTAACTTGTTTTAAAGGTAACTTGCTTTAGAAGCAATGTCCTATCAAGTCCTCTATATATCAAGGCAATTGTAATATTTTTTATATGCAAAAACAAATAGAAGATAAATCTATTTTTTATTTTCAATCAATACCTTTTAGGCATTATGATTTTGTACTATTAAAAAAAATCCAAGTTAATTAAATTAGTTTCCTCTACAAATCTTATCCAAAAAAAATATTGAAACAAGCACTTCTGGAGGGAAATTTTATCTTGGTTGTCATACAATTCATTACTTTCACAATGCAAACTTGATGACAAAATCTTGCAAGTCAACCTAATAGCAAAAAAAATTCCAAAGTTTAATGAATAATGCTTATAGATTTTGTATTACCTAAACATTACAAGCCATACTCTATCTATATTTAGGCAAAATTGAGTCTATAAATAAATCTACCTTCTATAAATTAGATCCTTTAGTTCAGGAGCAAGCTAGCCAAGAAGCTTATTATTTTCATCTAAAATAATACAATGTTTTAGTTTCACCTAATGCTTGATTAGAAGAATGAATACAGTGATTATGAATTGGTGTTGTTTCTAATATATTAGTTTTAAGACAATGTTAAAATAAGATTCTAAACACTCTAGAACTAAATTCTGTACATGTGAGGAGTAAATGATAGGTCATGTTGTAAGAGGATTAACAAGCCACTATACTGGTCCAAATAATTTTACCATAATAGGGTACTTTAATTTAGTTTTATAACCACATTTATCCAATTAGATTAAATTTTATTCACACATATAATATTGAAGATCCATTATCCATGTTAATTTGAATTATTGATCTGACCAAGGTTAAAGTTCCACTTGATCAGGATATTTACGAGATATTTCATTGATAGGTCAACTATAGATCAAAGTCATACTAATATTGAATGATAAACTATTTTATAATTTTATAAAAATAATTAAAGTATAACTCGGTATTTTATAGGTATATGCCAACTATAAGGAGGTTCATTTCTTAAGTATATCCTCTTTTGAGTTTTTGATCCCTATTATTTGTACTTCTCAAAAGAGACCATAAATGTGGGATCCATATTAATAATTCCTTTTGTTTTTAATTCAATCAAAACCATTTATTGTAGCCTTCATCTCACACATCACCATATCTCAATAAACATATATAAAAAATACATTCAATATATTAAGTTCTCTATGTACTTTCATCAAAACCTATATGCTTAACTACAATGTCATTTTGATTGAGGATTTAAAAAGCATTGATCTATGTTATTTACTATGGTTAAATGGTATATTGAACAGCAAATTATAATTCTAGAACAAACAAAAAACCCTAACACTAGTCGTAAAACCAACAAAAAATAGAAGGCGATGAGGCTAAAGGTGGTGGCAAGACAAGTTGGAGATGATCCTAGACATATTTTTGTAAGCATTACAGAAGACACAAGCCAACAGGAAGATATTTTTGGTTCAATATTTTTGGCTAATGTGGAATGGCCTGTTGATATGAGCACAAAAGAAAAGAATGATTCAAATGCCAACAAATACCAAGTGATGGATGCAAAGGAGATAGGTAAATCTCTAGAATTCCTACTCCTTGATGACATTGTTGATGTAATAGCTGAATGCCAAAATAAAACTATTATTTTATTCTTCCTTAGAGGCATTCTATCTGAATCAAAATTTTATAAATGGGCTAGATAAAATTAGGAAAATAGAGGATGGGAGATTGAAACCCTAAGGGGATTGGGCAAAGGTTTTGTGTCTTATATGTTTAAAGTAGTTAAACATGCCCAAGTAGTCATGCAATATGGTACCTAGGTGATTTGTGGACAAATTTATTATTTATATGCTTGGATTTTTGACTTTCATCCTAAACGCCCATCCCATTCTCATTATCTAATGTGGATTGAATTACCTTATTTGAATATAGCCTTTAGACCTTTCCTAAGGGATATTGTGTCATAACTAGTCAAAGTCATCTAGTGTAAACACAATAGTGATAAATTTGCAAGTCTAAGGGTGCATCCAAGGGTGTGCATGGAAGTGGACTTGGATAAACCACTACCTGATATCAAATTGATTGGTCTAGGGTTCGATTTGAGCCAGCCCCTAGTTTATTTAAACAAATTGAATGATTGTTTCTTTTGTTAAAGGAAGGCCATTTGATCTGAGATTGTCCTATCAAGAAAAGCAAAAATACCCAAGTTATATCACACTCTATTCCATCTAAATAGATTATCTCTTAGCCTACCCATCTGTATGTTGTTTCCCCTCCTTTTCCTCTACCTTCAACACTTAATTCACCCTAAATAATCCACCTATTAGTGACAATACCAATGAAATACCTTCACCTTCCTTTAAAGATGTTTTTATGTCAAATGGATGGAGAATGGTGAGAATGAGAAAAGAACCCTATAGTTCCTTCTCTCATTCTCATAATTGCCCTTCCTAAGAAGGTTCTCCACCTACTTATCGAAAACTAGTTGCTTTTCCTAATACATACCATGTTTCTCATCTAACCCCTTCTTGTCAGCAGTCTAGATGACCTTCGATTTCACCCTCTAAATGTTTTAAAGATGAACAATCAGTTATATTAGCCATTAGTTTTAGTGTGTTTCCATAAGAAGACAATATTGTTGAGCTTATATCATGAATTAAAAACTCCTTTCATGGAATGTAAGAGGGATTACGCTCCCTCACAAGTTCATAGTTAAAGATTTAGTTTTGAAATGGAAACTAGACATTTTATTCCTACAAGAAGTTAAAATTGGCAATAATAATCTAAAAGCGTCTTTATTTCATGTATGGAAAGAGGCTGATTTTTTTCATACATCTCCTAAAGATGGGAGAGGAGGTTAAGTTTTGGGTATTTATCCATGGATGTCAAAATATATCATTGATAAGGGAGAGGATCCCTCTCATAGTTGTGTGTGGTCCCTTTCCATTATCAATGGACAACCTATTGGTTTTTTCTCTATCTATGGTTCAAATAATATCAAAGTTTGGGTAAAGCTTTGGAATTGGATGTCTAATTTTCTTCTAGATGTTGATTGGATTCTTGGTGGTGATTTTAATATGGTTAAACATTGTAATGATTAAAGCTGGTACAACCTTCATAAACTCAATTATGATGAATTTAATATTTGGTTGTTCTATAAACATTCAAGATAAAGCATCTAGATAGGTCAATAACTAGTTCACTTGGTCTAACTACAAAATAGGAGTAGATATAAAGGTAAGTAGATTGGATAGATTTTATATATCTCCCAATCTCCTACTGGATAATGATCCCTCTAAGGTTAGTGCATTGGTGGATTATTCGACTACCTTATTAGATCATTTCCCCATTTTTTGTACTATTTCACCATCCAAAAATAATTCCACTTATCTACTACTTTATAAACTTAATATCTCTCACTTAAAGAGACCTGACTATATGATAGACTTAGTGGGGATTTGGAATTCTATTCCAAAACCTCAAGAAGGTGAGTCATGGATAAAATGGTGGGGTGAAGCAATTTCTCAATGTATTACCTTTTTACGCTCCTTTGGCAAGAGAATGGCTTGGCAGTGCAAAAGGGGAGAAAAATATCTTCAAGGTAAATTAGATCAAGCACAAAAAAGGCTAAACCTTGATCCAAACAAAACTAGGTTGGAAATAGAAATTATTTATATTGAGACACAACTCTGTAAAATTGATAACTATAGAGGGCAAGGAGATAAAATCCATGCTAGACTTCATTGGATAAAGGAGGGGAATAAAGGTTCTAAATATTTTTATAATTTTCTTAATTACAGACACAAAAAAGAGAGAATCTGTGTGATTATGGATGACCTTGGCACCTTTCACATGACAACATATGAAATTAGCATACTTTTTCAAAACTTCTATACAAATATTTTCAAAGAAGAAAAATAGGGGGAAGAGTTTCAATTATCTTTGGAAAGAAAATTTAAAGAACATATTCCTAAGAGAATTGATCAAGATTATATTCAGTACTTGGATCAAAATGAAGACACTATTTCTGGTTGGAAACCGATTACTTTACTCAATACTTCCTACAAGATCATAGCTAAAGCATTGGCCCTTCATATCAAACCTGTAGTGAAAGATATTGTTAAGGTAGAGCAAACTAGTTTTCTTGGAGGATGATATATTTTGGACAATCTTCTCTTAGCCTGAGAAACTTGTGAATGGGCCCAACAATTAAGACAAGATGCTCTATTGATCAAGCTAGATTTTGATAAACCTTATGATAGAATTTGATGGAGCTTTATTCTTAAAATACTTCAATGGTTGGGTTTTGGCCCCAAAATTAGATCACATGTTCAAATGTTATTTAATGATGCAAGTGATTAAATTATTGTCAACGATTCTATTACTGACTTATTTCCTCTTCAGTGATCCAGTAGATAGGGATGTTCCTTGTCTCCTTTCTTATATGTTCTTATTGCAGATGAGTTGGGGTATCTTTTACATAAAGCCAATTAGATGCAGTGTATAGCAGTGATTTAAATTCCTAGGAATGGGACTGTTATTAATTCTCATTTTGCTGATGACAATATGCTTTTTCTTCAAAATTTTGAATAAAAAATTATTAACACTATGGACATACTAAATTTATACTATTCAGTATCGGGATCATAGCTGGCTCATAACAAAACTGAGTTTGTGATGATACATTTTGAGGCTGTACCACATTGGATACCTACTGAATGGAGACAAATAAAACATGGAGAGATTACCAAGTATCTTGGTCTACCATTTGGAATAGGAGTCTCCCTGTCAGATATGTGGAACTAGTTTATTAATAGACTTAAAAATAATTTTTTTAATTGGGATAACAATTTTATTTCATTCGCTAGGAGAATCCAAGTTGTTAATAAAATCTTCATTACTGTGCATGTTTATTATTCTTCTTGCTGGATTTCGTCCAACAAAGGCTATGAAGATTTGAACAAAATTATTTGACAATTTCTTTAGACCAAATGGGGAGGTGAGGCTAGGTTTAAGTACACTTCCTAGACAAATTGCATACAATTAAATAATAAAGGTGGTCTGGGAATTATTAATCCTAAAACACAAGGGATTTATTTAGCAGCTAAATGGATCATTAGAGCTAGTCAAGGTGATGAACCTTGGAAGATATTGGTCTGGCATAGAACCAATTATGCCTCTATTCATGGTAAATGGCAGACTATCAATTGGTGGGATAAGATTCTTCTTACCCCCTTTTTCAAAATTTGAGCTTCATCTCCCTTGCAATCAATTTGGAAATCCTGACAACATGTTTTTTAGTTTTTAAAGTGGAAAGAAGCATCTCTATAGTATGGTTTCAGTTTTAATTTTTCCTCTATATGGTGGAATAGACTCATTCAATATCAAGGTCAGCCTACTGCCATTACCTTCCATAAGTAGGCTCATTATTTGTTTAAAAAGGGTGTGCCATAGTTTGGCAATTTATAGGATTTTTCTTTGCTGAACTGGACTCCTTGGCATATTATTCAAGGACAATTTGGATTAAATAACTAAGTTAAACAATTTATCACCTTTGTGTAATCTCTAGTTCCAAAAAAGTTGTCCATGAAAATGTGCACTCCTGTTCCATGCATTTTTTTGAGAGATTTTAGATTGTTAGCTCGTTATCATTTCAATGATTTTCCTTTCAAAAAAAATTCTAATTAGCTCCTACCCAATGTCCCTTTAAGTCCTCGCTTGAATATCAAATGGAAATGTCAAATTAGTGAAAGACTTTGGTCTAATTTGAGTACACAAATTTGGAAATCTAAAGTTGGCGCTGATGCACAAATCATGCCCTAAAAAATTTTGCATTGTAAACTACCTATAGAAGATAGATTGAAAGGCATTATGATTCAACCCATCAGCTGCCCATTGTGTCTATGCAAAAAAAAAATGGAAGACCATCTTCATTAACCTGCTTGCTATATTTAATCATCAGTTGAATTGGAAAGAAGCACTTTTGGGGATAAACATGAATAAAACTTTTATTAAAGATACAATTAGACAAGGTATTTTATTGCAAATATGGAACAATAGATTTTTGACAGTGTTCTCTAAATCTTCTTTTCATCAGGGAATAGGATTCTAAAGATTTACTCTAAAGTTTTTGTGAAGCAGTTATTAGGTAACAAACAAATACATGTTGACTAGGGATTGAAAAATATGTTATATAATAGCTGATCACTATTGTAATTTAACTTATGAATTTTGTTTGTGTATATTTTTATATGTTACTGCCAATATATTGCAGTTTGTAATGCATCCTTGGTTACTCTCTTGAACATTTAACTCTTGTTGTATTTAATACATATTTTCAATTAAAAAAAAACAAATTACAATTCATTATTATTTTTAATACATGGTTACCCTTTTATAACAATCAAGAATGTGATATTTGGACCGTGGAACTTTTCAAGTAGCAAAAATTGTGTGTAGTTGAGGGGGAAAAGTGCAATCAATGTGATATTTGTTTCTTTAATATGAAATAATTAGATGGTTATTAGCAGGCTTTAGGGACATTTTTTTTAAAAATTACATCATGCCCAGTCTATGAATTCATGTCTATGCACGTGTTTATGCATCTCAACTAAGAATCTCTTCATTGTTGTAATAATTTATTCTAATGGGTTGATACCTTTACAAAAGGAAATGATGGAAAAAAATTCTCACTAGTATAATCAGATTGGTGAGGTGTCATTTTGGTAACAAAATTTTCAAATAATGGAAAAAATTTCTTACTAGTGGTTTATAGCAGATATTAGTTGTTTAGGGTTGACAAATTTTCAATAAAAATTTCTGTGGTTTAGAAAACAAATTAGGACAGTTGCCAAGTTAAAAAATTAAAGATGTGCTCCTTGGTTTTGAACTATGAGTTCTAAAAATAAATAGAAAATGAATATAATATGAGATCCATTGAACAATAATAAGAGATATGGTAAAATTATGAATATAGTAAATATGAGTAAATATAAACAAGCTAAGATATCGGACCATGTGATGCCTTATGAGATTTATGAAATAATATGAGATATATGGAAATTTCAATGTCTATAAATAGTAGATCATGATGTTTATGTGAGAAATATTATTTGAAATGTGAAAAATATAAAGTATTTAAAAAAAATGAAATCAATCATAAGTGGTTAAATTGTACTAGGGTTTTTTTTTTAATTTATATTTTAAAATATTTTTTAATTTAATTGATAAAATATTAAAATAAATTGTTTGATAAAGTAAAGGTCTAAATTACAGTTTCACAATATTTAAGAGTTTTCATAGTTTAAACTATTATTTTGGACATGATCAACCTGTTCCCTTATCCAAATGGAGCACCCTTTTGAAACATGTTTTCTTTGTAAACTTTGTGTTTGGATCATGATCAACTATGTAAATCATGTTAATTTATAATTGTTTTGTATATTTTGTTAGCTTATTGTCTAAGACAAACCATTATGTATGCCCCTTCTTTTGAGGTGAGTTGTGAATCCTATGCAATAACTTATCTCAAAATAAAAATTTATGAGATGAATTTTATGAAAATATGTAAATTTGAGTATTAATGATAATAATTAAGATCATGGAATCATCATATATAAACTAATAAAAATAGTGATATAATATACCTATGGAAACAAACATATATAGTTACGTTATCAAGATAGATGTTAGTGATTAGGTATGTAGATAAGTGATCATATACTAGTGATAAATGAAACTAATTAAAACAAGTCAAGGAGGATGCATGATATGCATCATGGCATAAAAAAACTATGAATATGCATGATATGCATCATGTCATCAAAAAATTAGCAAATTGAGCAAAGAAGTGTCATGGCCATGATGCACACACACAAAACACACAATAAAGCCAAAGGGACACATACAAGGGATATGTTCAAATTTCAATTGCACGCTATACAATAATAATAATACATACACATAAGGGCATGTTCAAATGTCCACAAACTAAATAAGATGAATACACATAAAACATGAAGCAAGAAACCAAACATTAAAATCATGCATTAATAAGAAAAGTTGGTCAACATTAGCAACTTGTAAGACTTGTATATTTAGTAACTCAAGAATCTAATAATCTAATAATGTGATCTTAAGTGATAAAATAATTGCACAATGTCATGTACTAAAGTATGCATAATAGGGATAGTCATAAAATGGTAAAACCTATCTAAGAGAATGCTCATATTGAGCTTCATATGATGTGGATAAGCTATAGAGAGATTGTGCCTAGTTTGAATTTGGAAAAGTAGATCGTATTGTCACTGGGACAAGTCTACTGGAATCATATAAGAGTATAGTGTGTTACTAACTATAATAAAGTAGTTGTATTTATGTTAATTTTATAGGCCTATGGAACTATCACCACCTATAATTGCATCTATAAATTACATGTTCTAAAACTCGATCAAGTATAATTGTGAAACATATATATTAAAAAAACTAGATATAAATAACTATGCATATATTAAGTATAAAATAACTATTGAAAATAAACTAAACAAGAGCATGCATAGGTCTTGGTTTTTATATTTTTATGAAATATTCCTTTTTTTTATTTTTTAAACTTAAACAGAATATACTAACCAATGAATCCTATAAGAGCCTCATAATCAATAGGTATTTTATCTAACTTAGACATAATGATCTCTTGCTAATGGAGAGTATTATACCCTTATGTGTTAGTCTAACTTAGAATCTTAAAACTAATCTAACTATGAAACACAAGTACCATTATTAGGATACTACTCTATAATATATTATGTACGTTGTTTAGCATGATGAACTCTAGGACTATTTGAAACCCATAATGGAATGTAATAGGAATTCTATGTTGGTGTCCTTTATAACACACCCTTGATCATTTATATTACCATTATAGAGAATGATAGAGTAGAGAGTGCCTCTCTATAATCTATGGAAAATCTATGATTAAGTAGTCTCTCAAGGATGAGTCTCCTTGGAGAGTGGACCACTTGCTCTTGAATGCTCTAAGTATATTGAACCTTTATAGGTTGTTCAACTACAATCTATTGTGTAGGATTAATAAACTTTAGTTGGAAAAGGTATTCATAGTGAATACCATGAACTATGATAACCTCTTTAGTAAAAATGTATTTTAAGCATCTATGTACTATCAAAGGAACTATGTGAATCTACTAAATCCAAGGACATCTTAGTCACATATCTAAGACCCCATTTATTGGGTAGTACTATAAACCTAATGGCCACATGTGTTTGACCAACCTATAATGGTAGTGTGATCTCGCTAATAACAAAATAAATATTCCCATTGAAACCCTTAATGATTGTGGTAGAATGAGATATATCTTTATCTGTGTATCAAAGATGAGAAAGAATTGTGATAGTGCACATATTCACACTTAAACCTTTATCAAACATGACATAATGTAAATGTTGATGATAAATATAAGCTCAAATGAATAGATAGTGTAAATTTGAATCATCATTGACTATCTCATGCTCTTTGAAAGTGATAAATGGTCTAAAAGGTACCGAGACATGATATGTATCAATGATGTCACTCAAATGATGTTGTGCCTCAATTTGAAGATGATAAGCAACTAGTGGAGGATGTGTAGTGTATGTGTAATACATTTTTAATTATTTTTCATTTCTTGACCTATATGCTTAGGAAAAGGATCACTGCATATATTTATTTTTCTACTCTCACTTGGTTATGGTTATGAACTATCAATAACATTCTCATCTATCAAGTCATAAATCATATGTTTTAAATTGATGCATCTATTAGTATTATGCCTTTTTGATCTATGATAGTCACATAAAACAATTTGATCAGATCTTCTTATAAGAGGCTTATTTATATAAATCTCTTTAATTGGATGGAGCGATACAATGTTACATTCTAATAAATTTTATAATACCTTGTAGGAAGCTTCTGGTAAGATGGTAAACTGTTTCTCTGGAGGATATAATAATATAAAAAATGAATTTGATTTTGAAACTACATCTATTTTTGCCTTTTGATCACTCTTAATCTTAGTTCATCTCACCTTGTATGGTGGCTTACTCGAATTCTTAGCATGAGAGGTAGAAACATGATTCGTTACATAATTAAGTTTTTCATTCCTAATAACTTGACCTCTATTTTATTAATTGTATTTCACAAATCTATGAATGATATCAACTTCTTAAACATAATATATTCATGTAAATGTGGAATACAAATTTGGTTAAAAATGTCTTGCAATTACTTATCTACCATAGGACTCGTTATCTTGGATAGTATACTCTTATAATACCTTAAGGCATATTTTGTGATAGTGTTTCTACCTCAAATTTGCTTTTCAGACTTAAAAGAAAGAAACTAAAAGAAAGTACTGGACAAGGCTTGGAAGTACCTGGACTAAAGATTGCGCACCGTAAATCCAGACGTTCGTGGGCACTCCTCTTTGGCTGTGGAGGAATGACACCTGCAAGAAAAAGGAAGCTTGGACAAGAAGACGTTAGATAGACAGATGGTGGGTTGCCAGGCAAAAGCCTGTTCCCAGAAGTATGAGAACTTCCTTAAGGGAGGTCAACCCACTGTTTTGATAAAGTTAAATCTGATAAAAAGACAGAATGCTAAAAAGGACTGAAATAAACAATAAATTGAAAGAGAAGAGGAAACAAAAGCTTACTTGGAAGAAGCTGCCAAACTGGTCACAGTCGCCGGTGTCGGTGGTCCTACCGGCGTCGGTTGTCGGGTCTGCCGACGTCAGTTAGTCTGCCGACGTCGGTGGGGGTAATGACCGATGTCGGTCGGGGTTGTGGCCTGTAGACGGGTCTGGGTAAGTTCTGGTCTGGTCGGGACAGAGTCTGGGCTGTGGACGGGTCAGTGGATGGGTCTGAGTCTGATAGACGAGTCTGTGAATGGTCTTAGGCAGAGATACAGGGGAGTCAAATGGACAGAGAGGGACAGAGGAGGACAATCAAAGAGATGGGAATACGGGTCTGCCTGGTTTGGTTAACAGTCTGGGTTGGGGGAGAAGGAGAGCTGAATCTAGTTTAGAAATAACTAGAAAGCATAAAGAAACAAAACAGAATACAACATACCTGTGCCTGCTGAAGAAAGTGTTGGTCTTGTTGCTGGTGTTGCCGGATGAAGAGTCCCTGTTGTTCACCTGCAGAAGATTGCTGTGTACCTGAGGGAGAGAGAGATTAATTGGCAGAGAGGTCAAGTGAAGGACTGATATAAGGGTCTGATACGAAGGATGAAGAGTCGGGATGCCAAAGAGAAAACATAGAGAAGCCAAGAGAAGCCAAGAGGAACCAGAGGATGAAAGAACGGTGAAGAAAAACGTTAAGAAGGGTGCCGACGCCGGCAATATCGCCGACGTCGGCCGAAGGATGACCGACATCGGCGGCTGAAAGGCCGGAGAAAGGCTAAAAATAGCCTTTCATCCGTTTCCCAACGGCCGGGTCAAATGAATGCCAGGATGAAACGGTCGACGGGGTTAAATGGACGAGAGGAGAGGTTGGAATGGGAGACTAAGGCATTAAATGGCCATGTGGGGAATAAAGGGGATCCAAGGAGGGTATCCTAGGGTGGCGAGGTGGCAAGGAGAGGGCAAAAGGGGCCTTATTTAATTAAAAATAGATGTTTATTTCCAATTAATAAGACTTAGGTGGGTTAGGGACCAAGGAGGACTAGGAAGGAGAAAGGACCAAGGGTTAGACACTTTTTAGGTGTCTACATTTGCCCCTTTTTGTCTTGTTGGTTGTTCCAGATGAACTGCAAGACAAAAATAGGGAGTGGTTGCCCCAGGTGAGGGATGATGTGGATTGCCCCGAAGTGGATGAGGTATTCCCCCTCAAAGCAGGAGTCGAGAGAAGGAACCTGATGTCGGGTGCTGATTTGATGAAAGGTGGATGAGAAAGAGAGAAGAGTGAGTGAAAACGCTGCAAAAGTCATGATTGCGCGCATACCACTGCACAAGATGGTCAGGTCAAAAGTGTCGCAGGTCAAGGGTCAAGGAGTGCCAAAATTGAAGTAATCGGGCCCCAGCATTTAGTCATCTGCTGATCGGGTCACTCAATCTAAGCTGAAGCTCCAAATGGTCGTCGTGTCCCAGGTATCCAGGGCTTAGGAAGTGCTCCCAGAAACACGAAAAAGCCACAAGTAGTAGGGATCAACTGGCTCGCGATCCTATACTTGTGAAGGGTCAAAAATAGTCTGCAGACAATTCTGCTAACCAGCCGTGGAATAGCATACACGCACAAACAACCAAGGCAACATTGGCTCGGAAGGAGGTCGAGGTCGAAGGAGATAGGCATGGTCGCCAATGGTCATTGGTCAAGAGGATGGATGGACGAAAGGATGTGGCCGAGCTAACCTCAGAAGACCTCATGTCAACTGAGTGCTGCCTACATAGCCCTGGTGATAGGGCCTCAGGCCGATGTAGTTCTCCCTAAAAGGGAGGGAGGGTCAGAGGGATTGATTGGTCTTGGTCAAAGGTCGATGAGTGGTCGTGGACAAAGGTCTTGGTCAAAGTGTCTTGGTCAAAGGTCTTGGTCAAAGTTGACGAAGCTGGGTGTGATAAGATTCAAAGAAGAGAAGGTTTGTCCATCATAGAGATGAACAAAAGGGGGTGGTCGAGCTAACCTCAGAAGATGTGGTATCTGAGTGCTGCCTACATAGCCCTTGTCCTAGGGCCTCAGACCAATGTAGTTCGGACAAAGAGGGTCAAAATGGTCGATGATGAGCTTGGTTGAGCGTCGAAATGACGAGGGTAAGATGAGGATAAAAGGATGCTACAGATGGTGTATTCTGTAGAAGTGGTCGAGAGTCTTTCATTTCTAGCAAGTTTCCATAGTCGCGATGGATGTATGCTAAAAATGAATAAAGGGTCTAGTTATGCTTCAACAAGTATTGGTTTATGCTTAACATAAATTTGGGTCTGGTCGGTAGTTTTCATGTGTATTGGTGTCCATAGAAACTATGTGAAAAAGGACAAGGATGATGTCTGATGTCATGTTGAAAATGTCGAGGCTGGGTTGAAAAATGTTGAAGTTGGCTTGGTTTAAGGATGAGTCGACAATTGATGTGGCCAAAGTGTGACCAAAGTGTAGAGAAAAGGTGAAAGGCAAATCGCTCTTTCATTGACAAGGACCAGAGAGGAAGCATAGATAGGGGTGATTAGAACAAAAGCCCCATTCATGCATTGCGTCGTTGACCAGTGTTGAGTTAGAACGGTAATCGAATCACTTTGGCATTAAAGTGAGCTCGAAGTCCCTTGAGCCGGTGATAGGAGGAGGATAGGGTAACCCAGTGTAAGAGCAGGAATACCCTTGCCCCTTTTTATAAAAGACCCTGAGACAACTACAAGCCAATGTCCGTGACTCTTTTTTTTTTTTTTTTTGCTTTTGCGCAGACTGATCGATGCGGGAAGCCTGCATAGAGATGTCACTTGATGTAATGGTCATGTTGTGAAGCTGATCGATGCGGGAAGCTTCTAAGAAAAGTTGCTGTTTATTGCCAGAGTAGTCATAGCCATCCTTCGAGGGAGTGGTCTATATTTTTGTTTGATAATATTTGAAAAGTTGGCCTAGCTGTCCTTCAAGGGATCAGTCTAGTAATACAGCAATGATAGTACAGCTGTCCTTCGAGGGATCAGTCTGTCTTTTTGATTTGACTTGATTTAGTGACCATGGATATGTTTTGACATCTTGACTTGGATATATTGATAGAAATGAGAGTCACGGACAAGACTGTAGAAGCCCAAGGATGCCCCTTTTATTAGGACAAAGCATCACTGCATCCTAAAAGGGTTGTAGAGGACTAGTTAAGGGGGAATAGGGTTGAAAGGGATGGGGATTAAGAGGACGAGGATTGCTTAAGGGACGAGCTCAAGTTACGTGCCAAGTAGACGAGTACTCGACTAGCAGAAGAATGGTCGAAGACACAAGACATAAGAAGGGGTTTAAGGTCTAATAAGACCCTGGGCCATGCTAGTGTGTTAAGGTCTGAGTCAATTAGGAGCAAACTTGCCCCAATCTGGCTCTTTCCCGATTGGTCAGGTGTTGATTGATGGATGTGAAGTTGGTTGACATTGTCGTTGGCTGGTTGAAAAAAGGTTAAATGTTTGGTCGAGAGGTCAGGTTGATTGATATTTGGTTGAAGCTTGGTTGAGACTGGTCGAATAATTGGTCGGGTGTTGGGTCGATGGACACTTGGTCGGGTTTTAAGATTAAATGAGTGATTGATATGTGGTAGAGACTGGGTTGAATAGTTGGTCGAGGTTTGGATGAGGGATGAGTTCCCCCAGCGGGTAGGGAGAATGTTTGAAAGATTGGTTAAGGTCGATTGAGGCTTAGTGGTCAGATGGACGGTGTTAATGTCGAATAAGGGGGTCAAAGGCGGCAAAGGGACCACAGACTGGCGTGGAGATCCCGATTTAGGTGATGAGGTTGGAGAGGCATAGGTCGGGGTTGATGTTTTGTTGAAGAGGTGGTCAAGAGGATCCTTGGTGAGAAGGGAATCCTTTTTCTGGTGCTGACGAATGATAGCTTTAAGAGCGCAACAACGCTTAGTGTCATGTCCCAGAGTGTGATGATAGTGGCAGAACATAGAGTTGTCGAACCAAGAGGGTTTTGATCCGAAAGTTGATGAGTGAAGCGGTGTTGAAGGTTTGTTGATGATGTGGTCGAGAAGGGAGGTGTCATTCTCCAAACATTGGCGAACGACGACCTTGAGGGCATGACAATGCTCTGTGTCGTGCCCAGGCGTGCGATGATACGCACAAATGCAAGTGTCATCGAACCAAGGTGGTTTAGGTCCGAGAGATTGATATTGTCTAAGAGGCGGGAGGTCGAGGCGAGAGGACTGCAACAAGTGCCGTAAGAGCAAGGCATATGAACCTGCTAACGGGTCTGGATGTCTTATTGCAGTGAGGGTTGATGACATTGGTTTGGGAGGCGAAGGAGGCAAAGGTCGAGGGTTTGGATGAGATGTATGTCTGATGGGTTGAGGGAGTAATGGAGGCAAATTGCCTCTGTAAAGGATGGGAGTGGGAAGCACTCCTATTAAAGTGGACAGATGCGGGCCCAAGATTGAAGGTAATGACGAAGGTGGGGGAGGAATCCTCCGATGTGGTCTATTAGTCTTTGTGTGTTTGGGTCGAGGGCCACCGTTGTGCGAGGCGAGGTTAGATATGGGTTTGGGTTTGGATGTGGACGGAGGTGAGTGAGATATAGAAATCTCACGCAAAGGGCAAGAGGAAACCGTGACTGGGTCTCCCTCGGTTGAAATGGGTGGAGAGACAGGTTCTTCTCTTGGTGGAGAAGAAATAAGAGAGGGCGGCTCCTCAAGTGGGCAGAGGGCGTGGATGATCGTGCCTTCTACTTTTAGTTGAGGAGTAGGCAAGGTAGGGTCATCGGATGAAGGTGGGCTTGATGGCGTTGATGTGGTCAAAGGGTCCTCCAATACAAGAGAGGTAGATGGAGGACTAGTAGGAGAAGAAGATTCCTCATCCTTTAATGGAAGAGGTTGGTCAAGGACAAGAGGCAAGATAGTGTTAATCGAGTGAATGTCATGGTCTTGAGGGTCATTGGTCGAAGTCTGGATGTTGTTTTGAGTAGGCGGATGATTGGGGAAAGGTTGTTTGAAGATGTCGATGGCTTGATTAGGGGGTGCATTCGGATTATCTAAAATAAGATCCCCCTTGTCGATCATGTCTTGGACGATGTTTTTGAAGGTTTGGCAGTTGTCGATGTCATGGCCTTGGACGCGATGAAAGGGACAAAAGTCGGCCTCCCTATACCATGTAGGGATCGATTTAGAAGGGTCAAATTGAGGTGGTCGGATTGGAGGGAGATTGAGGACCCCCTGCTTGAGAAGTTTTTCCAAAACGGAAGCGTATGGTTCTCCAAGTGGAGTGTAAGAACGCTGAATGTACCATTGTTGGAATTGTTTGGTGATGCTGGACGATGTCGAAGGTTGAGAGTGATTATTTGTTGTCGATGATGGTGATCTAACGACCACAGTGTTGGCCACTCCTTTAGATTCAGAATTGGCAGAAGAAGAAGGTCTGGAAGAAGAATGGCCAGTAGATTTTGCGTTGGTATGACGCAATTTGACCTTATCTTCTTCAAGGGCGCGGAGTTCGAGCTTTTGAGCTATGATGAAAGCTTCGTCAAAAGTGCGGAATGTCTGAATCCGCAAGGTAGAAGAGATGTGTCTGGCACATGCTCGAGAGAAGAGCTCGATGAGCTCAGGTTGAGGCAAAGAGAAGGAGAGCTGGTTAATCAGACCTCTCCAACGAGCGACAAAATCGACAATTGATTCGTCGTCAAATTGCCTGATGGAGTAAAGGTCTGTGATTGAGACTTGTTTGGTGATGTTGATTGAGAAATGGTCAAGAAATAGTTGGGCGAGTTGAATGAATGAAAAGATAGAGTGTCTGGCAAGAGAACTATACCAGTCAAGGGCTGGGCCAGAAAGGGACATAGGGAACGTGCGCAAAAGCAACGCATCGTCATGGGAAATAAGATAACAGGCATGTCTAAATGCCCGTAGATGTTGTTGAGGGTCTTCCTTACTCTGAAAGCGAGTGAATTTAGGAAGCTCCCAATGGTTAGGGTATGGTCGAATGGGGACGGAAGGATGGATAGGCTCGTTGCAAATTTGCTCATATGACAAAGTATTGCTTGAACCGGAAATGGAAGCTTCGAGACTGGACATTTTATCCATCAACATCTTGATAAGATTTGCTGATAGATTGGCGGGTTGAGCGCCCCCTAAGTTGTAGGGCGCTTGGAAGAGGCTAGAGGAGGCGTGCGATATAGTCGGTTGTACAACGTACGGATGACTAGTCGCAGGGGCAGAAGTGGAGGCTAGAGGTGGTTGCGTTGCGAAGGTCGAAGGTATAGGTTGACTGGGCACCGCCAAAGGAGGTTGAATGGCGGCACTGGTAGAAGGATAGGTCGGCACGCCTACATATGTGGGCGCAAGAGTGTGAGGGGTCGAGGCAATCAAGTTCTGATATGATGTAGAACTTGGTTGAATTGCAGGCGGTTGAGGGGGTAATGGAACCCCGATGGAGGTCGGTCTAAAAATAGACGGGGAGGCCAAACTTTGCGTATTGGCCATGGTTGGGTTAATAGTTGAGGTGAAAGGCTGAGTCGAAAAGGGTTGGGTGGCGAATGGCGTGGATGTCGTCGCCCTGTCACCCGAAAGGTCTCGCGTTGGGTTTCTCGCGAGATAGTTTTGAAGGGCTACGGTGTTGAGGTCCAGGAATCTCGCAAAATCCTGGTCCCCTTCAGGGATGATGGGAATTTGAGTCGGGGTCGGGGTTGAGGTCGGTCCTGTAGGAGTTCTTTCAGTCTCCGAGTGGAACTCCATGATAGGACTTGGTTAGGGACGAGATAGACGGAAGCGGTTGTTGGCTAAAGTGGTTAAGAAGAGAGACCTGGTTCAAGAAACTATGTTTTTGCAGTCTCAGAAAACCAGAATGTGATCTTGACAGAGAATGGACAGATTTCAGGTTGCTGGTTTGAAGAAAAAGGACAGTGACAGAGACCGACGTCGGTTGAAAAACCGATGTCGGTAGAAAATAAGGCCGACGTCGGTCAGATAACCGATGCCGATAACAGATGAAGCCGACGTCGGTATCAGAACCGATGCCGGTGACAAGGGAAGCCGACGTCGGTGGCAGAACCGATGTCGGTGACTGTGTTTTCCAGAGAGCCAAAAGGTTCTTGGAAAAACAAAGAAGAAAACGTCCTCACACACTCAAACAAACAGATGAGAAGAGGAAAACAGAGAAAGACAGACAAGCCTAAGCGATAAATCCTAGGAATTAACCTTAGAAACTTGTGGCTTATGCCTTAGATGAATGTTTGGGGAGATTGGCTGAAAAATGAGTCCTAGAAGAAGGCAGTCTAAGGATGGTTTCAGGTGTTGTTTTAGGTGCTCAAAGATCTGTGTTAGGGTCTGGTACGTGGCCTGGTGCTAAGGAGCAAGCTCCCCTCACTTCACGATTCCAGTGGTTAGCTGGTCTCGCTTAGCCAAGATATACCTCGCCTAGAGTTTAGACTCCGCCAGAGAACGGAGTGGGCTTCCCCCTTGGTGATGAAATCCAAGTAGGGTCACTGGGACGGGTAAGGTATCCGCTGGGGGATGAATTCCCAGTCGGGCCTTGTCTCAGGTATGTTTTATGTGTGTTTTAGTGCATGTGATCAGGTAGTGTAACATAAAGTGTCTACGGTTTATTCAATATGCGCCTAAGTTACTAGATGTGGACTAATGCAAGCACAAGCAGAGATGAAAGTGCAATATGTTTTAAGCCCAAGTCGAAATGTGATATTGTTATGAAGACAAGATGGAGAAAGGGTTGAGAGTATGATATTTAGACTAGTCTAGAATGCAAGGAAGAAAGGTTCGTTTTAGTCCTGCTTATAGTGACATTTGGAATGGAAGAAAGAGACAAGAAGGAAGGAGCCTAAATGCACCTAAATGAATGGAAAAAGAAAAGGAACCCAGGAGGAACCTAAGGTCCCACCGGGCGTGCCAGAGATGTTTCTACCTCAAATTTGCTTTTCAGACTTAAAAGAAAGAAACTAAAAGAAAGTACTGGACAAGGCTTAGAAGTACCTGGACTAAAGATTGCACACCGTAAATCCAGACGTTCATGGGCACTCCTCTTTGGCTGTGGAGGAATGACACCTGCAAGAAAAAGGAAGCTTGGACAAGAAGACGTTAGATAGACAGATGGTGGGTTGCCAGGCAAAAGCCTGTTCCCAAAAGTATGAGAACTTCCTTAAGGGAGGTCAACCCACTGTTTTGATAAAGTTAAATCTGATAAAAAGACAGAATGCTAAAAAGGACTGAAATAAATAGTAAATTGAAAGAGAAGAGGAAACAAAAGCTTACTTGGAAGAAGCTGCCAAACTGGTCACAGTCGCCGGCGTCGGTGGTCCTACCGGCGTCGGTTGTCGGGTCTGCCGACGTCGGTTAGTCTGCCGACGTCGGTGGGGGTAATGACCGATGTCGGTCGGGGTTGTGGCCTGTAGACGGGTCTGGGTAAGTTCTGGTCTGGTTGGGACAGAGTCTGGGCTGTGGACAGGTCAGTGGACGGGTCTGAGTCTGATAGACGAGTCTGTGAATGGTCTTAGGCAGAGATACAGGGGAGTCAAATGGACAGAGAGGGACAGAGGAGGACAATCAAAGAGATGGGAATACGGGTCTGCCTGGTTTGGTTAACAGTCTGGGTTGGGGGAGAAGGAGAGCTGAATCTAGTTTAGAAATAACTAGAAAGCATAAAGAAACAAAACAGAATACAACATACCTGTGCCTGCTGAAGAAAGTGTTGGTCTTGTTGCTGGTGTTGCCGGATGAAGAGTCCCTGTTGTTCACCTGCAGAAGATTGCTGTGTACCTGAGGGAGAGAGAGATTAATTGGCAGAGAGGTCAAGTGAAGGACTGATATAAGGGTCTGATACGAAGGATGAAGAGTCGGGATGCCAAAGAGAAAACGCAGAGAAGCCAAGAGAAGCCAAGAGGAACCAGAGGACGAAAGAACGGTGAAGAAAAACGTTAAGAAGGGTGCCAACGCCGGCAATATCGCCGACGTCGGCCGAAGGATGACCGACGTCGGCGGCTGAAAGGCCGGAGAAAGGCTAAAAATAGCCTTTCATCCGTTTCCCAACGGCCGGGTCAAATGAATGCCAGGATGAAACGGTCGACGGGGTTAAATGGACGAGAGGAGAGGTTGGAATGGGAGACTAAGGCATTAAATGGCCATGTGGGGAATAAAGGGGATCCAAGGAGGGTATCCTAGGGTGGCGAGGTGGCAAGGAGAGGGCAAAAGGGGCCTTATTTAATTAAAAATAGATGTTTATTTCCAATTAATAAGACTTAGGTGGGTTAGGGACCAAGGAGGACTAGGAAGGAGAAAGGACCAAGGGTTAGACACTTTTTAGGTGTCTACAGATAGGTTCACTATATTATTGTTTGAGTTGACTAATATGAGCATAATAAATATTTTCACTTATATTAATTAATAAATTTGCAATTAAAAAATATTTTGAAGGATTGAATGTATGAACTAGCTAATGTGGAAAATCATAGAACCATCTTAGTGCATATTGTATAAGATTTTTGCATATTATTTTAAGCTTCTTGGAAATAACTTAGACAACAACCTATCATTAGATGCATAGTCCAAAAATGTTGAATGAAATGCTCTCAAATTTTGTTAGGGTCACATTTCACATCATACAAGATAATCTTAGGTGTCATAAAACTAGTTGATAAATATATACTATAGTATGTTGAACCAATGGAGTATGTAATAAAGTCTATGAATCAAGTGCCTATTTTTTCTTTAGAACATGTTGTACCAAATGTAACACCTTAGTTTTCAAGGTTTAAACCTCTTGTATAAATTATTAAAAATCAATATTATAATTTGTGCTAACCTAAGGTGGTGTCACTTTTGACTGAATAGGAATGAATAGATTGATTTGTGGAAATCCCTAAGTTTCTCCCATAGTAGGTGGTGGTATAAAGGTTGTATTTGATATAGTGGAAAATGTATGTAACCTATAGCATCTGAAGTTTCCTCAATTAGTTTTATTTATTTCATCTCTGACTATATTTATATACACATCTTATATTTCCTAATTTTTGGAAAGAAACCTTTGTAACTATTGTTTATCTGTGTTATCAAATTGATTATGGGATGATGCCATTTGGGAATGATTAAATTAAGGATCACTTGATATTATACATTTGGGAAGATAAGTAGAAATAATTTTTTTAGATTAATTGAAATATGATATTTAAACTTGATTATATATGCATAAATTAAGCATTCACAAATTTATAATTTACTATATTTGGAAAGATACTAAAAAGTGAAAATGCAAGAAGGAAATAACTTAACTAGAAAACTGGATTGCAAGACTAAGACTTGGGATATATAAATGATTATGCGATGACATTTTTATTTAGGAACAGGGTTTCATTTGGATCTAGGACAAGGCCATTATATTTGTATATGGGCATGGTGTACTGGTATCCTTAAGGAGTGTCTGTGTCTTATAAGGACTTGATTTAAATGATTAATATGACTTGTTTTCATTCTCCTACGTGACATGTTTGACTGTGTAGGACCTTTTATTCCATTGAAATAACCATTGTATACATTCTTATTCACCAAGACCCTATCTCAATGACACGAGAGGATGAATGCAATCATAGGGTAAAAATGGGTTAGTGGTTTATGTTTTTCTTGACTACAACACCCCTTGTGATGAGTGTGGCCTACATACCAAAACTCCAAATTGGAATCAAACGTAATGTATTTCTCCCATGATATGGTCGTTTGTGTGAAATACTGGTGAAAAATTATAACGATTTGTGTAATCCTAGTGTGATTAGATTCTTCAACAATGATCTGTGACCTTGGAGGTGTATACAGACTTAGCTCAATTATACTACATCTTATGCACTTTGAATTCAAAAAAATAAGTGTTTTTGTCCCAATGTGTGGTTAAAGTGATTTTCAATTAAGTCAACATCTAGTGGAAAATGTCTTGAAAATGTGTCTTTATAGTGAAAATTTTAGAATTCCTTTGTATATAGCTTATGCAACATGTAGATAACCTATTTGGAAAATTTAAATTTGATAAAATGGTCATTATTTGAAGGGAGGATGTGGTTAGTAGAATTAGATAGTACCATAGAGATACAATCCAAATAGGGTGGCCTTATCCAAATAACAAAGACAAATAAATTATAAATGTGGATTAGTCTAAAAGTGAACTTAAACTACTTAGGATGTTGAATATGCATATTAAAAATCAAAATTTTCTTGAGAGGTAAGGGTTTTCCACATAATAAGTGAAGGAAAGGTAGTCAAATATCATATAAATAAACATGAGCTAAGTGCGTCTAAGGAGTTGTCATAAGTGCATTGTTTTATAAATAAATGTTAATTTATGATTCTATAATAAGATAATAGCCTTGTAAAAATAAATATCTTATTGTGTCTGTTAAGATGTTCCTAAAGGGTTATATAACAACATTCATGTCTACATTAACTTCATTATTGTATTATGTTGTTAGTGTAAGCTATTTTATTTAAAAACAATGATATGATAAGATGCCAATTGGGCATTGTATGAAATTTTTTAATGATTATTTATATGGTCTAATCACATTAACAAGCTATGTAGTGTTAAATACATATAAACTTGGAATGACGTTTGTTGAGCTGTCTAGACATTTGGTACATTTTTGGCGTTCAAAATATCAAAGGTCCTTGTATCATCTTAGGTAAGGATAACATTTATGCTATGTGATAATTTCATATTACACCTTTACATACTTTTATTATTTATGCATGAGGGTTTTCAATCTATCCATTGATCTTGTCTTATATTTGAATGTTTATGCGTTGGTTATGTTCTAATTATTGACATATTAAAATAAATGCCTTATTTACAACATTATGTCACAAGTATCTGTATAATATTTTAATGAGAATGGATAAGGTTAAAAAAACTTATAAAGATGTTTTTCATACATTATATACTTTAGGAACTAGCCTGTAGGGCTAAAACCCCATCTTCAATAAGATTGTTAAAGTTAGATATGAAAAATAGGATTGATATATCTAGGATGTGTTATCTCATTCGTATCATATTTCAATTTTATTGTTCTGACAAGTTTTAATTATTTTTATACCTTATTTTCTCCTACTATCTATCCGAACTATCTTTGATTTAGTGGTTATTCAATGAATAACTAAGGGATTAATTTAGTACCCATGATCTGTAGTTTTAAGTAGTGCAATACTTACTAGATAGTTTATGCTGGTTAAAATCAAGGATGGATAGGACTTTTTATCCATTGAAATAAAATGGTTATTTCATAGTCAATGTACTTCTTTTTTTTCTTACCTAGTATGGTTTAGACTAGGGAATTGGATGCTCATCCTTAGTATGGATTTTAAGATGAAAAGGCATAAACTAATGATAGAATGTTTATTAAGCATGTATGATTGCATTTTTTAAGTTAATAATATTTTCTTTTTAATATTCCTAGCTTTGATCCCTATAATTAAAATATATATGCATGCTTATGTGGTGATTGTAACTTTTCTAACATTTAGTGGAAGAAAGCTATGATAGTACAATTATTCTAATTTAGTGAGTGGCTTGATTATAGGTGTTTTGTGGCCTTTAATTATTATAAAATAAATCTAACTCAATATAAATATGCTTAGTATATTAAGTTAACTATTTTTTAGGACAAAGTTTTATCTAACAAGCCTTAGGATTTTGTTTGAGCTAATATGATAGGATTGAAGGGATAATTAGGCTATTATCTATGGATAAGTATTGTAGACTACATAACTTGTCTGTAAACTAGTTTATGTTTATTATGGAAATATATATATGAGTTATTGTGATAAACTTATATGTTTAAAAACTCATATATGTTCTTTCACTAGTTGGTAGGATTTCAAATGGGAAAATCCATTCAATACCTCAATAATGCTATATAATTACACATCATCACTTCATGGTAGATAACTATCTAGCAATGTTCATGAACTATTATTTATTACTCTTCCTAAAATAAAGTATAGTTAATTTTCCTAATAAACTGACTATATAATTCTTTTTTTGCAATACAACATAAGGTAGCACGGTTTGGGTGACACTACATGTAAAATATACAATAATTATATCTTACCCTAGTATTGGAAGACATTTTGTGAATCATTTTCCTTAACTCCAGGATAGAATCTAACCATTTACTAAATACTATTAATAATATAACAGATACATGAAACTTGATATAAAGGTATCAACATATTGATTTTTTTTAATGATGGGGTATATTATAAATAAATTTAAGACCAAATATGATATGTACCAAACTCTTATAATGATATAGGTCAATGATACAAGAAAAGATCAAACCAAAGTGGAAATAGGATTCTTGTTCTAAAGCATAGTAAAAAGGGTTTTTATTGCATATGAATATTATTTCTTCAACTACGTGAAATAAATATTTAAACACATATTATATTAATTTAGTGAGTTTTATCTCTTGGCCCTTGTTTTAACCTATTCACGAAGGATGGATAAACTCTCTTATTAGGAATGATGTATTATAGATATAAAGCCATGAAAATAATGGCTATATGTCCTTCTAATTGTATTAAGTTAATGTATGTTGGATGCTAGATACATGAACTCAATCAAAAAGGCTGATATTATTTTTAATGGTTGTGTTGAAGCGTATGTTAACCTTTAAGGATATCAATAGAAAATGATTGATATGTTAGGTATGAAAATGTAATTATTGTTTACTCTTAATGTCTCTACTTTAATTGGTATAATTTTCCCTACTTGAGATTAATTAGGTCTCCTTAAATGGTATTTATTATGCCTTTGATGGAAATATTACTAGCATACATATCTTAGATAAATTTATGTAAAAAACATCAAAAGGTATCATTCCTGAGGTGTTTAGTCATCTAAAATATCACTTGAGTGCTAATAGTGTTACTTGAGACCACCCATCCCTAGCATAGACCTATTTTAGGGCCTATTTAGATACTTATCCAACTTTTGTGTAGGCCACACACATCCCTAGACATCTCGAAATTAGTCCCAAACCATTCCTTAGTCATTTAGGCCCCTAGGGCCTCTAGTTTTGCCACTTGGACACTAGTGCCATAATTAGACACTATCACTATAACATGGTAAGGGACTTTCCATCTATGCTAAAATCTATGTGGAGTTATACTCACCAAAACCTTCCCCAATAATATCACATTGAAAGTATGAAAAATGGAGTGGGTGCAAGATATAGACTATCAGAGTATTTCTTTCTGCTATAGAAATTGTCACAAATATGGGCATCATATGAAAGAGTGTTAAACACTACAAAAATTCAATATCATCGAGAAATCCCTTAAAAAATTTGATAAATACTCAGAGGGATTTTTTAAACTCAAAATAAAGCTCACAATCAAGTATAAGAATAAAATAGTAAATAAATATGTGCCAAAATATATAAAATTAGCTATTAATGAAAATCCACCCTAACAAAAGGTACAAAATCTATTCCAAAAACTCAACCCCAAGAGAAACAAAATGATATGGAAGTGGAATATATTATGTCAAATTATGGATTCAATAATGACTTGGAAAATCTCCTCAAATAATAAAACACAAGAAAATTCTATCAACAAAAGGTCAACCATCCTAAAGATAAGTAGACAACAGGAAAAATCATAATGGAAGTTGAAAAATAAGTAAAATTAGACAAGTCAAGATGAGGAAGATGGGCCAAATTTAGAAACATAAGAGGATAACATGGGAATTATGCAAACCTTGAGTCCAAACTCTAAAATAAATTTCATAAAGAGAAGAAGAGGGAAATGTAGTAAAGAGGAAAAGAAGGCATGATGAATCAATGGAAGCTATTGGAGTGGGGACATAAATTCAAATAGATACCCTCTTGGTGAGCGCCAAGTGAAATAAACTTACCTAATGGAACAAATCTCCTAGAATATAAGGGGTTTCAATGCCGACCCCACCCCCCCAACAAAAGGAGAGTATGGAAGCAAATAATTACTTAGTTTAAACTGTAAGTATTGATGCTACAATAAATAATGCTAGAACATTTTTTAGAGCATATCAAAGGTATATTAAGAAGTCTCAGAAGATAAATGGTTAGGAGTGATGTCATAGGTACTATTGTAGGAATGACACTCCTATGGGACCTTGAATCAGTCCACCTTAAAATTATTTAAGTCCAAAACTAGTATCTCATGTGCAAATTAGTGTGTCTTAGGTCATATCCCATTGTTTTTCTAATTAATATTTATGGTTTCAAGAATATAGGAGAAATAAAAAAATTGGCAATAGATAGAGGCCAAAATAAAATTAGACGTGAATTCATGTTGGATCATTTGGGGTGATTTTAATAATATAAAGGAGGGAATTAAAGTAAATGATTACTCAATTTAACCCAGAAGTATTAATGCTATAAGAAACAAAGATGGAACATTTGTCAAAACATACCAAAGGTCTTTCAAGAAGTATTATAAGAGAAATGGTTGGTTTTGATGTCATAGTTACTGTTGGAGGAATGGAACTCCTATGGGACTCTAAATCAATCCACTTTAAAATTATTTAGGTCCATAAATAGTATCTCAAGTGTAAAGTAGTGTCTCTTAGGTTAGAACCCAAATTTTTTCTAATTAATATTTATGGTTCCTAGAATAAGGGAGAAAGAGAACAATCCTAACAATAGATAGATGCCAAAATAAAATCATATGTGAACTCATATTGGATCATCAGGGGTGAATATAATACTATAATGGGTCCTTATAAAAATAAGGTGGAAATATGAGACATAATGACAATTTGAGCTTCCACAACATTGTGGAGAAGGCAGAATAATGGTATCTAAAAACCAAACAAGGGTGGTTCACATGGAGTAATCAAAGAATAGGTAAAGATCTTATACTATAAAGTCTTGATAGGATTTTGGCCTATGATTTTTGGATCAAAGTAAATAACATATTTTAAAATTGAGGTTCTTAAATCATAAAATTCTGATCACTGGCTGATAGCCCTATGATTTATCTTTTTTAGGATTATGGAATGTAACCCTAGGTTTATAAATAAATGAGTAATACATCAAGGAATAAAATACTACAGTATCAACAACCACTTATTTGAATAATAATTCATTTATTTGAATATTTTATAAATATAAATGAAATAAAAAAGGTGTACTTAGCTATAAAATATCAATGATATAGATAAGTGGTAGGATGGGGAGTAATACAAGTATAGGGAAAAGTGTCATCAATAGGTAATAAGTGTTATTACCCTCTTAAAACAATAGCATGACCCTATTTTCTAGTAATGCATTATGTTATAGGACTTTTGTGCAATGCTAATGACCCTATGTAGGAGGAAGGATGAAATTCTATGAGGATGTTTGATCTATCTTGTTAATCATGTACCTATATGATTCAGACCAATATTGTCACGTATTCTTCACTTTGACTTATTTCACTATGAAACCCTAAGCCTCCATGCTTTCTAGGCTTTTTATGAACACAAGTGGAAAGAGAGTAGAATTAGTAGGGTAGGTTGGGTGTGACCTCAACACCCCATGTGTTGAGTGATACCTGCATACCAATACCAATAAAGGGGATCAAGCCCAATTTATTTCTCTCATTCTAAGTGTTGGATCAAGTGAGAGTGATGCTAGTATACTTGAGTATGAATGCTACTTTAAATTCTTTGAGCATGAATTGATATTATAAAACTAAGTAAAAATGAGATCTAGGATATTGTAGATTGATGTTTGTATAAATAGGGGTAAATAGGAATAAATAACCTTAATTTGCATAACTATTTCTGAGATTTTTCATTAAAATTTTCATCTATCTGATAAATGAATGAGTGGTCTTTATACAATTTTTTTTCTTGTCGAGACATGAAATCAGTCTAGGCCAACCCTAAGATTCTTTAGGAAGTGGAAAGATATATGTTAGGGGAAAGGGAAGCTAAGGGTCACTATCATTTCCCCCTTTACCAATAGTTTACTATGATAATGGGGTCACATTATTGTCCATGTGCTAGCACATGTGAAAAAGGATTGGGGTGCCTAGGTGATGGGTCAATGTGTCTATTGGTATATTTGGGCATGGGTTAGACATGCATAAAATATGGAAAAGGATAAAAAGAGGCCCTAAGATAAGTTTAGGGATAATTTGAGGATAGGGTGGTCTTGAATGACACTCACTACATTAAAATGGCATTTTGTATGACTACATCCCCCCATTTATTCTATAAATTCAGCAAAGTAAAATTACTATGATAAAGGAAAGAGAAATGTACTTGGACTCTATGACAAAAAGTTCATGAATGTGGGTTTGAGTCTATGAACTATGCTCCATTGCATGTCTTACAAATGAAACATATATGAATCAATCCTTACTTAAGAAATATCAAAATCAAAGACAAAACTGAGTAAAGAGATGTGAGAGATATGAAAGGAATGAATACACCTTATTGGGTATGCAAATCAATGCAAAAATTAGATGAAATTCTATGTGTGTATATGGTGATCAAATAGTGAATAGATTGGTTGAGCTGATGGCTTATCCAATCCCCATTTATGGGTGGATCAATAACTCAAGTTAGCCTCAAATTAATCATTGCCCACCCATGTTTAGTGGACCATAATCTATGAATATATTGGATTGGATTGATGACTTATCTAACCCTCTTATGTAGGTGGATCAATAACTCAATTAGGTCATGACTCCATCATTTCCTACCCATGTGTAGTAGAATAAGATAAAACTAAAACTATGTGCTATCATGAAGCTATAAAAGATAACTCTAGGCCACTTGAAAACTTTGAAATTGAAAATATCTCAAGGACCACTCAAGAACTTTGAAATGTAAAATGGCTAATAGGCCACTCAATAACTCAGGAACTTGGTAATGCCAACCTCTATAGATAAAATGAGGCATTAATATGGTTTAATCTTGGTTCACATTATGACTAAAGTATACAACATGGATAACAACATGGATTTATCATTCCATCTAAGAGAACTGGTGAACAACTAATCATATATAAATAATGTGATGCGCACATGCCCCAAGTTCTGATATCTATGTGTATGTATTCTAGATTGAGTTATAGTAATCTATGTCTATGCATATTTGAAACTAAAATGGGAGTGATCATGTCATGCATGATTCCCCCAATCTAATCAAACCTATGTAATTTTATGTAAAAACTAAATATATACTGAGCATATCTAATAATCTGACTGAGACTATGTAAATCTAAACTATACATATTGTATCTTTAGGATAATTCTAAAATTTTATATTTTTGAGGTTATTGGATAATAGCACAATGGGAGTAATATATCTCATTACACTCATGGTAGTGCACTATGTTATTATCTAAAAGTGTTGTTTCTAAGAAAAACTAAGATTAGTATGTGTGTGACTATATTTCACTATATTATCCTGAGTCTGAGTTCTATAATTTGTGTTTGCATGATGATAAATATGTTTTTGAGTGCATTAGGATGATCTGATCTTTGTGACAAAACCCTATAAATTTCCCCTATTTTTAGGAGAGTTATTAAACCTATATAATAACTATTCCCAAAATAATAGCTATGCATTACTTGTGTTAGACTAAAAATATATGAAGTCTACCTGATAAACTAATATAATGTGTATACATGACATCAACATGTAAAATAGATTGAACATAAGTTTGAAATATACAATGTATGTTAGATCTAGAATTCACAAGGTTGTCAAGATATATATATATATATATATATATATATATATATATATATATATATATATATATATATATATATATATATATATATATTAATGTAAGGATGTATATGAATATAAAATTTAAATATAATTTAAGTAAAATACTCAGGGAGATAGGGCATGATGTATATCAAGGCACCCAAGAAAGGGAGATGTATGACATCCCTCATGATATTGAAAACTAGATGTGAAAGTAATAAGAAAGAGATAAGTGTCATGTCCATGATGCATACATAAAATCATACGTACAAACACATGAGGCATGTAAAGTAGGCCAAGGGGCCACAATACAAAGGGACATGTGCACATGTCACTAAGTCTAAGAAAAGGAACACATACAAAGACATGTTCATATATCTACATACATAAAAGAGCATGCAAGTTTGGATTAGATCCACATGAAATGACATCCAAATTTCCACATTCCAAATCATGAAAGTAATGAAAGGACAATGGCATATTCAAATTCCCTCAAGTAGATGTAGAAACAAAGAGACAAATCAAATCTAGACTAGTAAAGCTAGAAAATAAAGTATGCATAATCATGTGGTATAAATCTATATAAGATCAAAAATGTATATAAGTTTAGTCTATAATTGTAGTAGTTAAGAAAAAATTAGTGTAATATAGGATGATTAATATAAAGATATAATCAATGGTAGATGTGTGATATGGAGTATATAAAGATATAACCTATAAAATCAGAAGGTGTGTGTATGATGTCCCCAATGGGATAATATATCAATGTTGAATCAATGTATGTGTATGTGCCCCCAATGGGCAGATAGTAGTAAATCCATATTTATGTAAAGGAATAAATTTATATAGTAATTTGTGAACACTCGAAGGGAACAAATGAAGCATGTATGTATGATAAAACTAACTACACTAACATATATAACATATGTAGTACTTGGTAAATAGAAGGAATGTAAAAATAGAAATGCATACAATGTATTTTGTGAGCAATATTTCAATGATTTTGTATTTTTAAACATATTATATTTTTGTTTTTATTTTTTTAAATTATAAGTTATGTAAAATCAACATGAAAATGAAACTATTTACAAAAATCAAGATAAATGAAACCATGTACAAGTTAATTAAAATAATGAAACTATGTACAAGTAATAGGGGTACATATTAAATGATGAGTATTTCAAGAGACTCACTATCAAGATGACCCATATAAATTAAAGAAAGAGTGACTACACACATTATGTGAGGAGGTATCTGAGATATGGGAACTAGATATACCAAATAATCTATAGTTGAAGTTGACTACATAGTGTGGCTATGAATCTGTGGAACTGACTAAACTGACCTATGAACCATGGGGATATTGGGGACCAATTTGGTATAATAATATTTAATTGTCATGGATTTTATATGTGAATTGATTTATGGCCTTGGTAATAATGATCTGGGTGAGATTGGTGTAGAGAGAGGCTCTCTAGAATCCATAACATGTCTTTGATGCATGGGTATCTCTAATAAAGGTCTCCATGGGAGAATTTATATATGTGGTAATGTTGTAGAATTAGACCTCACCAACACTCATGGATAAACTGGTATCTTAGGTGTGCTAATGAAATATATGTTTGGAGTTCTTTATAGTGACTCTTATGTAACTGGTTGTGGAGTAGGTAAAGAATACTCATATGTAAGGCCCTCAACTATAAAAAATTAATTAGGATGTATATTCTTAAGACACTTTTTCATGGTATATTAAATGGATTGAAGTTATTATATCTAATGCATACCCAAAAAAATATCAAAGTTTTTGGAACTAGGCAAAACTAGGAATTTGGTGGCCACGTGAAGGTCCAACCTATAATGGAAGTACAATATCCCCAATTTGATCTTTGGACATGGCCATTAAATCCATGAATAAATGTATATGTTAGAAAAATATCTTGATATCAAGTTATGTATAAGTGTAATAGTACACATATTAATGCTTGACCCATTGTCAACTATGACATTCTAAATAAGATGATGATTAATGTAAGCTTGTACAAAGAGTGCATATAAATCTGAGTCATCATCAATGATCTCCTATCATAAGAAAGTGATAAGAGTCCTAGTTGGCACTATAGTATGATACACACCAATGATATTATGTATAAGGTGTGTGTCCATTGTATGAGTATGATATGATGATAGTGGTGGATATGCTTGATAAGTATAATGAATACCTGAAGTGTCTACTATCTCATTAGCTATATGTTTTGGAAATGGATTAGAAAACATTTTCATTGCTTTTATTGGTTGTGTTTTCAGCATTTTTTTAAGGTCGCTCACATCAATGATATTAACAACTATAAAATCTTGGATCTTATGTAATAAACATTCATTTGTATTATGGTTGAAGGCTCTGTGATAATCATAGAATGCATTGGAATCACAATTATTTGGAAGAGGCCATGTTGTATCAACCTCTTTGATTGGAGGGAGAGATATGACATTATATTCCAAAAGTTAATAAAGAACACGAGCTAGAGATTTAGGAAGATTAATAAAAGGTCTCCTTGGAGGAGCTAATAAAACCACATGAGGATTTAGCTCTAAGGTTGTATTACCTATTATCTTTTGTTCATTATTTTTTCATTGGGCCTCACCTTATAATGGATCTTATTTCAACTCTTATTAGTGGAATCTAATCTAGTCGTGTACTTTAACTTGCCCATCGAGTTAATTTTGACTTCCCATTCTTTCACTGTAAGGCATAGATCTATAAATGATAAAACAAATTTCAAATAATATAGATTCATTTAATGATGGTAATAAAATTTGATTGAATATGTCCTAGAGTTATCTATCTATCATGGGGCTAGTCAACTTTGCTAATATGGTTTTATATCATAACACATATTCAACTATTGTCTCATTAAAATTTTGTTTTATTTGAGAGACTTGAGAATATGAAACTTTATCACTAATTTTGATTAAAAAATATGCCAAAAACATATATGAGAGTGGATTAAATGTTGTAATGGATTGATTAGGGAGATCATAGAAACATTGTAATGCAGAGTCCTTTAAACTTTGAGGTAACAACTTAGTCAAGAGCCAATAATTGGACATGTATTCCAAACATGCTATGTGAAAGTCATGTAAATGATTCTCTAAGTCACCCTTACCATCATACAAATTAATCTTGGGTGCCACAAATCTTGATGTCAAATGAATTTCCAATACATGTTATTCCAATGGTGTATGTAAAAGAACATGAGAGTCCAAGGCATGAGATGGTCTAGTGGCACCTTGATCAAGATGTAACACCTTGAATTATAGAAAATGGATCTCATGTATAAGGGATTGTACATCTAGAGAGGAGGGATGCATATTATCCATAGGAGGTGTTTCTACTAGTGAAAATTACCTAGTTATAACATGTTATAAAATCTGAGTTACCCACATAGTAGGCGTAACAATATTAGCATTTATGGGGATAGAGGATTGAACTATAGTGGAATTAAAAAGATCTTATTGAATAATATAAATAAGGTCATCTTGCTTATTTTAATGCTTATAAATGAAAATTTTAAATTTTCTCTTATTGTTCTCATCAAATTAGTTATCGAATTCTACCATTGTAGGTAGGACAGTAGGAAAACAAAAAGTTGTATATTTTGAACCTTTGAAGAAATTAAATTTATGAAAGATTGTAGAAATAAAATAATGAATTATATTTTATATTTTTTAATTAATTATTGAGGATGCAAAATAGAAGGATACAAACCCTAAGAGCATCTAGGGCTAGGGTTTGGGCACTATTAAAAGTAAGTTAGGTTCACCAAATGATTTATCTTTTTTAGGATTCTAGAATGTAACATTGGGTTGATAAATAAATAACTAATAAATCAAGGAATAAAACAATATAGTATCAATAACCACTAATTTTCAAAATAATTGATTTATTTAAGTATTCTATAAATAGCAATGAATTAGAAAATGTGTACTTATCTAGAAAATATGGTTGAGACAAATAAGCGGTGGGTTGGGGAGTGATGTAAGAGTACAAAAAAGTGTCATTAGTGGATAACAGGTGTCAAGACCCTATTTGGGCAATAGTGTGGTCTTCTTTACCAATAATTCACTATGTTATAAGACTTTTTTGTAGTGTTAATAAACCTATATAGGAGGAATGGTTAAATTTTAAGAGTATGTTTGATCTATTTTTGGAATCATGTACCCATGTGATCGAGACCTAGATCGTCACATTTTTTACTCTTTGAATTACTTCAATATGAAACCCTAAGCCTCCATACTTATTAGGATTTTTATGAACACAAGTGGAAAGAGAGTGAAATTAGTAGGGTAGGTTGGTGTGACCTTAACACCCCATTTTTGAGCACTTCCTATATACCAATACCTTAAAAGGGGATCAAGTGTGACATAATTTTCCCAATTTAAGTGATGGTGTAAGTGAGAGTGAATATAGTATTCCTAAGTTTGAATAATAACTTGAACACTTTGAGAATAAATTGAGACTAGAAAATTAGTAAAAATAAGATCTACGTTATTATAGATGGATGTATGAATAAATAAGAGTAAATAGAAATCAATAACCTTAATTTGTACGATTGTTTCTGAGTTTATTCATGAGAATTTCCTTATATGGTATAAATGAGTGAGAGTGGTCTTTATATATTGTTTTAATGTTTTTCAAGACATGAAATGAATCTAGGCTAACCCTAAGATGTTTCATGAAGTGGAAATATATCCATTAGGGGAAAAATAGGCTAAGGGTCAATAACACTGCCCCCTTTGCTAATTGTGCACTATGTTATAGACTAATGAGGTCATATTATTGTCTAGGTGGATGGTAAGTGTGAAAAAGTATTGGGGATGCCTAGGTGATGGTTCAATATGGATCTTAGTATATCTAGGCATGGGATAGATGTGGACAAAAGCCAAAAAATAATCAAAAGGGGCCCTAAGATAGGTTTAGGGATAAGATAAAGATAGGGTGGTCTCAAGTGACACTCATTGCATTAAAAATACATTTTATATGACCATACCCTACATATCATGAAAAAAAACCAATTAGAGATCCTTTTATGTTTGAAAAAGCGTGGCTTGAGCACCTTGAGTTTGAATATTATTTTACTTAGCAATGTAAATCCCCTAATAATCTATTTGGGACTAAGATGTACCTATTCTCTCATAATCTTAGATATCTAAAAAATACCTTAAAGAAATGGAATCAACTAATATTTCAAAAAAAAAATAGTTCAAAAAGGACTTGGGTAATAAAAGTGGGGAGATTTATGAGATGAGAATGGAAGGTAACAATTCCATAGATATATTTGAAGAAGATGATGATATTGTGTATAAATTATAATAAATTTTTAAAAAAGAGGAAATTGAATGGAAGCAAAAATCTAAGGTAAGATAGTTGATGGAGGGAGATAAGAAGACCAAGTTCTTTCATATTTCATGTAAAATTAGGAGATAAAGAAACCATATCAAAAAATTAGAAATTAAGAAGGGCAACATCCTAAAATACCCCAAGGAAATTAAATATTACATGTTAATATACTCTTAATCAATATAACTGGGAGAACCAGTAAGATTAAAAATTTTACTGGAGATAAATTTTCCTTTGGTCACTCATATAGAGAATAAAAACTTGATGGAGGATATCTCTCTTGAATAAGTTAATAAATCATTCTTGGATATGATAGGAGATTGATCACTTGGTCCAGATGGGTTCCTTACCCTCTTCTTTCAACACTTTTAGGATCTCATTGGAGAATAAATCAGGGAAGTGGCATGTGAATCTAAAGAATCTCAAGGGTTGATAAAAGTAGTTTACTCTAATTTTTTAGTTCTCATTCATATAAAATTTTAAATAATAAATCTAAAGGATTTTTGAATAATTTCTCTTTGTAATACCATCTACAAAGCAATCTCCAAAATAACTACTAATAAGATTTAGAAAATCCTTACTAATTTTATCTCAGAGGAATAATGAGGATTTATAAAGTGAAGGAAAATTTAAGATGGTATTATCACCACTCATTAAATAATTCATTTCCTAAAAGCTAGTAAGAGATAATGTATGTTGATTAAGCTATACATCTCTAACACAAAAAATATTGATTGGTTATTTATAGATGAAGTGATCAAAATATTTAGGTTCAGTCAATAATGGAGAAGATGGATTCAAAGATGATGCTCCTCTTCCAAGTTCTCGATGATGATTAACGTATCCTCAGAAGGATACTTCTCTTCCTCTAGGGGTCTCTATCAATGTGAACCTATATACCCTTATATTTTCATCCTCACACTCACACTCATCTATAATTTACCATGTTTTTCACCCTCCTAACTTATTAGGAGTTTAGGGATATAATGGATTTGTTGTATACCTATGAAATATCCATGGTAAAATCAATAAACAAAGGTAAATATATTATATTCCTCATCAATGTTACACCTAATATTCATACATTCCTTAGTAGGATTTTGGGTTTCAAAAAGGCATCTCTCCCAAGCAATTACATGAGTTTCCCCCTCTTTAAAGGCAATGGTAAAATAATCTCTAGAAAAATATTATTGATAAAATCTGGAGAAATCTAAGTATCTTGAAAGGAAAAATTTGACATGTGGAGGATAGGTTATACTTAAAAATATGGTGTTACAAGCCACCATCATATACTAGTTTTCTCTCTTGAAGGCTCCTTTAGGAACCATCTCCGAGATGAATAAAATCCTTCAAAACTTTCCCTAGTAAAGATTATAAGATAGATAAATTACCTCTCCTCATGTGGTATAAAATATACAAACCAATTACATATGGAGTAGCATGATTAATAAACCTTAAAAAGGTTAATAAAGATCTTGTCACTAAATTGGTATGGAGAATTAGATCTAATCCCTTCAAAAAATGGAGTGAAAGTTTTAAGAAATAAATACCTCAATGAGAAGAACTCGAAAAGAATATTCATAATGAAGTGTCTTCCTCGTAGATATACTATTTGTAATGGCATAAGTTAAACTAGATATGTACTCATGAAAGGATTATTCTAACACTTTCAAAATAGGGAAACAACAGATTTCTAAGAAGACATATGGATCACCCAAAAACCCTGAGACTAAAACCTAATTTTGACATCATTAAAGAGGAAATCATAAGATAATGGGGGTATAAAGAGAAAGATTATTAGATTTAAAATATTTATAAAGGTCATATTACCTTCACTTGGAATTTTTTTTGAAATGATTGTGGTACACATGATAAATCCCAAAAGATATTAAATGGTATCCTTCAAGGTTTATGGGTTCCATTGAATTTGCAGAAGGATTATTTAAATTATAACACTAGTGGCATAGGGGATTATAAAATAAAATAAGGATATGAAGCTCAGAGGATTATTTAAATTATAACACTAGTGGCATAGGGGATTATAAAATAAAATAAGGATATGAAGCTCAGATGGGAGCCCATACTAGTGTATCTAAAATATATTTATGGAAAAAAAATATTGAGCTCAAAATCATGGACAAAATATAAATATTTCCTTTGGTTGGCCATGCACGTAAAGATTTTAATAGGGGAAAACTTAAAGAATAAAGGCTTTCAAAGAGCTTCTAGATGTGTCATGTGTTATAAAAAATAAAATAACATGGATAACCTTATTCTCCACTATGGTTATGCCTCTAGCCTATGGAATAAATTCCTAAATAAGTACAACCTAATTTGAACACCCAAAATATAAATATTTCCTTTGGTTGGCCATGCACATGAAGATTTTAATAGGGGAAAACTTAAATAATAAAGGCTTATAGGGACCTTCAAGATGTGTCATGTGTTATAAAAATAAAAATAATATGGAGAACATTATTCTCCACTATAGTTATGTCTCGAGGCTATGGAATAAATTTTCTTAATAAGTACAACCTAATTTGGACATTGAATCACACTCTCCCAAATCATCTCATAGTGTGGTAGTATAACAAGAGACTAAGAATCCTAAAGGATATATGGAAATGGGACTGAGTATTTTAACTTGGAAAGTCTGGATTGAAAGGAAAAATATATTATTTGAGGACAATGGTATACAAAAATTCCAAGAGCAAGTTTATAAAGAAATAGAAGTCATTATTAATCATATTGTCTTCTCTTCCAAGTAGAGGAAAAATAAGGAGTCTAACATGAAGGAAATAAAAATAAATAAAAATTAGGGATTAATTAGAAATAAATTTGAAGCTATCGATCCAAATAAAAATCAAAAGAAAGAGATGATAATAAAAATCATTAAGTAGTCCCCTCTGAAAAAAGGTTGACATAAAATTAACTTTGATGGGGCATCAAAAATAATCCCAGGGAATCAAGAGTGGGAGAAATAATAAGGGATAATTAATGTCAAGTGATAGATTATAACTCTACATATACATGTGTTTAACCCTATTTTGTATTAAGGAATTATACTTAGGTAGATAGGGTTAAGGATATAGAAATGATAGGGCACAAGGGTGAATGTCAGATCTATAATAGGCCAATTAATGTACTAAATTCAGATGTACCATATATTGAATTTATTAAATTAAGATAAATTATTAATTTAAAGTTAAAATAAGATAGATATATAAATGACATAAAATAGAATACTTGGTTTTGATGCTAATGCAATTCTAGATCTAGTACAAGTAGAAATTAAGAAGGAAGATAGTTCTGGATCAGTCATCAGATTTTGGGTTTCATGCCTCTGGCTCTCTAGATAGTTATGTCAGCCTAAGATGGTTACATTGATGTCATTGTCTAAGTTTTATGTTATTGTTTAGTATATAATATCTAGTCAATTAGGATGCTTCTAGGTTTGGTTTCTTCTTCACTTTGGTGCATTCAGATCTAGGTCATATACTATCGCTCCTAGTGAAATAGAAAAACCCTAGCTTTCCATCTTCAATGTGACCTTGGGTTAAAATGGGTTAGTAGTCACATAGTGTTGAGATAACCTACAATGAACCCATTTTGAAAGAGCATTGATTACATAGACAATACACCAGAAGAGGTCCTCAAAATTATTTAGTTCTCCCCTACGTGTTGGCTTGTGTGTGAATCATGCATTGTGTTTAAATTAAGTACCATAATGACCTATATTTTAACTTGGAAAATATGAAATTATGACTATTCACTTAGTACTTTAGACATATAATTAGGTTGTTCCTTTGACTGATATTAGAATAAGGTAGAATATAGAAGTTTTTAGCAACTTGAGTGCTTATTTTGTGATCGTTTGGTCTCGTTGCTAGGTGAGAATGAATGAGAGTTGATACTTTATTTATACCAATCCTATCATGAGATAAATTGAATTAAACAACTTAGGTCAACCATTATGATACATTTCATTTGAAGATTAGATGACTTTAGGGAACTAGACACTTACATTGGGCTAGGACAATAACGTCAATGCTATTATCTGTCTTGGATGTTAGTGTTCAAGGAGAAAGAGAGTAGGCATAGGATAAAAACTTACAAAGGTGTAAGATAATTAAATTTTAATCACTTTAAGTAAGATGAGATGTCTCTATCATCAATATAAGGCTACTCAAACTAAGATATAAGCCAATGGGCAAATGATAGAGTAGATGCAAGGTTCTTAGAAGCAAGGCAAGTGTATAACTAGGAGGAACAATAAGGTTCTACATTTTCCATGTGTAAGATACTAAGGTGATACATAGTCATAAAATATCATCTACATTCCCCCTATTAATTTAGTAATGAATTGCTATTTTAAAGGAAAGGAATAAGTACCTAGGTGTGTATGCAAACCTTGTCTTTGCTTGAGTTGAATTTAAGTGCTTGGCTAGAGTTGAATATGAGTGATTTATTGGTGAATAACATGTAACCAAGATAATATTATATTTTATAATAAGTTCATATAATCTAGGTCAAATTTACTTGAAATATATTGAAATTTAAATTGAAAGGATTAAGAGTACACTTGTGTGTCGATGTAGTTGCCTTGCCTATTGGCAAGTTATTTTTACAAAAGATGTATCATTGTAAGGCTTTTAAACTGAGATTAGGTTAAATATAGATAAATATTTAAATTTCATATATCTAAAGAGAAAGAGAGATAGAGAGAGATTGGAAGGCACATGCACCTAATTTTGGAGCAAAAGTGAGTTTCCACCTAGCAATTAAGATTAGCTCAACTGTGCAAACCAATGATACTTATAACCTAGTGAGGTTGGATGATATGATAGATACAACCTAAAAAACATGGTGAGATTGAGTTATTTAATCAACTCAACCATACCAAAAAGGTCAACCAACTACTATAATAGAGTGATTCAATAAATTCTATAAAATTTTGTGGGGTATCAATAAGTGAAATAGTTTTAAAATCTATAATTTATTTGGATTTTTAAATATTAGGCACATGTTGCATATCATATGCACCTTAGATATGTCTCATGTTGAAACTATGTATAAAAATGGTACCATGTATAGAATTTTACCACAAATGTGTATTGAAATGATATAACTATGTGTTTTGGCCAATTCAAAAAACTATGTAAGTATGGAGGAAATGATTCCAAATCATGCCACCACTATATATGGAGAAATATGAAATTGATATAAGTACCAATGTGGAGGACATGTTTCAAAAATAGTCCCCCACTATAAACTGAAGAGGTTGAATACCAAGTAGGCATGGATAATATGCTTCTAAAGCATGCCCCCACTAGATATATGAATTATAAGAACCATGCCAAATGAATGTGGAGAAAATGCTTCCAAACCATGCCCCCACTATAATCTAGAAACTATGAATGTGTAGAATCCATGTCCAGCTCCCCATTGAATAAGTAAATTGGTATAAGTATAAAATATTGTGTGAGTATGGAGAACATGCTTCCAAGACATGCCCCCACTAATATTCCCCCCATTTTAAGTGAGTGAAAAATAATACGTAGTAGTTACCTCACCTTAAAAGGGTAAGACAAATTTAAAATATGTTAATGTAACCATGTAACATATAGAAGGAACATGCCTGGGTAAATCTATCATTGAAGTGCGTAGAGCCAATATGATCACATGTAGGCGTAAGATGCATGATAAAGGTCATGAACATTTCTAGATAGTAATACAAGCTCAAAAATCAAACAAGCACACACACGAGATAAATCAAACATAATTCAAAAGATAATGGTCCAAGGAGACCACAAACAAGGGCCATGTTCAAATGCCATAAACTTTAATGGACAAGAGTTAGTCAAGTGTCCACAAAATCAATGATTGATATATTCAAATGTCCATATAATAGTCAATGACATATTCAAATGTCCAAGAAGGCAAACATAGGCATAGAGACAATATACAATGGATCATAATCAAATGCTTAAAAAATTAATATAATAACAAGGTAAAACACTCAAGGAAGTGTATGAAGTAAATCATAATCAACCATCATAAACATGTCATAATGGGCCATGGATAAAATATGTTAACAAAAAAAATTACATGGCATATCAAGTACCATGTGTAAGGAATATTCATGGATAGTAGGCATTTTCAAGTACATATATAAGCTCAAACATGATAGTTTAGAGTGATCATCGAATCATATAACCTATGTATATCAAGATCATATGAGATGCATGCCCCTAACGTCCTAGTGATGTGAATAGAGTGAAAGCCCAACACCCATAAGTACATAGAATCATATGTCTGTGTATTCCTGTATATGTGTATGTAAGAGAATGATATGTTATCCCTTAACATGGAACTAACACATAGATGCCAAGGATCAAATAAAATGTGTAGGTGCCAAAAATGTTTTTGGATTTTTGAATGTTTTGATTTTTTTTTGTATTTTTGGTAATTTTGAAGAGATTTTGGAAAATGGAAAAAAAATCCATTCTTCCAATTTGAATGTGAGTAACTAACCATTTTCCCAATTAGAATTCAAAGGACTATCCAATAATTTAATTTTATTATTCATATAACAATGTGTCTTATGACTTATCATGGCACATGTTTTTGATGCATTTTGGTAAATGTGTTCCATCTATTGTTATCATATATTTATCATTCTACCCATCAAATAACACACACATCTTGATATATTGAAATTAAAATATAGTACACATATTTTCAATATCAAGCTTTGATTTCATATCAACTAACCAAGAGTGACCTAGATGTAAAATGAAAATCATCTTTGGATATGTTACCCATATCATAGAATATACAATCTTTAGTCTACATGCTATATGTAGAAGTATTTATCCAAGGGAGTTTGGATTTAATGGATATGTCTTTGGTTCATCCATATGATGTCCCATTTGTTCAAAAAAATATCCTATTACAAAGTGAGTCCCATTCTATAACAATTAGAATATGTGTACAACATGACCCATAAATATTTAAAAAAACTATTATATGTCCACCAGTATGTGTGTTTGGAGGTTGGTCTTCTTTAGAAATATGTGAAATACTGGGTTTTCTTTGTTGTAGGCACAAAAAAAAAATTATGCCGCACTCTTGTATTATTGAATTTTGGCCTTTAAAAGCCCACATTGACTTACATTGTGGCCCGTGATCCAATGGTAATCACAATATGATAATCCTTCTTAAGGAAGAAGGTGATTATCTAATTTGTGCCAAGTAGAAGGTAGAGAGATCATGTTATATTTAAGTAATGTGGAAAAAATAGTATCAGTGTTATCATGTTGTGTTTTGATCTATAAAATTTGTTGTGAAGACATTTTAGAAGACTTTGCATAATGGATATGACTTAACGAAACTTGGTTCTCATATAATTTATCCAATGTGTTCAATGAAGAGGAAGGTATGGAAGGATGATCATATATATGTTCATCAATTTTTGTTATATTACCTTTTCCTGTATCTAATTCTATATCCAAATTTGTCATGCCATGATGATGGATCTCTAAAGGGAGCTTGACTATTTGATTCTCTTGGATTTTTTGTAATATTGGTTCCCTTTGTTATTATTCTTTATTTTTATGTGAATCTATGTTCACCTCAATGTTTAAATTATTGATAGGTTTTTTATTATCCATGATTTATTTTAAATACCCCAAGCCTTGTCAATTTTGATTACGATTGAGAGCTATAATATGGGTAATACCTTGCTCATCTTTGAACAATATTTGTCCTTTATATCCATATTTGAGTAAATATTGAATGTCAAAATTATGCAATATTTTATTTAAGGATTTTGAAGACTCGAAAGAACTTTATGAATCCACCATTATCATATTGGAATGTTTTGGTATCTTATGTTGGTAAAGGTCTATAGGTGTAGAATGCTTCCTTTTTCTTGATAGCTTAATATGACTTGGTAAAGATGCTATAATTTCTTAGTTAACCTTTGAGATTTTTCAATATAAAATTGATGCCAAGAAGAATCATCACCCTTAATAATGGGAATATTATTTGGAAATGTAGGAATAGTAGGGGTTTTGATCAATAATTTTTTAAATTCTTCATGATTTCCATATGGATTTGATGGAAATTATCATGATCAAATGAAAGTACCTTATCTCCATGTGGGATCAATTTTGGTATATAAGGCAAGGGAACATGATTTGTATCCTCTTTGGGATGGATCACATCATGTATTGAAAGGATGGGAGCATGAACCTGATTAGAGGGATAGTATATACCACAATTCAAAGTTCTTATATTGTTTGAATTAGCACTTAAAGGAATGCAAGAGTAATGGATTTTGATCCCTGCTTGAAGAGATTATTTAAGGGTTTCATATTCATAATCATCAAATCAATCAATTTCATTCATGATAAAAGATAAAAATAAAGTAAATATTAGTAAAAGGTAGAAGATAAGAATATAAAAGAGAATACTTAAGCATCAATGATGTTCACATTAGGTTTACCAAATGTTTAACCCTAATTTGGATTAATGAATTATAGTTAGGTAGATAAGGTTAAGGATATAGAAATGATAGGGAACAAGGGTGAATATCATATCTACAATAGGCCAATTAATATTATAAATTAAGATGTACCATATGCAAGATTTATTAAAATGAGATAAACTATTATTAGAAAGTACAACTATGATAGATATAGAAATTACATAAAATAGAGTACTTATCTAGTTTTGATGATAATATATGTTTGGATATATTCAAGGTATAAATCAAGAAAGAAGATAGTTTTAGCTTAGTCACCATATTTTAGATCTAGTGCATCTAGCTCTCTAGATAGTTGCATCAGCCTAGGATGGTTATGTTGATGTTAGTGTTTGATTTTGATGCTAGTATCTAGTATAGAATATCTACTCAAGTAGGATGTGATAACTTGGATTCTTATGCATTTAGCTTCACCTTCACTTTGGTGCATTCAGATATAGTTCATGGACTTTATCTCCTAATGAAATTAAAAAATCCTAGCTTTCCATCTTCAATGTGACCTTGGGAAAAAATGGGTTAGTGGGAAAATGATGTCGAGCTAACCCAAAATGACCCCATTGTAAAAGGGAATTACCTACATATCCAATAATCTATAAGAGGGCCTCATACTCATGTTGTTCTCTCTTACATTTTGGAATCTTTTAGTACTTGAAACCTATAGCTGGATTGTTTCTTTGATTGGTATCAGAATAGGGTAGAATAGGAAAGTTTTTGGTAACTTGAGTGCTTCTTGAGTTCTTCCTAGGTGCTTATTGAGTGCTCTTTTGGTATAATTATTAGGTTAATAATGAATGAAGGTTGATATTATATTTATACACATCTTATAAAGAGATAAATAACATTAAATCACTTAGGCTAACCATTGTGATACATTTCATTTACAAATTAGATGATTTTAGGGAACTGAACACTTGCATCGGGTCAGGATAGTAACTTCAATGCTATTTTCTATCATAGACATTAGTGTCCAAGGAGGAAGAGAGAATTCACATGCTTAAAATTTTTAAAGGTGGAAGATAAGTACATTTTATTCACTTTGGGCAAGATGGTATGTTTGTTTCATAAATATAAGGCTGATCAGACTACAATATAGGCCAAGGGGCACAAGATAGAGCATATGCAAGGTTTATGGAAGCAAGGCATGTGTATAACTAAGAGGAATATCCAATGTCTATATTTACCAAGTGTAAAATACTGAGGTGTTACATAATAAAAAAATATTATCTATAATTGAAGCTAATTTAAATAACATAACAAAAGTGAAGGGTCTAATTTTAGAGATGATGTTGGAATTAGAAATCAAAATAAAAAACATAATTATTGAGGGGATTCATTCATGATCATAAAATCCATGGAAAATTATAAAAAATTGAATTTGAGAATTTAATATAAAATCAAATAATGCATAAGACTTTATAATCTATTTGAGGGAGTGAAACTTAATAATATCATGAGAGAAGGAAATCAAGTGGTGGATTGTTGGCTAACTATATTCTTCAATCCCACTCAAAGAAGAATAAAGAAAAAATGATAAATATCATCTTGAATAAGGATATGGAGTAATTAAATGATATTAGTAAAAAAATAATATTCAATTTACTAATAGAATTTCATAGGATTTAGACCTTTTTAGGAAATGTCATCAAATAGCAAGTGCATGCATCATGCATGCAAGCTCATTTCAGATAGCATTGTTAATACTTAGAGATGCATCAAAATTCATGGACATGCTAAAAATAAAAAATAAAATTTGCTTATTCTTTTTAGAAAGTAGGTATGGGTTACCTTTTCAATGTGTGAGATTAGAAAGATAGCTTTTTATAAAATCTAGATTCTTTTTGTATTAGAAATTTGTTATTCTAGTAATTTTTGAAATCAATAAAAAAATTAAATTATTAAAAATTAAAATTAAAAAAATGGAGAATACATCACATGTATGTGAAAACTAAATTTGTCAATGGGTTCCTAGAAGAGGAATTCTATGTATATTAGCCACAAGTTTTTTAAGTATAGGGTAAAGAATACCAAGTCTAAAAGCTGAAGAAGGCTTTGTATGGCATCAAAAAATAACCAAGATCATGGTATGCTCAAATTGATGGATATTTTAATCATAATGGATTCAAAATAAGGAAGAGTGATCCTACTCTTTACTACAAGTAATAAGGTAATGATATCCTTATTATAACTTTGTCTGTTGATGATGTTTTGTATATGGGTAATAGTTATAAGATGAAGGATAAATTCAAAATTGCTATGATGAATGGATTTGAAATAAAACATCTAGGTCTCATGTAATACTTAATTGGGATGGAGGTTCATCAAAGTAAGGATAAAATATTCATTTATCAAGCAAAGTATGCAAAGGATATTTTGAAAAAAATTAGTATGGTTGACTATAAACTAAACTCCACTCCAACTATTCATAGGCTTGTGTTATGTAGAGAATATGGTACTAAAATAATTAATGATAAAACTTCTAGAATTATTGTTGGAAGCTTTATGTTTCTAAATCATACAATACTATATATTCATTATTTAGTTTCTCTCATTTCCATGTATATATTTTAGTTATATTAAATTCATATTAAGGCATACAACATTATTTTGATGTATATGAAAGATCCTATAAATTTTGGTATTCATTATTATGGCACTAAAAAGTTTGAACTTGTTGGTTTTAGTGGTTTTGATTTTGTAGATAGTTTAGATGAATAAAAGTGAAAATATAGGGAAAAAAATCACTCGAATAAGGTTTGATTACATGGAACTCAAAGAATTAAAGATCAATTTCACTTTCATCTATAGAATTAGAGTATGTTTTAGTCACTTCATCAGGAACACAAACATTAAATCTCTAAAGAGTTTTAGAATAAATTGCAAAGAATCAGAATCATCCAATAATGATTTTTCCTGATAATGTAAGTGTTATCAAATTGGCCACGAATCCAGTCCATCACAATAGGTATAATAATTTTATTTAAAATACCACTTTATTTGAGATTTGGTTTAGAATAAATAAGTGGAATTGAAGTATGTAAACACCCAAGAAGAACTTGAATATATCTTCACTAAAGTTATTACAAAAGTTTAAATTTTAAAACTTTGAGATCAATTTGTTAGTCCCCTCAACATCAAGGGGAAACATGGTAGTTAAGTGTTGTTTAACACTAATTTTAGACTATATAAATTGATGAAAATGTTTAGTGAAATTTTCAGCTAATTTTAGAAGAATAAATCCATGCAATGGCTATAGATAAGATTATTGTGTTTTCATGCAACTAGTTTTTATTTTTTCATTTTTGACAAATTTAGAATAATATATTTATTTACAAAAAAAAAATCACATGAAATTTAATATATACATTGTATTAAATCAAATTTTATTAAGGAAAATGAGAAGCAGAAAATATTCAATATAATGAATGGTTTGAATGTTTTGCATTATGTATGGCATATTAGTTTTGTGTTATTTGTTATTTATATTATGTTTTTGTTGAACATTGATGTATTTAACTTATTAAATTATCTTGAATACACATGTTTATCATAGGATTATGAGTGTAGTGTATATGTACCATTGTATGATTCTAAAGTTTTTAAGGGGTTGTAAGTACCCTCATGAGAAATGAATGTGACTATGTTAAACTGATGGTTATACTCCCTTGGTGGTATTGACTATGAAGGGAAGAGGATCATGCACATGGTAAATGTTGGTTTATAAATGCTTAAATTATTACCTTAGGATGCAAATAAAATTAGATATGCATTGATATAATATAATAATATAGCTTCATGACCTTGTGAATAACTTGGTAAGATAATTATATTAGTTTAAATAAATGATCTAACATGTTATAATTTCAACCTTTGGCTATTAGGATAGCAAATTTCATGGGTGAAATAAGTGAGCAAGAACAAGTCATCACCAAAAAAAGAAAAATGAATCCACTAGGCATTATTGCATCATGTTTGATCCCACCTCTAAACCAAATATCTTAGAAAAGGTTTTGAGACTTTTGGTATCTTAGACACCCTGAGAACAAAAAGGAAGAAGAGAAGGGAAAAAAGAAGAGAGTCTAGAGAGGGAGAAATTAAACTATTAGAAACCATCAAAAAAGATCCATGGAAGGGCCTATATACACATAATATTTTCCACCTTTTATCAAATACTGATGCTTTACATCTTGCAGGAACCCATTGAGACTCAATCTCTCTGAGTACATACCTTAAGGGGTACACTAAGAAAGAGGTTGGGAAACCTTTAGTGCTTCTCATGATTGTTCTACCTTATTGCCACATTATTACCAATCTAACCAGATCCTAAAACCATTCCCTAAAATATTACTCCTCCCTTGTACACTCTTCCAATATTTTTTCTCTTTTCATCCCTCTTGTCATCACTTTGATCCTATTTTTCCAATTGCCTGCGGAGTCCGTAGATTTCAGCCTATGGAGTCCATAGATTTGAGCCTATGGATTTCATAGATTTGAGCCTATGGAGTCCAGAGATTTGAGCCTATGGAGTTCGTAGATTTGAGCCTGCAGAGTCCATAGTTTTGAGCTTGCCGAGTCCATAGTTTTGAGCCTGCGGAGTCCGTAGATTTGTTCTTTCCAAGGAATGACGTTGCCTATGAGTCTAAAACCTTGTCAAATGGAAATCAAAATCTAACTTCATTTATATGCTGCTGGAATCACCTATCTTTGAGCATCCCTTTTAATCATACAATCACTAAAACATGCAATTGTGTTAGATGTTAATGGCAAAGTGCAAGTTTAGTCTTTGGTTAATCATAAACAAAACAAATACCTATTTTCCATATAACATTTACTTAACAACCTATGATTTTCATAAGATAGTATCTTATTTGAGATGATTCAAAAGAATTCTTGTGTCTTAATGAGCTATATTCTGAGCTCATCATTTCCCCTAGACTTTACCTTTTGCAAGTCCCATTGCAAACTGATTATCTTTGGTGCTGATTCTTGAATCTATCTTCAAAATGTTTACTCAAGTCATAATATTCAAATTCATCTATGATGTGCCTGTTTACATTTTTGGTAAAGCCTTGATGCTCTTGAATCATTTGTTTCCAGATATCAAATTGTTCATCAAACTGTGGAGACCAGTTCTGCGATCCTGGAATTGGGATAATGAACAGAGGGGGTCGATATCTCATTCCAATCCATTTCTTTTCTCCTCATAAGTTTATGACTTCAATCAACATTTCAAGGATTGAGGTTGATCTTTGCATGCTCCACTTGATATTTTTTGGAGACATGACTTCTCTTCTTCTCAGGGGTATTGATAATTGATCCCATCTCTTTATAGTTGTAGAAACTACTGCTTCAAAATGTTGTCTAGAAAATAAATCAAAGGAAACATTGCAGTCATACAAAGCTTGAAAATAATGTGTCTTTACTTCATCTCTATTGCAAGCATAGATGAAGTTTTGTTTAACTAATTTTGGTAGAGAGAATGCTAGCCTAATGCACAATCCTGTGGTTTTGGCATGGTTTGTATACTCCTCAAATCAGATTTTCCATGTAATCTGGTTATTGAAATTAGAGTGCAATGCCCTCAACTATACTTCCCCCACATGAAGATTTATCAGGAACTTGTTGTGGTCATGGTCTCCTAAGATGAAATCATGCAGATAGAATTCACAGATTAAATCCTGTTGGTCAGGCTGTGAATCATAGAAAATTTCAAGGAATGTGGTTTGTTGCAAGATTTCATAAGGAAGATTATAGGAAATTCTAAGGAGTTACCATCTATAAAACTGTTCAAACAAGAATAGATTGTATGTAGGAGAAAGATTTCTGTAGGCCAAAAGAGACTCTCCCAATTTGCATACATCTTGTAATCTATCTTCTAATTGTTGGACTTGAATTTCCAATGCCTATTTTTATTTTTCCAATTCTTTGTTTGAAGAATGTGTAGCTTTATTTTTCTATTTGAGTTTAAGGTACTCTTCTCCAATTTGATCCAGTATTTGCAAAGAAGAATTACTTGTCTGGGTGGTTTGGCATCCTTGGTCAACATATGTCTTGGAAGTAACAAATGTAGTACTACAGGGATTTTCAAAAGAAGTTATCATACTCTGTAGTTTCCTATTCTCCTTCTTCAGGTTTTCTACATATACCCAAACATCTACCTGTTCAGCATCTCTCATCTATACTTCTGCTCTCAATCTCTAAATTTTTGCCTCATGTTTAGAAGATACTATATTCAACTGTTGTATTCCTTAATGTGATTTTTAGATGCAGTGTCTAGTTGTTGTTGTAACAAAGAATTGATATGTTCTTTGGTTTGAAGTTGACTTTTTACCTTAACAATTTCAAGTGCTTTTTGTTGGATCAGAGCTTGAAGTTGGGATAGTTCCAGAGTTAACTATACAATTGGATCATTTGGAGTAGATGGTCCTCCTTTCTCTTCATACATAGCTTTTCCCTTAGTGCTTTGAATGTCAGCTGGAATATGTGATGGCTCCACCATTTCTGATTCTTGGGCCATATCTACAATGTCCTCTATGGTAAGTTGTTCTATGATAAGTGGAGAATTTTGTCCAACAGGAACCTCTTCAATATCTAAATTTGTTTGTTCAACAGAATGAGATGTTGTCTTAAGGCTACCCAAGATATGTGCAACTTCTTGTTCATCATCATTAGCTAGAATCAACCGTCTTCGTCTTCTGGTTACCCTTTGTGCCAAACTTGGCTGAGTGTCTTTTTCTATTATAGGGATTTTGGTCTTCTCAGGTTCTAAAATAGCCTTCCATTTCAGTTTTCTCATTCTAGACAGGGGAGTTGGCTGCAATTCAGATACTTGAGGTTCTTGTGGTGACCAAAAAAGTTTTGTAGTTTGCTATCTTTGAGACCTTGTAACCCTCCTTGAGGAAGTAGAAGGAATGGCATGAGAGGTTTTAGCCTGTGATTGTTGCTCTAGAATTACTCCACTTGTTGATGGAGCCAATGGAGATAAGTCCATAGATTCAAGCACAGGTAAATTTGAAACATTCAATATTACACTGTTTAGAAATGTCTCCCAGGCTTCAGTACTCTACTGAAGGAAATGATGCTGAATGAGTAGGTGGATGAGACCATGGTGTCTTAGGGCAGCATTAGGAGTTGTGGCCAAGACCTGGATGGCTCCGTAAAAAAAGTATGGAAGGTTCATTTTGCATTAGGGGTTATGGCTTCCATGCTTTAGGTGTATCAATATTTTCATGGCTTTTCCCCCTAACAAACTAGTTTGTCCCTCACAAGTAACATACTTGATCACCCATTTAGCTACTGACCTCTAGGGTTTAGGAAGTGAATTTCTATTGACCCCCTTAGTTTTTCCCCTTGAATCAACTAGACAGGAAGTGCCAATTTGTTCATTCCCATTGAATTGGGTGATTAAATCATTAAACGGGGTCCTCCCTATTACGCTCATTCCCTCTTCTAGAACTTCAATCATTTCACTTATAATCTAGGTCGAGATTGGAATTACTACACCATGAACAATTGAGTTATCAAGAGTGAGATTAGCAACAAATTCACTTACCAGCTCTTACAGAAACCCCTGAAACTTGTTGATGAAGGGTAACCATCCATTTGCCCTAAATACCTCCACACAAGCTGTCTTTGTTAAAATTTTCAACCTTCTTTGGTTTTGATCTCATCTTTTGTCCCATTATTTTCTTTTGATTCAAAATGAAATACCTACACTGATTGTGATCTGGTTAAAATGGCTTTCTTTTTTAAAATATTGTTTGAACCTGCTTGAGACTGATAACAATGTTGTTCACTGGAGTGAAAATAGTGTAGTAATTATGAGTGAGTTCATAGAAATGATTGTTATGCATTTCTCCACGGCCTTCATTGATTTTCTACAGAGTGTGCCAGACATCGTGCCATATAATGAAATGTCGGTGGGGTATGGTGACGTGAACGTTTGTGGTGGTGGCTCTTTTTTGAAAGTGACTTGAGGACATCACATCATCATCATTATAAGATTAAGCACATGAGGTGTCCATTGAATCATTACACGTAGTCATTACCAAACCATCCACTTTAATCTTGAATGTTTATCCGATCTAACAGTTCCTCCATTTTTGGAAGGGATCAAATTTAATTCAAAGCCTAATCATCTCAATAGAAAGAATCTTATTCGAATCAAAAGCTGTTAATTAACTAATTATGGATAAATAGATTCTATTCTACGTACCTTTACCTCAGACGTATGCCCTTCTCACCATTTGTCCTAGACAAAAAATTGCATGGATCAGTGATAGATAAGAAAAGAATATTCTGATTGTTCTAAGGAAGCCAGGTGCAGGGAATGATTAGACATCCATAATTTATTCATATTTATTGCATTATTGTTTTGGTCTTTTTGCCCTTATCCAGCCAGTAAAATTGGTTTTCTAGACAAGGCTTATTTTACCAATACTTGGCTCACCAGCAAGCTTGTTTTCAAACCAAGACTACCAACAATGCCCGAGGGTTTTCATTGTTAGTTTTTTTTTTAATTCTAGACCAATAATGGTTACCTTACTAACACCTTGATCCCTGACAATGGTGCCAAAAATGATGAGCTATCATTATAACTCATTTAATCAATACTCAGATTGATGTCTTATCAACCAGCGCTGGTGTTCGAAGCCATTTGCAGTAAGGCTTAGGATTGTAGATCTAGATGTATACCTTGTGGGGGTGTTGTGCTAGTTCTAATCTATCCTTATCTAGAAATGTTCCTAGAACTAATGAATTTACTCTTGCTAGAAACAAACAAAATAACTTTGCAAGCCACTCATTTACTGAATAGGAAATGACACACTTTGTTGGAAAAGAAAGAACACACTTGCTATTTAAAAGAAATAACACACTTGCTGGAAAAGAAATAACACACTTGTTATTTGAAAGAAATAACACACTTGATAATATTGTACTAGGTTGAATAGGGTTGGGATGTCTAGATAAATGGGTTGACTCTACCAACCCTATTCATTTTAAAACCTTGTCAACCATTTTATATATTTTATACATATATTGTTGATTATATTAACATTATACCTTGTTTCAAAGTTAGAATTAAACCTTATATGTTAGTACTTAGTTCACACTTTCTTTTCTTGTCTCTTGTATGCTTAGAATATATCACATAATTTAATTAAGTGGATTTCAATGAATCCTTTAGTTTCACTATTTTATATTTTATGCACACATGGCTAATTCACAAAATCTAAACAAGAATTTTAACATTTGTCTACCCAAGGCCAACCTACTTAAATTTCATCACCAAGGGGGAAGCTGAATTGATAGTTTGGTCAAGTAAAAATTGTGATTAATGGTATATTCTAGATATGTACCTAACACCCTTATTTCTATACCATGTGAAGTGAGGGGATAGGCCCTAATACCAAGCCTGTATCATTTCCACTATAGACCCTTTCAGCCCAAACTACTTGAAACCATCCTTAGATTGCCATTCTAGTTCATTTCTTATATCCAACTTGTCATCACATTTAAAATCATATCTTAATAATATAATAAAAATTCAATTTGACCAATTATTTATCTCTTTACTTTCCAAGTTGATTACTTTATCTTTGCTCAATTGTATTTTATATTGCAAAAACTTGCATTAGTCAATGTTGGTGCAAGGTTTTGTGTTATGTGCTTTAATTAGATTGGCCAGCATTACTCTAATTGATTATTTCTTTTATTTCTATCATTTATTTTCAAATTTCTTGTAAAAGTTATCTTGTTTCATTTCATAACCTATTATATGATTTTAAAACTTTACCTAGCTATTGTACTAGGTCGACCCAATCAACCCTGTCTCTTTTTCAACCGCTGTTCATTATACTAGATCAACCCAGTCGATCTTGTACCATTTGTAGACCCTATTTCTTATTTTTATGATCTCTGTTCACTATATTGGATTGACCTAGTTGACCCTGTATAGTTTTTTGACCTTATTTTTTGTGCTAGGTTGACGCAATCAACCCTGTACTAATTTTTGCCTTCTTTGTTTGTCAATATAGTTCTCTACTTATCCTTATTTACATTTTTTTCATCTCTCTTTAGTCATCATGAAGTCTCTTATTATAATTTTCTTGGATATCTTGAATCCTTTTAGATACTATATGGGATGTTCATTTCCTCCTCTCTTTTCCTCCCAAGAGCACCATCACTCCTCATCCTTTGTCTATGAACTAAAATATGGTATAAATAATACGTCAAGATGAATTCGATGGATCTAATCCTTTTCTTATTTACCAAGAAACTTATCATCTTCAAAATATTAAAAATAATGTGGGAGAAATTGATACAAGTTTACTCAATAATCACATTAATAATCCTTCTTCTAGTAATCCTCCCCTAACAACAATTTAGGGGGTGCTCCTACCAACACTAACCCACTTCATGATACAACTCAAATTTTATCCCAAGTTATCCAAGAAATGAACATAATTCGAAATTATAACACCAACCAAATGATGCAACTTCAATACCATTTAATTAATGTGGCTAATCAACCTCCAACTATGCATCCTCAAGCTAATCCTAATTTCATTCCTCCACCTCTTTGAGATGCCTCAGGAAATATTATTACTCAACCCATAATGAATAAAAAGATGCTTCAAACCATTTAAAATGATCCTTTGGACCCCTTCATTATATCCATTGATATTGGTAACATATCTCCAAATATCAAATATGATGGGACTAAAGACCCTGCCTCATTTCTCATTGCCTTTGGCAACCTTTACAAAGAGTAGATCCAAAATAATACCTTCACCACTACTAAAATATTGGTAAAAACATTCACTGGTGATGTATTATAATGTTATAATAAACTTACCTAACATTCTATTTTGCAAATTGAATATTTGGTTAATCCTTTGGTTAAAGAGTTTCAACGCAATGATCTTCCCAAAAATTGTCTTAGCCACTTCATCAATGTTAAGCAATCTCCTACTGAATTAGCTCATGAATTTATCAAAAGATGGAAATATTTAACTCATAAATCCAATCATAACATGACTAAGGATAACTTATTCAAACTCTTTATCACCACTTTGACTCCCACTCTCCAATATAAGGTTTGAACTTTTGCTCCCCAAACACTTAATGAAGTTATTGATCAAGCTAAATGTCAAGACTTTATTATGAATAAATTTGAACCCAATCATAAAATTATTAAAGGTTATTTACAAATATCTAATGCCATCTCTAGTAATACTCCATAAACCAAACTAGGAGTTGCCAAAATTTATGATACTTCACCTTCTCATACACCTCTTTTAGTTCAACAAATGAAACAATTTTTACTGCCCTCAAAACCTTTTATCTATCCCAATGCTCCTCTTCAATGGTATGACCCCAATATATTTTTTTGGTTCCATTCTAACATTGGGAATTCTCATGAATATTTTACATGGATAACTAAATTTGATGTCTCCTATATGCTTTGTGATTCATTCAGTCATGAAGCTATGATCAATCTTTGTCATCAAGAATACACTTATACTTTTCAAAAATGACAAGTTCCAAAGCTTCTACCTCAAATAATCAAAAATATTCTTCTAATAATTTATCAAATACTAAAGATGTGTCATTGATTCCAATTATTACCATTATTTTAACAATTCTCAATATGCCAATACTGATAAGGTCAATTATCATCATAAACTAGCTCACCAAGATCTTGTTACCAAGCCTAAAAAGCCTTCTTTAGAGGAATGAATTCTTAAAGATACTACCACCCCTAATGTTGATTTGAAATACCAAGATGATCCATCTCCTCCTTCCAATCCTCTACCCACATATATTCCTCCAAAGTCTAATTTACCTGATAAACCTTGTGTTGGTTCTTCTAAGTCTCATTGGAACTTTATTAAAGAACTCAACTTTATGCCTTGTAAGATTCCACGTATGGAGTTGGTTCACAATTCACCCTATCATCATAAGTTTCTTATACAACAAATTCAATAAATTTAATGTCCATCCTTCATAGATGAAGAACAATCTTTTATTAAATCTAAACCTACCAACATAAATACCATTGAAACTATGAGTCCTTATTTCAATCCCTCTATTGAATTCCTTGAAGAGCACATGATCAATGATGAAATTATTTTTCATGTTGATGATCCATCACTCTTTATAAAAATATCCATTAATACCATTCTTATCCAAAAATTTCTAGCTGATGAAGGTTTTGGTATTAATGTGACATCTTTATGGCTCATCCAATAACTTAGTTATAACAAGGATCATCTCAAGAAAACCTATCTTACTTGTCATGGTTTTGATAATACTAATCAAAAGATACTCAATTGTATTTTTCTTCCATTAACCATTAGATCTAAGACTATATGAACCAAGATTATGGTCCTTGATCTTATTTTATCTTATAACATACTCCTTGGTCATCGATAAACTCATCGAATGAGGGCCATTACTTCTTCTTGTAGTCAATGCATTAAATTCTTATATAATAGAAAATGGTATAAGCATGAAGCTAATCCCAACCCATGGATCATTCATCTTCCAAATCCTAAATCATAATAACATATTCCTACCATTCCTAATATCAATAATGGTCCTTTACTTGAGTTCATCAACATGAATCTCGATTTACAAGTTACTCTTGTGGATTCTGATGATGATGAAACTAATGATTTGAAACATACTTAAAATACTAAAAATTTACCTCCCTACATTTCACAATGGCTTCCTCTTTCTCTATTACCTAGGGATCATATTATTCTTCTTATTGATGAGATTACTAATTTTTCCCCTCCATGTAATGCTCAGGAGACTTTTCTACCTAAAGATGTCTTCACTTGTAATGATTTTGGAGTGGAAAAATTATTTTAAGATCCTCTCATCATGTCTCCTTGTACATTCATTAATATTGGGATTTCACCCTCTGAGACTCACCCTAACTCTCAAGCATGTACAATTTCTCCAACATACGATGATAACTATGTAATGGCCTAAGCTCAATCTAGAGATTTGGATGTCTAACATTATTAGAAAACCTTACCCTAAATTCAATATTTTAATCAGGATGTTCATACTATTTCTATGGATCATACCTTAGATCATGAGAGTCCTTTCCCTCCTACCAAGCCTCCTCTTATTAATACTCCTTGGGTGGTAGATCAAATTATACCTTCTGAATCTCCAAAAAAAATTACATCTCCTTTACCACCTATTGATCCAATCATTGCATCTAATCATTTTCCCATCATTGAACCCACTGATATTCCAACCCCTTCTACTCCATCTACTTCTTCTACTCTTGAAATTACACTAGATGCCAAGGTAACTGATGTTCATCAGATACATTCTGAGTGTGATCACCATGGCAATCAAATTCTAGATCTTGAAGTAGATGTTGAGTATTACGGTCCTCTTCCTACCTTGTCTAGTGACGAAGCTATCCTTGAGTTACTTTATGCTTGAGAACCTCAACTTCTTTGACAGCATCATAAAATTGGAAATTTTAAGACTAAAATTCCTTTCTTCAACAACTTTGTTTCTAGCATTGATCCTAAAATGAATCCAATTTCTACCTTACCCAATACACCATACCACTTTCAATATGGCAATGCCATGTTTATTGAAGAAACCACTCATATTAAATATGGTATACCATCTTATCCTTGACTAATTACTATCTCTTGTGAACTCTTACCTAATGAACATGATAATTTTAGCTTATTATTTGATAAATATCATGAATATTTCACTTGGTCCTATGAGGACATGCTTAGAATTGACCCTAGATTTGTGGTGCATAACATAATTATTTATCCTAATGCTAATCCTGTGCATCAAAAATAAAGAAAATTTATGCCCAAAGTTTCCATTTTACGTCATAAGGAAATCATCAAATTACTCGATGCTAAATTTATCAAACTAATGGATTATTATGAATGGGTTTCCAACATTTTTCTCATTCAGAATAAGGTCACTATGGTCATTTTTTTTTTCACAATTTTAATCGTACTTGTCCCAAGGACAACTTCCCTTTACCGTCAATAGATGACATGACTAGTTACAAAATGTTATCTCTTATGGACAACTTCTTGAGATACAATAAGATTCACGTCACTCCTAAGGACCAACATAAGACTAATTTTACCATGAAATGGGGCACTTATTTCCATTTCAAAATTCCCTTCAACCTCAAAAATGCTAGAGCCACTTACTAATGAGCAATGAATCACATCCTTCAATATATCATTCACAAAATTGTTGAAACCTATGTAGATGATCTTATTGTTATATATAAACATCATAAGAATCATATTTATGATCTCGCTATCATCTTTGACCATCTCCTTAAATATAAAGTTAGGATTAATCCTTACAAATGTGTCTTTGGATTCATATCTATAAAATTGTTAGGATTCTTAGTCTTTCTTCATAGCATCGATATTGACCCTACCAAAATTAGTTCTATCATCAACATGCCTATTTTTTATTCTATTCCCTACATTCATACTTAATTAGGAAAACTTGGGGAAATTAAATGATTCATCCTTAAAATGGAATATTGAATTCACTCCATCAATTCCATTCTCAAGAAAGGTACTACTTTATAATGGATGGATCCGTGTCAAAAAGCCTTTGATAACATGAAAGAGTCATTACTTCATCCACCTACACTTCGTCCTCCTTCCAATGATAAACCTTTGATTCTATATACTTCTTCCACACCTATATCAATTAGGGAAATGCTTGCCTAACAAGATGATACAAAAAGAGAGTATGTTATTTACTACATTAGCTAAGGCCTCACTGATTATGAAACACGTTATACCAAAATTGAGCATGATTTCCTTGTCATCTATTTCACAAAAAAAAACTTTTCCACTACATGCTTTACCAAACTAATTGTCATTATTCATTCTAACACCTTAATCACTTCTCTAAAGCCTATGTGCCTAGAGATAGAATTGGCAAATGGATGGTCCTCTTTATGGAATTTGACCTCTGCATCATCACTCAAAAATCTATCAAAGGGAAGATCATAGTTTATCAACTTTCCACAACTTCTTCTCTTCAAGATAATCTTTGAGATGATAATATTCTTTACATCGAAGGTCTTAATCAAGCTATTTCTCTTAATGATTATTTTTATATCTTTGCCACCGATATTTAGGCCAATAATCTTGATGAATCCACTACTCCCTCTGGTACTACTAAACCAAAATTAGTTATCAAAGATATTCCTAAAATTAATGTAAAATTACATGAGGATACTTGGACCCTTCACTTTGATGGTGCTACATGCCTTCAAGGAGCTGGGGTAGGTTTCATTCTAATAAGTCCTCTTGGCAAGATCATTCCTTTAGATTTTCACTTTACCTTTGATGTCACCAATAATATATTTGATTATGAAGATCTTATCTTAGACATGAGAGGTACTTTTGACTTAGACATTTAATACCTTCATGCTTTAGGTGATTCTTAGCTTATCTTCCACCAAGTCAATGGTGATTATTAATTTAAAAGTTAAAACCTCATCACATATCATCAAATTTCAACCACTCTTGATAAGGATTTCATCCCTTTCACTATTGAGCCTATTCCTAGATATCAAAATTACATTTCTAATTCTATTGCCTCTTCAGCATCTCTCTTTCATCCTCATCAAGTCCTTTCTGATCCTACTTTTCTCAAAGAAATAAGAAAATATCCATCTTCTACTCAACCATTGTATTCACTTATCTATCATATTTAGGTTTTTACCATTAAATAAAGCTCATGGTACCAAGACATCATTCAATTCTTGTAATATCAAACTTATCTTCCTAACTTTGACTCTCGTGAAAAGACATGTATTCATAAAAAAGCTTTCAAATATGTATTTTGACATAACATCCTTTATTATGACAATGTTTAAGGTACCTTTCTCTATTATGTTATGCAAGATAAGTTCCCTCCTCTTGTTGAAAGAGCACATGGGGGAATTTATGGTGGCCACTATAGCGGACATGCTACAACCTTTAAATGCCTACGTATAGGTTACTTTTGGCCTAATCTGAAAAAGATGTAATTGAATATGCTAAAAAGTGTCATCCTTGTCAGCTTCATGATAATCTAATCCTTTCACATCTCATATATCTTCAAAATATCGAATCTCCTTGGACATTTTCCACATGGGGATTCGATCTCATTGGAAAACTACCTTATTCCCAAGATGTGCATGCCTTTATCATCATTGCTACCAAATATTTTACTAAATGGATAGAATTTATGCCCCTTGTTAATGTCAGCCATCCTACTATTTATAAATTTACTCTTAATAAAATTATTTTCTACTTTGGTGTTCCCCATACCATCATTTCAGACAATGGTGGTAATTTTAAAAACAAACATGTTAAACAACTTTGCAATAAATTCAAGATCAATCACAAATTTTCCACACCTTATCATTTGCAATGTAATGGCCAAGTTGAGGTCACTAATAAAATTCTCAAAAAAAATCTCCAAAAGACAATTTTTGAAACCCACATAGATTCGCATATTCATCTTTATCCTGCTCTTTGGGCTTATTAGAATAACATACGCACTACCATTAGGGTAACTTCATTATTGCTAGTCTATGGTTTTGGGTCAGTTCTTCCTTTAGAAGTTGAGCTTCCCTCTCTTTGTATATCTCTTCATGGTATTATTCTTAATGAATAATTATGTGAAACTCATCTTCATCACCTTGATCTACTTGATGAATGTCATCTTTTTGCCTTATAAAATAACCACCAGTACAAGCCTTACATTGCTAGACAACATAATAAATGTGTTAAAATCTACATATTTAATGTTGTTGATCTTGTCCTTAAATTACACTACACCGATGACAAAGAAGGTAAATATGCCCAAAAATGGTGGGGTCCATATTTAGTCAAAGATATTCTTGGTCTAAGCACCTACCATCTTCAAACCAATGAAGGCCATGTTTTCGAAGAGCCTACCAATGCACAATTTCTCAAAAAATACTTTGCCTAAACATTTCCTTCTTTTCATGATTTCTATCTATATCTATCTAACACTTTTTGTAGGTTGCTTACATAGGTCTCTCCCTCTGCAACAAGTTCCTTCCTTTCACAAACCTTTAGTCCTCCTTTTTGGTCTTTTGGCTTCTTGATGTACCATAGTCTTCTTTATCTTCTTGATTTTTATCTTTTGACACCCTTTGGGTTTTTATTTTGTGATTTTCTTTATAAGACCATGGAAAGGACCCAAAATTCCTAAAAAAATTACCACCTTTTTTCTTACCTCATTTTATCTTTCACTTATTTGTTGGCACCACTTGTGTTTCTCTTTTATGAAGTTGTAGTGTAAGACCATGGATAGGACCCAACCCTCCTCATAAAATTACCATATTTTCATATTTTTATATCCTTAATTCTCAAACTTTAGCTTTTTACTTCTTTTGGTAGATGGAATTTACACAACATTATATGTTAGAATGTTTTAATCCATTTCCCTCATTCATATGATAAAGAATCACCCTTTACTGTCATTGTATCCTTTTTTTCCCTTTGTCACATTTTTTTTGATTTGAAGTAATTCAAATTGTTCTATATGTCACTCCTCTTGATTTCCCCTTTCTTTCACTCCATATTAGATAAAATAAGGTCGAATTCAAGATAACACTTTTATTTCACCTAGATTTATGACACTCTTAGACCCCATGGTATTTGAAGTTTATTTCTTTTAGAAACCTTATCCCAAGTGTTCAAATGAAAGTCATCTTTAGCACCCATGTTTGGTTTTTGAAATCTATATGGAGGAGGAATAGAAAAAGCCATCAATAAATTTAAAAGCCAAATCATTTGAGTCAAAAGGTAATGATATCAAAAAGGAAACATACAAATCTCAAAATTCAAATCACACCAAAAGATGTGATTACAAGCACATCTCCTATCTCTAATTGAAGCTCAAACTCCATATTTATCCTCACATATAATCAAGGTACTTTAGGGTATAGTAGGCCAATATATTAGAATTAGGGAATTCAATAAAATCTATGGTATTACCTACTTTCTCATGAAAGCACCCAATCTTCCCAGTAGATTGATGGCTCTGTAAGGGGTCTTGAGGAATGGGGAATACATTATGGGAAGGTAGGTCCATTTTAGTTTTCATGCATATAGCCTTCATGGGATGATCTATATACTTCATTTGTTGACTTAAGACTTGTGTAGCTAAGATAAGTTCTTCATATTCCTTAAGATCAAAAGTCCTCTTGTTTTGACAAACCTAATTTGAGTGACTTGACTTCAAGAAAGAGTTCCTCTACCTTGGTTTTTCCTTCATTCTCCCCTCCAGCCATTTCATTTCCCCCTTGATAGGTTAATTGTGATTATAAATCTATTTTCCCTTCTTATTTAATATTTTCTTCTTCACATCTTAAAAACATGCTAGCACTACTATATTTTAGTTTTATCTATCCTTAGAGAAAAACAAAATGTTTGAGTAACCATGGATTCATCTTTATTTTTCACTATAATTTAAATTTCTAGACTTTCTTACTTTCTTATTACCATTTTTCATTGTTTTACAATCCTTTTATTACAGACACCTAAGTTCATACCTTTTTCCATTGTTGAGTGAGGTTGGCTTGTTACTTCTCACTCATTAATGTTGGTTTCTTTTTTTATGCACCTTTTTCCATTGTTGAGTGAGATAAGGATTGTTAATGCTCACTCATCAATGTTGTTTTACCATTTTGTCTATGCTTTTATATTTGATTCTTAATTACCATCCTATTTGACATCTATCCTTGGTTTGACTTGGTGAGTTTGCCTTTCTTACTTAAAGATAACTTATTTGAGTTTTTCGATCTTTAGTAGCCTTGGCTTTTTTATTTCTTGAATTACTCTAGTTTCTTGACTTAGTCATTTGGTATAACATAGCACTTGTCACCGTAGCTTTCCAAATTTCCCAAGTACATCCCATCCTCATAGCACCAACTATCTTGACTTTTCTTGCATTTGTTTGTTTTTGCTCTTTAGTTTTGTATTATTGGGTTTGTCAAACGCACTCTCTACACCCTACACAATCAAAAATAATAACACAATAGACAACCATATTATGATAAAGGTAAGTCAAGTTATGCATTACATTTAGTTTTTAGTTTTTTCCTTTTCATCATTTACTTTCAGTTATTTTTTCTTTAAAATACTAAAACTTTTTTTAGCATCAACATTGTGTGTTACTATGTTCTTTCTCAAAGCACCATCTCCTATTGTACCTTAGTGACACATGATGAGATTAAAGTGGGGCATGTGTATACACATAATATTTTTAACTTTTTATCAAATATTAACACTTTACATCTTTCAAGAACCCATCGAGACTCAATCTCTCTGAGTGCATGCCTTAAGGGGTGCACTAGGAAAGGGGTGTGAAGAATTTTGGTGCTTCACATGATTTTTATCCCTTATTGACATATTATTACCAATAAAACCAACTCCTAAAACAATTCCCTAAGTTATTACTCCCCCCATGCACACTCCTCCAATATTTTTTCTCTTTCCATCCCTCTTGTCATCACCTTGATCCCGTTTCACTAGTTGACTGTACTAGGTTGATTGGATTGACCCTATATAGTTTTTAGCCTCTAATTATTGTATAGGGTCAGCTAGCTTGACCCTATACTATCTTGGGTATTTTCACTTGAAAGCTTTGTTATCCCTTCAGTCGACCTAGCTCAAGACCTAGTGATTTATCTCCCAAAAACATATAGGGTCGATTGGGTCAACCCCGTACATCTGACATATTCAAAAATATATAGGGTGAGATCCACCTATAAATACAAGATCATTTCATCATTATTTCAATATTAAATCAAGATTTATTATTTTCTCATGCTTCTTTATAATCTACTCTTCCACCATTCTACTTGAGGAGTCTTAGCTTAGGGCTTCTACTTGGAGAATCTAGTCTTGTGGATAAGTCTTAGATGCTTTGGCCTTTCTTAGTTATCCTTACAAACCATAACAACCTCTTGTGAATCCCCTATGTCCAAGGGAGAGATTGAGTCTCAATGGGTTCATATTCAGGTAAGTATATTCTAACTTTATTATCCTCTCTTTAGTAGATATAAGTAACATGAGTACTGGCTCGAATAATAATACTCTTCATATTCCATGTATTAGGATCTTACTCATACTTATCTTAATTTATATTATCTTATACATGTTTTGATTTCTTTACTAACCCATTTTATCGTGCCACAAGATTTGGTGTGCACTATATTAGATTTAATTTCTTGTTTATTAGAATAGAGTGAACATTAAACCTAGAACTCTTTTAGGGTTGTTGCATGATTTTGTTAGACTGTAGGCTTTGTAACCCTTCCTATCATGGTGTATTGTGATAAGTGATCCCCTAATTAGGTCTATCATATCCCCATATTCATCATGCTCCCGCTTAACAAATGTATTCCCAATCAGAAGTGTAGGTATGCTTTATCTTCTTTAAGCCAGGATTGATTTATAGACATGATGCATTTTTGATTGCATACAAGGCCTAGATCATTTGGTAGGTATATTATTGATTGGAATATCCCATTGTTTGATTAATAAATTTTGTGTGATTTTTGATTGAGTTATTATTTTTGAGAAGAGTAAGGAAGTGGGCTTACTTATCCTCTTTGTTATGTTCCCATGGTTGTGCTTGTGTTTCCCATAATGATTATTACCCCTCATGTAGGAGTTTGGAGTTGAGATTTTCCTCGATAATAGTTCTATCTGTTAGTATTTTTTCTTACTCTAATAGTAAATATTATCATATAAAACTATGATACCTTGAAAGGTCACATTATTAATGATGGAAGAAGGGGTAGGTCTCTCAAGTTGGACATGATGGTAGGCTACCTAACTCCTCTCATGACTACTTAAATAATATATCTTAGTGGTTTTAGGCCTAATGGGTTTTATCCTTTTGATTCTTGTGTTTTTTCTTATGTGTATTTTTATTTATGAAAATAGATTTGAGGTTGGTAATCCTATTGACTTAGATATGCTTGGATTATCACTTTGTGAGTAGATATCTCATTAACCCCAAAACATCTTGATTGTTTTTTGCCTTTATTTAACTTATGCCATGATGTGAACATGCTTAGATCTAGGAAACCTACTCAAGGGTGCCTAGAGTAGTCACTTGATGGGAAAAGGTTGGGAGGTGAGCCCACCTTATATTGGCGAAAGTTGCACTTGAAGCAAAGAGGAGCTTGACTTTAACTATAGTCTACTCATATTTTTCTTCTTTATACAACTGAATAAAATCTAATGATTGATTGTTCTTAGTTGAACTTTTTATATTTATGTATTAATAATTAGTTGTGGGCCTTATGTGAGACACTATCTTATGTATTTTTCCAAATAGATGTTTTGGTTATTACTTTAGAGAAATACTATAGAATTTGCTTGTTATATCAGATTAATATGCCTCCTTGTCAGAGATCCTTGTTGAAAATAAAATTATAGTGGATGTTTTATATTCATGACTAAGCTTGGCCAAGTTAATGGCCTTAATACATATATTATGTCTTCAATTCAATATTTTGTGGTTGTCTCAACGATTGTTTCTTGAGCTATTATAATACCTCATGTCTATATGATTTAATGTGAAAGACACATGTAAGTATGAATTCATGTGATTTAGTCTACCTATGCTTTGGAAGATTAATATATAAGGTGTGTTACTTTATGAATATAGCTGAGTTAACCCATTCATAATATGGATTATAATCATATAGTATAGACCTTGTTAGCTAAGCATTGATAAGGAATAAGTTAAGTAAGATAAAATCTTAAACAAATCTTCGAAAGAGTGATATTGAGAACCTACATAGGCCTTTGACTATAGATATCCCTAGAGGAAATATGTAAATTAGGAAGCAAATTTTAAACCAATGTGTCTCTTTTAATTAAATGTTGAATATGTTTTTATTAGTCAGAACTTCTTAACATTCAATTTAAGAAATGAGCTTTGTGCCTCCTCATGTATTATATTTGAATTTATATTATATAATAAGTTTATCCATAAATGAGTGGATCTGAATTAAATGGTTGAGGTCTTGTTAGGAAGAATAAACATTTAATACAACTGTATAGTTTGAGGATTGATATTATTTCAATTTGGCATTGATTATTGTTTATCAAATTTTTGGCAGGTCAATCTTAGAATCTGTATCTTTTAATCCTTAGTAAATCCCTATATTAAGCTTATTTTATTTGATTTAATGGACAAGATCTCCATAATAATTATAGAAGATTTAACTTCTAATGAATATATGAATTATATTTTAGTTTGAGTTTACATGATGTTTTTTATATATTTGACTAAACCAATAAGAATATTAGTTTAGTGTCAAGAGATTATTTAAGCATTGACATCTAGTTATTTTTTATTTTTTACTCAGTCTTGATTTGTTGGTTAATTGGCTTCATAGTTAACCTTAGATGTTTTTTGCACTTCAATTAAATTATTTGATTTTAACCTTGCTAAATTGTTCTATTCAAGTTTTTGGTTCCTTTAGATTTTATTAGCCTTAGTCTCTTCTAACTTTTCACATATTTTAGCTTAGTCAGGGGTTACTTTTACTCTATCTGTTTGGGTGAGTTACCTTGTGCAGTGTTTCGTTACTATTCAATGATTTCCCTACATAGATTTAATCATGTAGCTCTTGTCTTAGCCATTCTTCAAGTTCCCTATGCAACTTTTCTTACACAACACTTATCTTAGTCATTAATCAAGTTCCTTTGTGAATCATTCTACCTTAGTCAACCCCTTCTTGATGACTCAAATGTTTAATTGATCTTTGCCTTCATCACTTTTAAACTGGTCATTGCATGGCCTTTTGCCTTATCCAATTTATAGGATATTGATGGCTTTTTTCCTTACTCATATTTCTTGTCAACTAATTTGATATCTTGCCTTAGTAGCTTTAGCTTGAGTTTCTTTTAAATTTTGACTTAGCCTAATTTTAGGTTTTTAAAAATTTGGTCAAATGATGCCACATGGCATCATCCTGATAGCCTAAAGTATTATCTGGATGACAAAGCCTCTAATGCCACATATTTATTTAGAACTACCAAGTGGCAGTGTCTAGGAGCGTGAAATCTTAGAGAGACTAAGTGATTAGGGTTATTTCCCCAATGCCTCTGCATTCCACGTATCTAATTAGATCAATAACCTGAAGAATTTTTCTTTTATGTTTGAGGTCCTTTGATTTATTTTAGCTTAGTTTATTTTTATGACTTTTATGAGTGATTCAGAGGAGGCCATGTTTCACCATACTAATAACCTAAGAGTGAAGACAACATGATCATATGTACAATTGGTGCTAGTTTAATGGGAAATTAGGATGTTTCCATGTGGTATCATCCCAGTAACTCACAAACCCAAAGAGGACCATGTAAATTGTGAAGCCTCTAGGTTAGTAGGCGAGTGGTATGTTACCACTTGGCATAATGTTGGAAACCCATGCCTCTAGGATAACTTTCCATTATGAAGGTGATAATTTTAACTTTAGGTTGATAATTGCCTTATTGTGCATATATGAGCATAGCCTAAATTGTGATGTTGTTTATGGGTGCATGTCAAATGGTTATGAAGGTATCTTCTTAGTTATGAAGAATCTAAAATGGATTGAAGTAACCTTGCACATTATTGATATTATGATGATAAATAAATTAATAGATAAGATTATATCTATAATAATGTTGATTGGTTAAATGAGAGCCTAGAAGAGTTGATAATAATGATTTACTATGAAGCTATGTGGTGGTAACCTTGAATGAATACATTTTGTATTTATAAATTATCATATTAAAATAGGTAAGACCTAATTTCAATTCCAAATCACACCTTGGTAGGTGGTGAATACAAACTAACTATAAGTATGTCCTCTAAAGAGGCACATGTTGCATCATGTGTGATCCCACCTCTAAAAAAATCTTTTCTTGGACCTTGATTGATCCTGATTGAATTTTTTGTATTCCATTTTACCCTTTCCTTAGTCTTAATATGTCTTAGTGGAATGTAATCATTATTGTGTTGGTGGAACACCTTTTAATGGTCATCTTCAATGCATGAGGATAAAGTAGACCAAAGTCTAGAATGCCTTATAGAAAAATTATAGAGTTGTACATTAATTAAATTTACCTTAAGACCTACATAGAGAGGTGGATTATATAAGAAGAAACCATGTGACTATATTAGAGCCTCCATGTGCCATTATGCACTAGCAAAGAGAACATTCAATTATGAATGCATGGGATAGAAAGTAGAGTGGTTGGTTAATCCAAGGAAAGAATGTACACTTATCACATTCTAATTTGGATTCAAGAAGGAGAGAATGTTTATTTGAGTATGGTTTATCTTTGAGAAAATGGTTTGATAATTTTGGCATTTTTGCTACCTTAGGAATAAAAAGAAAGAAGAGAAGGGAAAAAATAAGAGAGCATAGAGAGGGAGAAACTCAATTGATAGAAATCTTCAAAAAATATCCATGGAAGGGCTTGGATCATTTGGTAGGTATCATATTGACTTGAATATATCACTATTTGATTAAATAAATTTTATGTGATTCTTGATTGAGTTATTGTGTTTGAGAGGAGTAAGGCAGTTGGATTACTTCTTTTCTTCATTATTTTCTCATGGTTGTGCTTGGGTCACCCATAGTGATTATCACCCCTTGTGTGGGAGTTTAGAGTTGAGATGTTCTTCCATGATACTTCTATCTGCTAGTATTTATATTTACTATAATAGTAAGGATTGACGTATAAGAATATAATGCCTTGAAAGGTTACATTCTTTATGATGGAGTAAGGGGTAGGTCTCTTATGTTGGACATGATGGTCGGTTGACTAAGTCCTCTCATGGATGCTGAAAAAATATATCATAGTGGTTGTAGGATTAATGGGTCTTATCCTAGTGATTCTTGTGTTTTCTCTTTTGTGTATTTTTATTGTTGAAAATAAATTCAACATTGTTAATCCTCTTGACTTAGAGATGCTTAGATTGTCACCTAGTGATTAGCTATCTCATTGACCATAAGACATCTTAATTATTGTTTTTCTTTATTTTACTTGCACTATGATTTGAACATTCCTAGAGATAGGAAGCCTACTTGGGGGTGCTTATAGTAGTCACTTGATGATGGAAAAAGGTTGGGAGGTTAGCTCATCTTTTGTTAGTTGAAGTTGCACTTTAAGTGAAGAGGATCTCATCTTCAGGTGTAGTATACTCATGTTTTGATGCCTTATATAGCTATCTAGAAGCCAAGGATTGATTGTTCTCAGCTAAACTTATTGTATTTATGTATTAATGATTGGTAATGGGCCATGTGTGAGCTACTATCTTATATATTTTACTAGTTGAATGTTCTAGTTATTATTTCAAATAACTACTATAGAAGTTGCTAGTTATATCAGATTAATAGGCCTCCCTATGACAGATCCTTATTGAAAATATAATCCTGGTGGATGCTTGTATATTAATGACTAAACTTGGATATGTTAATGGCCTTAATACATATATTATATCTTTAGTTGTATATTTTTTGGTTGTGTCATGGATTGTGTTTTGAGCTATTGTAATACCTCATGTCTACATGATTCAATGTGAAAGACACATTTAAGTATGAAGGTATGTGATTTATGTTGCTTATGCTTTGTAATATTAAGATATAAGGTGTGTTACTATATGAATCTAGTTAAGTCAACCCATTCATACTATGGATAATGCTTAGCTAGTCTAGACATGGGTGGCTAACCTTTGATAAGGAATAATCTAAGTAAGGTAAAATATTAAAAATATCTTCAAAAGAGTGTTATAGAGAACCTAAATAGGCCTTGACTATAGATATCCCTATAGGAAATACATAATGTAGGGAGAAAAATTTAAGCTAGTATGGCTCTTTTAATAAAATGTTGAATATGGTTTTCTCACTCAAAACTTCTTAACATTCAACTTAAGAAATGAGCTTTGTGCCTCCTCATGTATTATGCTAGAATTTATATTGCATACTAAGCTTATACATAAATTAGTGTATCTCAATTAAATAGCTGAGTTCTTGTTAGGAAGAATAAATATTTAATAAGACTATATATTCTGAGGATTGATATTATTCTGGTTTGAGATTAATTATTGTTTTTCAAGGTTTTGGTAGGCTAATCCTAGAGAATGTATCTTTTGATCCTTAATAAATCCCTATCTTAAGTTTCTTATCTTTGATTTAATGGATGAGGTCTCCATAATAATTCTATAATATTTAACTTCTAATGAATAGATGAGTCATTTTGCAGGTTGAGCTTACTTGATGTTTTTTGGATATTCGACTAAACCAATGAGAATATTGGTTTAGTGTTGAGATATTTTTTAAGGCTCAACATCTGGTTGTTTATTAATTTTTGACTCAATCTTGATTTTTTGGTTAATAAACTTTGTAGTTAGTCATATATGTTTTCTACACTTTGCTTAAATCATTTTATTTTAGCCTTGTCAAACTTTTCTATGCAGGTTTTTATTTCCTTTAGCTTTTATTGGCTTTAGTCACTTCTAGCTATTCATAAAATTTATCTTAGTCAAGCATTAATTTTACTGCATCCATTTGTTTGAGTTAACTTACATAATGTTGTCTTGCTTCTTGATGATTTCCCTATGTAACTTTTCTCATGCAATGTTTATCTTAATCATTCATCGAGTCCCCTATGCAGTAATTTTTTTGTCATTAATTAGGTTCCTTTATGTAATATTCTACATTATTTAGGCCTTTCTTGGAGACTCAAATGTTCTCTTGAAATTTTCCTTTGTAACTTTTAAATTTATCTTTGTGAAAAAAATTTCCTTAGCTAATTTCTTAGCTCTTGATGGTTTTTTTCCTTAGTCATTTTTATTATCAACTAATTTTATTTCTTACCTTATCATCTTTAGCTTGAGTTTCTTTAAAAATTTTACTTAGCTAAATTTTGAGATTTTTAAAAGTTGGTTGAATGATGCTATGTGGCATCATCCTAGAAACCTAAAGGATTATCTAGATGACAAAGCCTCTAATTCCTTAGAGTTCCATAGAACTACCAAGTAGTAGCAACTGGGAGTGAGAAATCCTAGAGGGACTAAGTCATTAGGGTTAATACCCTAATGCATCCATGTTTTGAATATTTGAGTACATTAATGACCTAAAGGATTATGACTTTGAGTTTGGGGCCCTTTTATTTGTTTGCCTTAGACAATTTATAAAACTTTGATGAGTGGTTCAAAGGAAGCCATGTGTCACCATCCCACTAAATCAAGAGTGATGATAGCATGATCAAATGTATGGTTAGTGTCAGGCTAGTGATTAAGTGGTATGTTTCTATATAGCATCATCCTAATAACCTGTGAACCTAGAGAAGACCATGTAAAGTGTAAAGCCTCTGGATTAGAAAACCAGCAACATGTTAACACGTGGAATCATCCTAGAAACTTGATAAACTAGATATGACTACACAAGGTGATAAAAAGGGTAGGGCATGGAAGGACTATTCAATGGGAGCCAATACACCAATACCTCTATGGTTTTGATGATGCATAAAATTGCCAAATGGAAGCACCTAATGTACTTTGTGTTTAGGCTTGAGTAAAACCAAGGCAAACATGTGTAATCTATTGACTTAAGAAATTATCAAGTAGGAAGTTGACATTCATATTCACATCATTAATGAAACCCCTATTTGGTACAATAGTGTGAAATAATCTTGATTTATAACCAAAAAAAATAGGATTGTGGGATTATTAATTATTAGATTGTGTCTCTTAAAATCTCATGATAGTTATAGATATGTTTCTCATGAATGAATGGATATTAGTATCTATCCATGATTACAAGTTTTATGTTTGGTATTATGTTTTATTGTGCCTATATTTTAGCGGGGGGGGGGGGGGGGGGGGGGGGAGAGGGGGGGAATGGGCATGAGATGGGTGATTACACATATTCATTTCCCTTGAAATGATTTATATTCTTGAAATCCTAGCATACTACCCACCATTCCTCATGTAACTCATTCAATACCTATGAAAAATAATGATTTATCAAGCAAATAATTTCATTTTTTATTAATTTGCATTAATCCCATATTTCTTGTGAGATTTCTCATTTATCCTCATTTGATAAGTGGTGGATGATTATAATTAGTTACCATAACAAAAAATATTATCTGAAAGCTCAAACAAACAATCATGTATGAAAATAACAAATGGATTTATGAAGAAAAATTATTAACTTGATATGATTGTCAAAAGTTGAATTGGACATATTTATAATGGTGTTTCACATTAGATTTAGCTTAATAATTTTATTTTCCATTAAGACAATATTCATGCATTACCCAATCAGTCTTCTAGTCATGGGGCACTTAATCTTTTTATAACACCAACATTTTTCTCATTATAATTAGTTTTAAATCCACATGAAGTGATTTTCCCATATGGTGTATTTATAGAAACCTAGTTTCATGGCTTTGCTTGTGTAAGTACCTATTAGGTACTTATTGTCTTTGTGGATGAAGAAGGATCAGTTGTTATGTAGATTTCACCCAATTTTTCATCTCTTTGGGATGATAAATTAAAAATTAACATTATATTACCAACAAAATTCTATGTGAAGAGATGAATATGAATGTTTTACCCTAAATATCCTAGGGTTCAATTTCATTCAAATTGACATTGTGAATTACATAGAGATCAATCTTTTCAAATGATACTTTCTTCATGAGGTAGTAATATAATAGTTCCTCCTCTATAGAATGGAAGCAAAACCCTGGTGGATTATGGGATAAATCTAGGAAAATATATTTAAATAGATCCAATAAATATATACCTATCACTTGACATGTTTTTTTTTAATGAAATTTTGATGGATGACAGATAGTTGTAAACTTGAAAGTCATTTTGCATATTAAGGTTGTATTGTAAAAATTAATTGAGTTTTTGTGTGGTAAAAATAAATATCCCTCTAATTTTAGCTGGATATTTCCTTTGAAGCCATGGCATTAGATTCTTATATCCATTTTTCTGATGTAGGTTGCACCTCGTGTCTTAACAATAATTATGCTTTATCAATAGGTAAGTAAATTTAAAGAACAAAGGAATGAAGCATATGTTATAAGTGAAAATAGTAATTCATTATAACATGGTGTTTTTTCTTGCATAATGCACCCCATTTTCAATCTAAAAATGTGGAACCTCTTTTATTTTGGAGCCTGGTCTTATGCCTTTCAGGGATTCATTGTGGTTGTTGATTCAAATCAACATTCTTGGAAATTAAATAAATGATTAAGTTACAAGTGATTGAATGGGTTTAGTTTAATGTCTTTGTATTTTTAAATTTAGTCTAAGCTTTCATTTATAAATTCCTTCATTTAATATTTGAATTCATATAAGTATACTAAGTCTTAGTCTTCTTGATTGCTTGTGTTTTGAAACACATGTTTCAACTACCTTTCAGACTATTTCACCTTACGTTTATGAAATTTATTTGACTTTTTAGAAGTTTATGGCTTCTTTTCTTAGTCAATTCAATCTATTTATACTTCAATTTCAATCTAAATGGTTGAATGTTTATAAGCCTTCACTTTTTGACTTAGTCACTTTTCATGTAAATGGATGAAATCCTCTTTTAAATCAAGAAAATGGATAGCTTTCTACATAGTTTTTTTATACTTAGTAATATTAATAACCTTGAACTTGCACTTAACCATTGGAATTTGAATGTTAATAGCCATTTGAATTAAAATTCATAGCCATTGGTTTTTAAAAACCTAAGTTGCAAACAATGTTTCACATTTTTTATTCACAGGTTAGCCTTCGAACTTTGTGTTCAACAAAGTGAAATTAAAGAATTCTTTCCTATCAAGAAAATTGTCAAAGGTTTGTGAGAAATTTCATGCACATGTTTAAATATAATTTTTTTAATATTTCACAAGGATTGTTCAGGTATTAGATCTTTAGAACTTGTGAAGTCAAAACTTATGCAAGTGAACAATCAGAGGATTTACATAGAATTTGCCTTTGCTGGAATTGTCAAAGTCTTTTAATCTTTAGAGAAAATGTCAAGAAGTAGTTGGAAGAATTATTCCAAATAAAAGTTATAAATAATGTGTAGAAGTTTTTGAAGGAAAACTTTCATAAAGAGGCCAAGGTTCTTCCACATGTCGAAATATCAGTGTCATAAGGCAATTTTTTACAGTTCTTGGTATCTCTAACCCACCCAGTAAAGGACTTTCAACACTTAACCAATTTAAAAAAAAATCCTAGATCCACATGTCACTTTTAAATTTATTAAAATTCCTTAACCAATTATATAGGATGACTCCCAAAAACATGTGTTAATCTCCTAACAGTCTCGGGCCCATTTGAAATGCCAATCGACACTTCATAAATTTTATTCAAAGTTTCCCAAAGAGGCAATGAGATCATCAAATATTTAGGCTAGCAGGTTAGAAGGATGATGCCACATGGCATAATATTATTGTTATGATATCTTAGAGATGTTCGTACAAAGTATAAAGCCTTTGATTTAGACGAGTAGGATGATGCCATTTGGCATGATCCTACTGCTCCACTCAAATTATTTACTTAGGCATTTTTTAATCTTTTTTTGGTTTAATTGTTTATGTAGCCATTGGCCTTTAATTCAAAATTATTGAATGCATCTTTTATATTATGCCTGTAGGTAATTTAAAAATCTCCTAAAGCCACTTAGTACCTTTTCATGACTCCCAAAAACTTTAACCAATTCAAAAAGGACTTTTGACACTAAGTCAATTTCACAAACATTGTATGCTCCCTAAACCTATTGGAGATATCAAAGCTTGAGAGATCTCAACCCATTCAAAGAGTGACACATCGCTAATTGTTAGAGCGACTAGTACCCTAGACCTATCAGAGATTTCAAAGCCTCAGAGAGCCCATCCTACTCAGAGGGCACCATGTCACCAGTTTTTAGAGTAGTTAATCCCTTAGACCTATTAAATATGTTAAATATTAGGATAGCTTGGCCTACTCATGCGGTGTCACATTTCTAGTTATTAGAGTGGCTAGTCACCTAGACCTATCAAAGATGTCAAATATCAAGAGAGCCTAGACTATTCAAAAGTTACCACATCACCATTTGTCAAAGTGGCCAATCCATTATATTTGTTAGATATGTTAGGGACTAAGATATCCTAGCCCAATTAGAGGGATCCACATCTTTATTTGTAAGATTAGTTAGTCCCCTAGACCTGTCAGAGATATCAAGGCCCAAGAAAGTCTGACCCATTTAGAAGGTGCCACATAATGTAGCAAGGAATATGAATGGGTAGCCATCTAAGGCCCCAGAATGATCAGACATATGACACTTTTTAGTACTTAAAAATGCTTAGTTAATTCATTGAAAGGTTTCCCAAAAGGGTGATCATGTCAATAATGATCTAAAATAGTGGGCTAGTGGGTTAGTAGGATGATGCCACATGGTGTAATCCTAGAATCCTATGCTCTTAAAGGTGAAACTATTATCCAAAATCCTATAGTTTTGAAAATATGATGCATGGAATCAAAGATACCAAAATCCAAAGTGTTAAGGCAAACAAAAAAATTCCATGTGATTGTAGATATGAAAAAAGAAAACTAAGAAGAAGGAATCCTAGGAGAATTGATAGACTACCAAGTATCAATTAGGTCCTGTAGAAATAGAACTAACCATGCCATGGGTAAAAATTGAAGACAACAAAATATGAGAGGAATCCATGTGGTAAGGGTCCTACATGATCAAATATATGTTGGTTGTGTAGCCAATAAAATATAAACATAAAATTGATGGCCTGTCTAACCATCAATATTATTAGAGATCAAAAATGAACCACACATCTAATTTGATTCAAAGAATCAAATCTTGTCCCAAATAAATTATGAATAAGGTGTGAATAAATATCATACACTACACATAAGGACCAATTATAAATCATAATCAACCAAGACTATGCCTTAAAGAGGTGTGGCTCTAACTATATAAGACATGGATAGTCGATGATCTCAGTGTAATCCCAACTAAATTCCTCTTTGGCATTTGTTCCTAATTTGGTCCAACACATTTTTAACTATCCTCATGATGAAATTAAATGGGGGTCATTCCCAATGAACTTCAAGTTGTCCAACTATGTCAAATTTTTCTACAACTACCTCAAGGGATGAATTTGAATTTGAATCTATATTTGAATTTGCATTTGAACTCCATATGCCTACATACCTATTTAATATCAACTCTTTCATTATAATAAGGATTAGATCTTTTTAGTTTTAGCAATAGAATAGTGGATCAAATTGGTTGGTTCTCCCTAGTTAAGCAGACTAGTCATTTTATTTCATGTATTTTCTCTACTTTCTAGATTAGTTTTTTTATTCGAGGTTATTTGGAAGCCAAGTCTATAGATCATTAAGCATTTGATGAGTCCCATATGATCTTTAATAAAAATATCTTTAATCTAAAATCTTTTTCATTTGATAGACTTGGTCTAAAAATGATCCAAAACTCAAAAGCTTTGGTTGAAAGATAATTAAAGAAATAAGAACAAAACAATTCAAATAATGTTATCTCTGATAAGAGATGTTTTATTGATCAAATTTTTAGACCCAAACATATGCTTAAATCTGAGAAGAGATGTCTGATTTCCATTTTGGGTTACATCTTCATTCATACATGTTTTGAAGGTGTGGGGAGGATGTGGAAGGTCACCAATCTCGAGGGAGATGAATTGGTTCAACTTCCATGATTTACAACAATATAGAACTTGAGGAATTACTATTTTTAGAAACTTACTATTTTTAGACTGCACTACTAAAATTGAAATTTGGGACACTTCTTTTGGGTTTATGGGGTCAAACTTCATTGAAAAAAGCTCAATGACATCTCACGATGTTCCCCTCATTATTATCTTTTCAACGGTTCAAACGGTGAGTCAATTGGAGCTACGGTGCAAAAGTTATGGCTCCCGGAAGTTCTGCCATCAATTGGGGTGGACCCATCACCCGAATTGTCATCTGAATTATTGTTCGGATCATTGTCATTTGATAGAATTGGTCTAAAAATGCATATGATGATCTTGTTTTACTCTTTAGATTTCATAATTCATTTTATAGACTCCTACAACATCCTTAGTTGTAATTATGATAGGTTTGGATCAATTAAGGACTAGTCAACCCAAGATTTGTCTTCTCAATAGAACTAGGTTGGCTGACATTAGAAAGTGATATATTTTTCTCTTTTATCCCTTCCCTCCTCTCTTTTATTTTTTAATCAAATTATTAGATTAGGTAAGCTTAGTTTTTGATTTTTAATTTGATTTCAATGTTTATCTTTATTGCATGCTCTTGTCTATTGTTTTATATACACTATTGAATCCACACAATAGACATTCTCATTTTGAATCAACTATTTATTCATAGATAAATTATTCTACTAGTTCACTAAGCATAGTATTTTCATTTTTTGTGCATAATGAACTATGTTAAATACACACTAAAGACCCTTGACATGGTATGGTCATAAAGAGTCGATCATGTTACCATGTGTAACAACACCTAGTAACCAAGATGTTGGGAAATGTTTTCTTCTTGAAATAAATCCCTCCTTTCAAGAGAGAGAGGGACTTAAAACCCCTATATTATTTTTGGTTTCATGTTAAAACCTACATCAACATGTTTTGGTGCTATAAAGAGGGCCTGAATGGTGTATTCTAACTTGTCTTGTGTTTTTAAAAAGTTAACTAGTTGTTTTCTAGGTTCTTTGCATGAAATAATTTTATCTGAGTCTTCCAATGGCTATACTTTAGATAAGACAATGTAGTTGTACTATGAAAATTCTAAGAAATTCCCATGACTTTCCCAAGAAACCCCACAAGTTCTATGCAAAGTATATCCATGGTGGGAGTTCAATTATTGAGAAGCACATCCAAGATTTTAGAGAAGCCTTTATCAAGAAGCAAATTCAACATGAGGATGTGGCCTATCACCTATTATGCTTTTTTTGGGATCAAATTACTTATTATTGGTACCTTGGTCTACCATAAAGGCTCATCATGACATGCACCATAATTGAGAACCCATTACTTAACTATTTTATTGTGCCCATTGACCATTTTGTCTATTTCTACCAATTTATCATAGTTTGTCAAGAGCATAATGAGCTGACTAGTGTATTTAATCATATATTCCATCAATTATACACTAGGAAAAGGGATATTTTATTTTAAATAGATTATGTAGTAATGGGGTTATAACTCCAAGCCTTGGATATTCTAACCACCATGTCCATTAAGATGAACCCCTCTATTCTCACCTCATCAGCATCAATCTACTGAGAGGTTGCCAATGTAGAGAAATAGTTAATGAGCCATGGTATTTTACCCTAAAATACTTTGAGTTGAATGCCTTCAAGTTATCCCATGGGCCAATTTGTTTCTCACTACTAAGCATTACCCTAAGACTTCACCCAAACAAACACCCTTGTGATATATGAGAGCCCTGCTTATTTATTGAATGCATATGACTCAATTAATTATGTGTACATCAACATGTTACTACTTTTGATTTTAGTAATTCGGTATCTTATGGTGTTACTACTCATCAAATATCATCTATTGTAGGATATAATTAAGAGGAAATGTGCAATTTGAGTTATGAAGTTGCACACCACAACACATCATCTATGAGAGCCATGCTTATTTATTGAGTGCATATGACTTAGTTAATTATGTGTACATCAACATGTTACTACTTTTGATTTTAGTGATTTTGTATCTTATGGTGTTACTACTCATCAAATATCATCTATTGTAGGATATAATTAGGAGGAAATTTGCAATTTGAGTTATGAAGTTGCACACCACAACACATCATCTAGAGTTTATGAATCAAGCTACACTACTAATGTAGAGATGACCATGTAAACTAAGGATATCTCATATCACAAGCCTGATCCATTATTTGAAGACTATAATAGTAATGATGATGAATCTGAAGATGAAGAATCATGATTATAAGATTCATCCTAGTGATTATAAAATAACTTGATGAGAATCTGCCTAAACAAAATGAACAAACTAACCTCTTTTAGGTTCAATTAGAAGAACACCTAGAAGAGTTGAAGCTATTATATGAGGAAGATGCATACTATTCATATGAAATATTTTTACCCTCGAATACTAATCCTACTTTTTATAAATTGATCTAAGATGGTTAAAAACTCATTTTTAGTATTTTATGTTCCCTTTTATCAGTTGAAGAGGAGGGAGAAAAATGAGAAAGTAGTGTTGATTTAAGCTACTTACACAAGGAATAAAACCAAGAAGAAGGTGGTTGTCCCTATAATGATAAATAACTAGAGGATTCCAAAATTGATGACCTCTCTCCTAAATTTAGCCCCACCTTCAAAATAGGTGACAGTACCCAAGAGTTCCTCTTAGTAGCAGAGGCAATCAAAATGGGAAGTCTTAAACACAATGTCCTAAATGAATAAGGCATGCCAATGGAGGCTCAAGCTAAGAATGACCTTATTCAACCCAACTCTCCACATACTTCAGCCAATGATGAAAAATTCATAAGGTCTTTGATATTAAAAGAATATAAAACACTCTCGTACCTTTTAGATATCATAGGAAACAAAGGGGATGGAATGCAAGCATCCATTTGCATTGAAGAACATCCACCATCTGACTCATCTACTAGCTTTCATGAATAACATGCCACTTTTAGGTTGGATCTTATAATTATTCTGCTATGTATGTGTACCCAACCCTATCCCTCATTGAAATACAATGTAGGGACTGAGGTATTTTATGTAACCTATCCCTCATGCTTTCTACAATTTAGGTCCAAACATAATACATATTTTTAAAGTTCTACTTTGTTTTGATTGCATGAACTAAACATTGATAAATATTTATGGGATAGTATTTTTCATCATAGGGGGCAACATAAAATAAATTGGGTCTGCCCTCTGCCCTTCTCAAAATCTTGAAGAATCAAGTGTCTAACTGATTCAAGCATACATTAGCTTGAGAACATCTATAAATAATGTCTCTTTTATTATTATTTTTTTCTATTTTTCCTTCATGTCCCTTGTTGTTAGGTTAGGTTTACTTTTCTTTATTTTCTATCTCCATTATTGAGTTTGACCTAATTATTTTTGTCCTCGGGTTCCCTTTGGTAATTGAATGAAATGAAATGAAAGATTATTTTAAAGGTAATAGAGATGGCACTCAAAGATCTTAATTGTAATTTTACTAGGATTTTTTTTGTGAAACTACTGTGATTACATGGTTTATTTCCTAAGTTCTAAAGGTCAGTAATCATAATAGAACTTGTGAATTTTACAATAATTATATTCTTGTTTGAAGCCATCTAATGGACCTAATGAAATATTTGAAGAATGCAACATAGATTCAATTTGTGTTTGTAATGAGTTATCATGGGATTGTTGATTTTCTTTTATCCATGTCTTGGTCCCCAACCCTCTATAGCTGAATTGAAAAATCTTCCTTAAAAAAAAATTGAGTTAAAATGTAAAATCTAAAATTATCCTCAAAAAGGTGATCTTGGTAACCTCCACTACAGGGTTTTTGGCCTGATTAACAGTGGAGCAAGGCCTTTGGAAGGGACCATAGGTATCTTCATCAGGGCTATAAATACCTAGCTGGCAACAAAATAATGCCCAAACCACTTCCCCCCAAGCTAAATTTTAAAATCATTTTCCTTTAGTAGTTTTGGTCTTATATAAATTTGAATTATTACATGTGAGTGCAAAAGAAATGAATAAATCACTTGATCACACACATAGATGGATTTGGAAATAGTGTCTTAGCATGTCACTTGTTCTTATAGACTTTAGTACTTTAAAATTTTGGTTTGTTCTAAGTAATTTTTTATAGCTAATATTTATTCTTCTTATGATATTAGAGATTATGGATTCTTAAAATACTCAAGAGTATTTTTCAGTAAGAGTTGCCATTTATTGTTGCTTGTATAACATGCCCTACTTTTAATTTTAAAATGGGGACCCTCTTTTACTTTTAAGTCTGGTATTATGCCTTTCAAAGATTCATTGTGGTTGTTTATTCAAATCAACCTTCTTGGCAATTCATTAAATGATTAAGTTATAAGTGACTGAATGAGTTTAGTTTAATGTTTTTGTATTTCTTCAATTCAATCCAAGGTTTCATTTAAAAATGCCTTCATTCGATATCTGAATTCACATAAGTCTACTAAGTCTTAGTTTGATTAACTAATTGTATTTTGAAACACATGTTTCAGTTGCCTTTCAAAGTATTTCAACTTAGACTTATATAAATTATCTAAATTTTCATAAGTTTATGGCTTCATTTCTTATGTAATTTGATCCATTTTTTCTTCAATTTTAATCTAAATAGATAAGTGTTTATAAGGTTTTAATTTATAACTTAGTCATTTTTCATGTAAATTGATGAAATTCCCTTTTAAATCAAGCAAATGGCTAACATTATTCATAGTTCTATTTTATACTTAATTATTTCTCTGGCCTTACACTTAGCTATTATAATTTGAATATTCATATCCACTTGAAAAAAAATTTATAGTCGTTGGTTCTCAAAAACCTAAGTACCTAACTATGTTTCACATGTTTTGTTCGTAAATTGGCCTTCAGAGTTTGTGTTTGGGAAAGTGAAATTACTGAAGTATTTCTCATTGAGAAAATTGTCAAATGTTTCTCATAACTTTCATATGCAAGTTCAATTACAAAAAATTCCAAGACTTCATGAGGATTATTCAAGTATTAGATCTTTGAAACTTATGAAGGTAGAACTTGTGCAAGTGAGCAGTCGAAGGATTTACATGGAATTTCCATTCACTAGAATTTTTAAAGTCTTTTACTCTTCAAAAAAAAATCAAGAAATAGTCAAAACAATTATTCCAAATTTTTTTTATGAAGATGTCACATAATTATTCAAAGACAAAGTTTCATGAAGAGGCAAAGGTTCTTCCACGCGTCAAAATCTTGGTACCACATGGTGACTTTCCATATCTCCTGATAACTCCAACCCACCTAAAAAAGGGCTTTTAACACATAGGTAATTTCATAAAAGTTGCTCAAATCCATGTGTCACTTTTTACTTCTTTAAAAGACTTATCCAATTCTGTAGGATGACTCTAGGAACCATGTGTTGGTCTCCTAGTTGTTGTCCTAGGCTTATTTGAAATGCCTATTGACACTTCACCATTTTTTTCAAAATTTATCAAAGAGGTAATGACATCATCAAATATCCATGCTAGTAGGTTAGTGGGATGATGGCACATGGTATAATCCCCTTTCTCTGCTATCATAGATATGTAATACGCCTTGTATCAAACCTATGTATCTAGTCATCTTGATCCAATTAATATTTGTGGTGACCCTTGGATGTGTATAAAATTTTATGTGTGATATTTGATGTTATCTTAATTGTATTATTATTTCATATTATATGTTTTGGTATATTTTTGGTCTCAATGAATATGTAGGGGATTATATAAGAGTATCGTTATGTACCTTGGTAGAAAGTTTAGTAAACTTCAATTGGATGCATGATTACTTAGTGTAATTGTCTTGAGTGGATATATATTTTATTTAGATTTTGATGTTGAATAACATGATGATTCATTTTGACTTATAATTGATTATATTGGACTAACCAAAGATTATGTTTCAGTATTATGACATTCTTATATTAACAATTATATTATATATATGCATATCATTTAGATATCGCTTATTTTTTGGGATGTATTTGATGTTGTATTGAGTGTACAGATTACAGGGGACCAAAGGCGAGATTATGAGGGACTCAGACATGTCTTGACAGACCATATGCACCATTAAAATCACCCCAACCTTTAACCTTATACCAATCATTTTAATTTAAATGTTAATTAAATTAGTTTTGTGTCTTTTATTCATACCTTTATTATCTTTCATTAAGATGTTTTATCCTAATCCTCCTTCCTAATTAAATTAACTTAAACTTATGCTAACCTTTATGAGGTTAATTAACCTTGACCAGGAGTTGGGTTGACCAAAAAACTTAACCCATGTGTTTAATCCTGAAATTTGTCTTACACCCACTTTTTACATTGAGTTTTGGACAAGTAAAGGTTGTCTCACAAGTCTCTTTTAGGCCCATGCCCATACCCATTGGGTAGGAGGGTTTTTCAAGACCTTTTGACCAGTTTTTGGTCATGAAAAGGACTTTATTTATGACATTTATTTTCATCTCCACAAGCAAGCTTGTACTTGTACAAGTGAGTTGCATTTTGTATATTTTATGCAAGGAACACCTATGTAGGTGTGTAGGTGCATTTATGAGATTGTAAGAGATTTTTTTGAAATATGGTCACATCCTTGGGATGAGGATAGACAAGTGTCATTTCCCTATTGGCTCTTGATTTTGTTTCCTTCTCTATTTTACGATCTTTGTTTTGGTATTTGAGGGGGATTTTTGGATGGAGGAGAGCTTGTAGCTTAGGGAAAAAAACTTGGAAAAGATTGTCAAGTACAACTTGGGTTGAGGTAGGTCTTTTACTTGTGTTTTTCTTATGTTTGAATGCTCTCTTTCTTTTCTCTTGTTTTCTTGAATAAATATTCCTTATGGAAAAATGTATTATAGTTTTGGATGGATTGGATGCCCTTGATTTAAGATTTTATTCTTAACTTTTTTTATCTTGAATTGTTGCCATATTCTTCCTTTCTTGTTGTTCCTTCTTGTTGTTGTGAAAATGTTGGTAGTGGGCTTAGGATCATCCTAACACTAGGAGATTTAAGGAGAAAGATTGATGTTTGATAAGAACTTTTGCATTTGGCTTGGAAGCCCTTGTGTACATTGATGAACTTATGTGAAAAAATAAAATAAAAGCCTATTATCTTTCCCTAATGAAATCTTGCTGTCTTCCATCTGACTTATGTTCTTTGGCTTTGTTTCCCTTGATTTATTATTGTGGAATTTGGCACTCTTTTTGTGATCTTTGAAATCCCTTATACCTATGCATATGGAGTTAATGGCATGCCTCTTTCCCTTGGACTTGGGGGAGGCTATGCATGGATCTCACTCAATGAAAGTTTTATGTAATGATGCCTATAGGATGGGTGGTCAAGCACCTTCCTTTGGTCTATTTTGGAGCCTTTAAGAATGGATTGTAAATATTCAACTTGAGTGTAAGTGTTTACTTCTTGGAGCTTGGAAACTGAGGTTGAAGCATGATGGTTACTCTCTTATGTATTTTTTTATTCCAAAACTTTTTGTGTTGTTAATAAGATTATTTCCCTTGTGAACCATTGTGAAAAAACAAGGTTTTATTGAGGACATGTTAGATCTTGCAATCTTGGATATTTTCTTTATGGATTCTTAAAAAGATTTTAAGAGACTATGATCTTAGCTTATGATTATATCCCTATTTATATTATTGGAAGTGCTTGAATTTATTGAATAAGTGTTGTGAAAGGGATTCTACCTCATATTTGAAATTATTTTCTTTTTAATGCAAATGGCTTCTTGTTGATATAGGAAAAAAAAAATACATATTGTATTCTTTTCTATTAAATTGATCATATGACTAGTGGAATGTTATTGATGAAATAAGGTGTTAAAGCTATCTTTGTAGCATTTGAATATAATACATACGCTTGATAAATAAATAAAAATAAAAATAGTGGAATAGTTTTAAAAGGAAAATATATTATTTTTTTCCTTCTTTTGAATTTCAAAGAAGATTATGACTACAAGTTAAAGGTTGATATCTTGATAGGGGTAATTGTTTGTATTGATTATGATAAAATAATATTCTCCCTATCACCATCTCTCTCTTCCTCTCTTTTAATTTATGAAAGTTAAAAATATTTTAGAAAGTAAAGGTTACTATTTTAAAATCACTCATATAATAAATCTTATGTTTTAAGTTGTTGAAAATTACTCTAATCAACCTCATTTTTGTTTACAAGAATATTAAACAAATAAATTTAAGAGTAGTTAGCTTTGGTACATGATTGAATTATCATCTTGTGATTTAATGAGCTAAATGATACTAATTATGTATATGATATAGTTGTCTTTATGAGAAAACAATTCTTTCCTTCCATTTTATATGATGAGACAAGTTGTAAAATAGATTATGAGATGAATAAGGTAGAAATTGTTTAGTTTATATTTGTATGTGACTAATAAAAATAAGGAACTTCCCCATTTTATTTATATAAAACTCTAAATACATATATATATAAATTAATATACAAAAAAATATATATTTATGTGTATTACCAATTGAAACAATAAAATTTTATTCTATAATTTATTTATATATAAATAATATTTTTTTTAATATATAAATAATAATTTTTTTATATGCTTTCAATAATATATATCTATATAGATAGATATATAAATTATTAATATATTAAAAATAATAATGATAATAAATATAAATAAAATACATATTAAAAAAAGAAAGAAAGAAAATATATATTAAAAAAGAAAGAGATGAAAAAAAAATTAATAAAAAAAATAAACAATGTAGATTGGGAGGGTGAGGAAGAAACGGTCCGCCAACCCTCCCATCCAATACAGAATGGGAGGTAGGGACTCGGCCGGGGAAATATATTTTTGCTATTAAAATAATAAAAATAATAATAATAATAATAATAATAATAATAATAATAATAATAATAATAATAATAAATTTAAAAAATATAAAATATATATAAAATTAATGAATTTGGGTATATATATATATATATATTTATTTATTTTCTGATAATCAAAAAAAAATATAAAAATAATCTAAATTTATTGTAGAAAATGAAATTAATAAAAAAAAATCGATGAAAGTAAAAAAAAAGGTATTTACATTGAGTTTATATATGCAAACCATCTTATCTTCATATTGGAATGGATTATTTTCAATTTTATGTGTCTTATTTATTCCTTCACTTGCAAATGGGACCACTTACAAGTGGGAGAAAACATTTTGATTTTGAAATTCAAATTTAAATTAATTAAATTTATTTTTGGTGGCTTATATGAATTTAATGAACTAGTTTTAATTTATCCTTATAAAAAATAATAATTAAGTATTCAAAGAAGGGTTGAAATGTATTTTATTTAATTGTTTCATTCTACATTAATAATTAAATAAAATGGTTTTATTTAATTCTTTTGGTAAATAATATTTAATTATTATCAATAAATAATAATTTGAGTATTTTAAGTGGAGTAAATATATTTTAGTTTTTATATTAAGTTTTGTAAAATTATATTTACTTGGAATTTTTTATTCGATGGATAAATCTTTAGAAGATGAAATAACTATTCTTCCCTTGATTTTTATAAGGTGTCTTTTAATTATTTGGTTGGAAATGATTATTTAAACATTTTATTAAAACATACTTAACATATTTTAATAATTATTATTAATATTTTTAAAAGTATTGTAAATAATATTGACGTATTTAGACATAACGATTTATAATTATTTAGCGTATCATTTATGAAATTGGGTTTTCAATGTCCAATTAATTTATTTGTTTGGTTAAAGAAACCTTAATAGTAAAGTGAAACTAGTAGTGACACATGGACTTAGTCTCCTTTGCAAATAATATAGTTTTAGTAGTTTTAATAATTAAAAAAAAAGTTGTTAGTGTTTTTATGAGTTTTATCTAGGTAAAATTTTGGGCATTACATTTTGTTATTAGAGCATAGGTTCAACATCGGCAGCTCTAGGGATTATACTTGGTAATTACTAATGAAATTGTGAAACTTATCATCAGTTTGTTTAAATTTACTCTACACAAGAACTTGAATGATTTTTACTTTTACTTTATTTATTACCCATTTACACTCAGATAGAATTGAGATCTTAATTTGAAATATGTCACCATATTGTTGGTGTTTGGGTGAAGTCTATTTGAATTTTGAATTGAGAACTTCGTATTATAATTAGTTTATAATATATTTAATTATATGCGATTGTATATTAATGATGATGATAGTGATTTTCCTATATATTTATTTTTGAGGTATCTCTATCATAGACAATTTCTTAATATTTTAGGAGTAGAAGTTTTGTTTTCAATAAACCTTAGCTTCATGGTCTGAATACTTTTTATAGATATATTTTACTATTATTTATTATGATATAAATATATATCAAATGTTGTAATTTTTTTTTTTAATGTGTACCTTGATTTGGTTTACAACATTCAAACTAATTGTTTACCTTGGTTAAGAATTAAAAGATCATATGTTTAGATTATACTTATTATCTCTATCATGAATGTTAAGGTTAAAGTGGGAAAATTACATTTTATTGACATGATTTTATGAATATTTAGTGGTAACATTCAATAGATTTGGATACTTAAAATAAAAATGTTTATTAAATTAGCTATCTTAAAATTATGATAATTATTAGCATGTTATAAAGACTAATTTTATTTTAATGTGAGGGAGTAATAAATATCTTTAATGAGTGTAATGGTTATTTGTATAAGTAATCTTATGAGATTTATAGGATTTTTATTACATGTACACAACTTAAATGAGTAATGAGGTGTTGGTTTATTTCTTGAAACGATTCATTATTAATTTTATCTAAGTTTCGATCTGCATATAACTTAGTCAATTATGATCTCTTAGATAACTTTTTACTATTAAGATAAAGGTAGTGACAATAGTTCTATTTTTTTATGTATAAAATTGATTGAATGTTACTAAATGGATATCTTAATTTTATCTCTTAGGAGTGTAAAGAAATCAATGTTTTAAATAGATATTATGTACTTATTCTTATTGCATAGTTGGTAACCTTTCATTTTACTTTGTTTTTTTATGAAATTGTGTTTTGAACCTTTCGAAAATAGTAATGATATGTATGAATGTTATTCCAAGTAGAGCTTATGAATTGTAAAGCCATTTTTAGTCTTTGAAAATAGATTGAGTAAACCTATGTTAACTTATGTCGACAAGTTTTATAGCATTCAATAATGGATCCTAAATTTATTAATCTTATTTGAGACTGAGGATGGTTCTTTTCTTAGTGGAAATCTTACAACTGGGCTTAATTCACATCCCATCCTTAAAACAAAATTATCTGTCTTAATTTACATATTTATTCCTAGATAATCGCTCACCATGGCATTTTGAGATAAATCTTCCCTTTTAAAAACATTTAAAATTGTGATAAATAGAACTTAAACTTTGATGTCTGTTTAATAAAGAAAACATATAATTGGATTTTGTTTTTTGAAAAGAAGAGGAAATTTGAACTAAGAACAAATTCTAAAATTTTAAATGAAAATAAAACAACTCTCAGTTGGTAAGAATACGTTGATACTCCTTTGTTAGAGACACTTATGTGAGGGATGGGAGGATCATCATATTCAGTTCCATACAGTTATGGTTGGTGATGGATGGTAGATATATTGGACCATGATGGTGCTTCTTTTGACATTGACAGTATTGGATTCTATGATAGTTAGGATATGATGTTAGTATTGTTGATGTGGATATTGAGATACCTTACCCTTTGTGTGATTCCAATAAATTATAAAATTATGTTTTGATTGTAAACGGATGAAAATAGTTATTTCAAAACAAACATGTGTAACTTTAAATTTTTTAGTTGGTATGTACACATGTAATTGTAATATATTGTGTGAACTCTTACATCATTGTATATATAACAAACCCTACAAATAATGGATTCTCTTTATGTAAACAACCATGTTATGCGATCATATAGTGTGTATGTCACGACCCCAATATGTTATTGTGTTGATTAAGTCCAAATTATTCTTCTGTGAATGTGAATATATTATAAATAACCTTATGTGTAACTTCCATTCATGAAAATGTGGTGTAAAATAACTTTTTTCATATAAACATTTATTGTTTAAGTAGAAATTGTTACCTTGTAGTAATGTTTTGTGTTGTGTAATCCTGCATCATTGCTCTAATATTTGGGTACTAATGCAAGTATGGGGTTCGAGGGTGGAGTAGAACTATGTTTATATTAGTTTAAATTGAGTCACAAGATAGGAAGTGGAGTTTCTCGTAAACTGAAAACCCACTTTTCCTCTTTGCACAATATAGTCGTCTGATTATTTCAAGTGTGTGCACCATGAGTGTCTTAGGCACCATGGATTCTTCACGCATAATAATCACTATATAAATGATGTGTTCCTTCACCCACCCCTTAGTGGTTGTCAAAAGAACAACCTTCATGAATAATCCTTGATGTAGCCTCATGAACCTTTGGGAGACATATGGAGAGATTAATGTTTTACTCTTACCTCTAGGAGGTAATTGAGGCTTATATTATTATTTCTCCCCTCGGGTGGTTTTCTTAGCCACATAGTGTCGTAATGTGTACTTTTTTGAGATTGTTATGCCCTATTTTATTTTAAGTTGCTTATTATTTTATGTTTTTTTTTTTTTTTGAAACCAACACTTTTATCTTCTTGAATCTAAATTTTATTTTACATAGATATTAAGATGGTTTGAATTATTTTGATTTTTTTTTTTTAATGAACATTTGAATCTCATCTTATTACATATTTTTGATGATTGTGGATAGTTGGTTTTCTTGAGATATCTATTTTTTCGGTCATTTGGCATTTGATTTATCATTGAATTAAGTTGGTGAGGTTTTATTTCTATGTTTAAATGTTGGTTTCATGAGTGTCATGATGTGAGCTTTGTACGCTTATTGTGTGTATGAGGGAGAAGAAGTAACTTGAAATTTAGCTAGAGGGTGTGATGAGCTAGCTTGGGAGGTCAAGTCTTGAGCCATCCTCCCACTCACCAAACATGGTGGTTTTATACAAGATTTAGTTAAATCACTTGTTATCCTACTTTTGAGAGGCCTAAGGAAGTTGTATGATCTTATACATTATTTAGCCATAGCTTATGCTTCATTATTTATTTGGAGGTCTAAGAAGGTTGTATGATCTTATACATGATTTGGTCATAGATTATGCTTCCTTATTTATTGGGAGGCCTAAGGAGGTTGTAGGATCTTATACATGATCTGACAATAGCTTACGGTTCATTATTTAATGGGAGGCCTAAGAAGGTTGTGTGATATTATACATGGTTTGGCCACAACTTATGCTTCGTTATTTATTAAGAGGCCTAAGAAGGTATTTATATATCACAGTGATTGCTAGTTTATTTTAACATTATTATTACTCTATTCTTATGGCAGTTGATATTATTATTCAGCATTACTTGGTAATGTTTTATATGATTCTACCATGATTTGTTACTTATATATCATCTTGTATGTTCACCATGGGATGAAACACAACTTGGTCTATACGATCTTACACAAGATTGATACTTATGCACATACTTCTTCAGATGTTTTGACAACATCACTCTTGATATCAGTTGATATGTGGCATATAGTGGTTGTCAATATTGGATAGTATTGCTCAATGTTGCCTAGTATTGTTCATGATAGATTGCCCATGGGATGATAGTGATTTCAAATACTTTAGATCCTAATTGTTTGATATAGATTTGAATAACAGTATGATAATTGGACACTATGGGTTATACCTTAAGGATATTAATGCTAACTATTAACTTTAAACTTTCTTAATTATAAGAAATCAATTCCATTAGAATAAAAGATGTTGATAATTCTAAGAATTAAATAAGATAAACTATTGAGAATAAATAAACAAGCAAAGGGACATTAGAAATATGTTGATGAGCTTCTAAAAATTAAAAACATATGTGATAACAATTATTGTATCTATGATGATTTATGTTGCATTAATTGTAGCTTAGTATGTCATATGAAGTGTGTGGTTCTTCAACCCTTATATTGATTCGGTGCATCGAGTACGATGATTTTATAAGAGGGGGAGAATGTAATACCCCTTATATCAAACTTATGTATCTAGTCATCTTGATCCAGTTATCATTTATGGTGACCCTTAGATGTGTATAAAATTTAATGTGTGATATTTGATGTTATCCTAATTGTATTATTATTTCATATTATATGTTTTGGTATATTTGTGATTTGAATGGATATGTAGGGGACTATATAAGAGTATCGCTATGTACCTTAGTAGCTAGTTCATTAAACTTTAATTGGATGCATGATTACTTAGTGTAATTGCTTTGAGTGGATATTTGTTTTATTTGGATTTTGATGTTGAATAACAAGATGATTCATTTTGACTTATAATTAATTATATTGGACTAACCAAAGATTATGTTTCGGTGTTATGACATTCTTATATTAACAATTATATATATATATATATATATATATATATATATATATATATATATATATATATATATATATATAAAATTGTTAATATAAGAATGTCATAACACCGAAACATAATCTTTGGTTAGTCCAATATAATTAATTATAAGTCAAAATGAATCATCTTGTTATTCAACATCAAAATCCAAATAAAACAAATATCTATATATGCATATCATTTATATATCAATTATTTTTTGGGATGTATTTTATGTTGTATTGAGTGTGCAGATTATAGAGGACCAAAGGCAGGATTACGAGGGACTCAGACATGTCTTAATGGACCATATGCACCATTGAAATCACCCCACCTTTAAACTTATACCAATCACTTTATTTTAAATGTTAATTAAATTATTTTTTTGTCTTTTATTCCTACTTTTATTATCTTTCATTAAGATGTTTTATCCTAATCCTCCTTCCTAATTAAATTACCCTAAACTTATGCTAACCTATATGAGGTTAATTAACCTTGACCAGGAGTTGGGTTGACCAGAAAACTCAACCCATGTGTCTAATCCTGAAACTTGCCTTACACCCACTTTTTAAATTGAGTTTTGGACAAGTAAAGGTTGTCTCACAAGTCTCTTTTAGGCCCATACCCATACCCATTGAGTAAGAGGGGTTTTCAAGGCCTTTTGACCACTATTTGGTCATGAAAAGGTCTTTATTTATGACATTTATTTTCATCTCCACAAGCAAGCTTGTACTTTGAACAAGTGAGTTGCATTTTGTATGTTTTATGCAAGGAACAACTATGTAGGTGTGTAAGTGCATTTATGATATTGTAAGAGATTTTTTTGAAATATGGTCACATCCTTGGGATGAGGATAGAAAAGTGTCATTTCCTTATTGGCTCTTTATTTTGTTGCCTTCTCTATTTTAAAATCTTTGTTTTGGTCTTTGAGGGGGATTTTTAGATGCAGGAGGGCTTGTAGCTTGGAAAAAAAAACTTGAAGAAGATTGTCAAGTAGAGCTTGGGTTGAGGTAAGTATTTTACTTGTGTTTTTCTTATGTTTGAATGCCCTCTCTCTTTTCTCTTGTTTTCTTGAATAAATATTCCTTATGAAAAAATGTATTAGAGTTTTGGATGGATTGGATGCCCTTGATTTAAGATTTTGTTCTTAACTTTTTCCTCTTGAATTATTGTCATATTCTTCTTTTCTTGTTGTTCCTTCTTGTTCTTGTGAAAATGTTGGTAGTTGGCTTAGGAGCATCCTTGCACTAGGAGATTTAAGGAGAAATATTGATACTTGATAAGCACTTTTACATCTGGCTTGGAATCCCTTGTGCACATCGATGAACTTATGTGATAAAGAAAGTAAAAGCCTAATCTCTTTCCCTAATGCAATCTTGTTATCTTGCTTTGTTTTTCTTGATTTATTATTGTGGATTGTGGAACTCTTTTTGTGATATTTGAAATCCCTTATACCTATGCATATGGAGTTGATGGCATGCATCTTTCCATCGGGCTTGGGGGAAGCTACGCATGGACCTCACTAGGTGAGATTTTTATGTAATGATGCATGTAGGATGGGTGTTCAAGCACCTTCCTTTGGTCTATTTTGGAGCTTTTAGGAATGGATTAGAAATATTCAACTTGAATGTAAGTGTTTACTTCTTCGATCTTGGAGATTTAGGTTGAAGCATGATGGTTACTCTCTTATGTATTTTTTTTATTCCAAACCTTTTTGTGTTGTTAATAATATGTTTTCCCTTGTGAACCATTGTGAAAAACAAGGTTTTATTGAGGACATGTTATATCTTGTAATCTTGTATATTTTCTTTATGCATTCTTAAAAAGATTTTAAGAGACTATGATCTTAGCTTATGATTAGATCCCTATTTATATTGTTGGAAGTGCTTGAATTTATTGAATAAGTGTTGTGAAAGGGATTCTACCTCCTATTTTAAATTATTTTCTTCTTAATGCAAAGGGCTTCTTGTTGATATAGGAAAAAAATATATACATATTGTATTATTTTCTAGTAAATTGATCATATGACTAGTGGAATGTTTTAAGATCTTGATATGATATGCAATAAGAATGTTATTGATGAAATAAGGCGTTAAAACTATCTTTGTAGCATTTGAATGTAATACATACTCTTGATAAAAAATAAAAAATAAAAAATAAAAATAAAAATAGTAGAATAGTTTTAAAAGGAAAATATATTATTTTTTTCCTTTTTTTGAATCTCAAAGAAGATTATGACTACAAATGAAAAGTTGATCTTTTGATAGGGGTTATTGTTTGCATTGATTATGATAAAATAATATTCTCCTTATCACCATCTCTTTCTTCATCTCTTTTAATTTGTGAAAGTTAAAACTATTTTAGGAAGTAAAGGTTACTTTCTTAAAATCACTCATATAATAAATCTTATGTTTTAAGTTGTTGAAAATTACTCTAATCAACTTTATATTTGTTTACAAAAATATTAAACAAATAAATTTAAGAGTAGTTAGCTTTGGTAAATGATTGAATTATCAGCTTGTGATTTAATGAGTTAAATAATACTAATTATGTATATGATATAGTTGTCTTTATCAGAAAACAATTCTTTCCTTCCATTTTATATGATGAGACAAGTTGTAAATTAGATTATGGAAAAAATGAATAAATTAGAAATTGTTTAGTTTAAATAAAAAATAAGGAACTTCCCCATTTTATTTATATAAAACTCTAAATAGAGATTTATTATATATATATATATATATATATATATATATATATATATATATATATATATATATATATATATATATATTTGTAGATATATTTTAGTCAAAATTAATATGCAAAATATGTATATTTATGTATATCCTAAAATTTGATAATAATATTATATGTAGATATATAATGATATGTAGATATATAATGATATGTGGATATATTTGTAAATATATTTTAGTCAAAATTAATATACAAAAAAAAAATATATATTTATGTATATTCTAAAATTTGATAATAATATTATATATGTATATTACCGATTGAAACAATGAAATTTTATTATATATATAATTAATATATTAAAAATAATAATGATAATAATGATAATAAATAAATAAAAATAAAATACATATTAAAAAAAAAAGATATATTAGAAAGGAAAGAGAAAAAAAAAAAAAAATAATAAAAAGTAAATAATGTAGATTGGGAGGGGGAGGAAGAAACCACCGGTTGGCCGAAACCCCCAACCCTCCCATCCAATACATAATGGGGGGAAGGGGCTCGGCCAGTCAACTGCCCCACCCCAGGCAAATATATTTTTGCTATAAAATAAATAAATAAAATTAAAATAATAATTTTAAAAAATAGGATATATATATATATATGTATGTATGTATGTATGTATGTATATATATGTATATGTGTATATATATGTATATATATGTATGTGTGTATATATGTATATATATGTATATATATGTATATGTATATATATGTATATATATATATATGTATATATATATATATATATATGTGTATATATATATATATATGTATATATATATGTGTATATATATGTATATGTATATGTATATGTATATGTATATGTATATGTATATATATATATATATATATATATATATATATATATATATATATATATATATATATATATATATATATATATATATGTATAAATAATAATTAAAAAATATATAAATAATCTAGTTTTATTGTAGAAAATAAATGTAATAATTTTATTTTTGAAGAAAATAAAAAAATATGTTTACATTGAGTTTATATATGTAAACCATTTGATCTTTATATTGGAATGGATTATTTGAGCTTCCTCCATAGCTTGATTTTGAAACATGTAAAAAAAAGAAAGCAAAAATGAGAAATAGGAGAGAAACGTCTCCATCACTATGTATGTTCCAATTATTGAACAGGGCTTTTGTTAACATGTGCTCCATCAATGAAGCATATTTCTGTGTATAAATATTAAAGTGCACTAGAAGATGAACATGTAGTATCTATTACTTGTTCAACATTTATTCTATAAAATTAAAAGTAACCAATGGCATCTTTACAAGTAAGACTCAAGTATTGATACTCTAATGCACAAGTATTGGTACTCCAAAAGTTAAGTTTTGGTCATAAGTTTAAAAAATACATTTTATGATCTCTGGTGATAAAATCGATTATATTATAAAATGTATAATGTGTTAGACCTTGAAACATTAGTTATGAGTAGTTAAGATGACATTAAAATGGGTAATTTTTTTGAAATCTAAAGTGATGTTATGACACCTTAATTCGTTGTCCAAAGTTAGGGTGTGCAATTGCTATGGGACCTTTCCCCTAGGTTTGAGAAAAAACTTTTATTTGGGCCATAATAAAATTTAGGGCTTTCTAAAGAATACCTAGATCCTAGGGTTTAGATTAGTTCAATCCTATGACTTTCATATATTCCTTCACTTTCAAGTGGGACCACTTACAAGCGAGAAAAACATTTTGATTTTGAAATTCAAATTTAAATTAATTAAATTTATTTTTGGTGGCTTACATGGATTTAATGAGCTAGTTTTAATTTATTCTTATAAAAAATAACAACTAAGTATTCAAAGAAGGGTTGAAATGTATTTTATTTAATTGTTTCATTCAACATTAATAATTAAATAAAACAGTTTTATTTACTTCTTTTGGTAAATAATATTTAATTATTAGCAATAAATAATTAAATTAATTATTAACCAGTTAGTTTATTAAAATTGTTTTTACCTTTATTTGCTTGGAATTATTTATCCGATGGATAAATCTTTATATGATGAAATAACTATTCTTCCCTTGATTTTTATAAGGTGTCTTTTAATTATTTGGTTGGAAATGATTATTTAAATATTTTATTAAAACATACTTAACACACCTTAATAATTATTATTAATATTTTTAAAGCATTGTAAATAATATTAAAGTATTCATAAATAATGATTAATAATTATTTAGCGTATAATTTATGAAATTGGGTTTTCAATGTCCAATTAATTTATTTGTTTCGTTAAATAAACCTTAGTAGTAAATTGAAACCAGTAGTGACACATGGACTTAGTCTACTTGTGCAAATAATATAGTTTTAGTAGTTTTAATAATTAAAAAAAATATACTATTAGTGTTTTTATGAGTTTTATTTAGGTAAAATTTTGGGTGTTACAAGATATGTTCATAAAAAGTACAAAGCCTTTGATGTAGGTGGGTGAACAATATGATGTCATGTGGCATAATCCTGCTACTCTGCTCAAATTCTTTACTTAGGTGTTTTTCAGCGTATTTTTGTTTAACTATTTATGTAGTTGTTGGCCTTTAATATAAAATTGATGATTGTGTTTTTAATAGTGTCCCCATAGTTACCCAAAGAAGCTCATGGAGCCATGTGGACCTTTCCATGGCTCTCAACAAATCCAACCAATTCAAAAATGACTTTTGGCACCAAACCAATTTCATAAAAGTTGCTCGCTCCTTGAACCTGTTAGAGATGTCAAAGCTTGGGAGAGCTTGACCCACTCAGTGGATCCCACATCATTAATTGTAAGAGCAACCAATCCCCCAAACTTGTCAAAGATGTTAGAGCTTGGGAGAGCTTAGTCCACTCAAAAGGCACCACATCATTAGTTTTTAGAACATCCAATCCTCTAGACCTATCAGAGATGTCAAAGCTCGAGAAATCCCAAAATCACTTAGAGAGAACCACATCGCTAGTTATTAGAGAACCCAGTCCTCAGACCTATCAGAAATGTTAGGACCTGAAAGAGCCTGACTCATTCAAAGGGTGGCATGTATCACAATGATGCATATGAATAGGTGACCACCTAAGGCCCTGAAATTGTTAGGCACATGACAATTTTTTATTATTTCAAAAGACTTAATCGATTATTTAGAAGGTTATTTGGTGGGGCAATGACATTAGCAGTGCTCTAGGCTAGTGGGCTAGTGGGATGATTTCACATGGCACAATCTTGGAAACCCATGATCTCAAAGGTGAAGCTATTAGCCAAAGGCCTAGAGTTCCAAAATGATGATGCATGGTAGTGAAGAGACCAAAATCCATAGTGCCTAGGCAAATGAAAAAAAGACATGTTGTCATAGATATGACAAAGGAAAACAAAGAATAAGGAAGCTCGGGAGCATCGACAGACTGCTAAGTGTTAATTGGGGCCCATAAAAATAGAATCAATCATGCCATGGGGACAAAGGGGAAGACAAGAGAAGCTGAGAGAAAGTTGCATGTCATAGAACCCCCACAAGCAAAGACATGTTGATTGTGCAACCAACAATGCATAAGCATAAAATTGATGGTCCTTTTGGCCATCAAAATTGTTAAAGAGTGAGAATGAACCATGCATCCAATTTGATTTGTAGAATCAAATCTTGGCCCAATTGATTTATGAATAAATCACGAATCATCAGTATGTCATGTACATAAAGACCAATCATGAAGAATAACTAACCAATAATATGCCTTAAAGAAGCGTGGCTCTAACTATACAAGACATGGACAACCTATGATCTCAATGAAATCCCAATCGAATTCCTCATTGACATTTATTCTTGATTCAGTCTAACATGTTTCAAGTTATCATCATGATGCAATTGAATAGGAATCATTCCCAATGAGTTGACTAGCCACATTAAAGATTCTTGTAACTGCCTCATGGGATGAATTTGAATTTGTATTTGAATTCCACATGCCTACATGCTTATTTAAGATCAACTCTTGCATTGTAATAAGGACTAAATCCTTTTAGTTTAGCAAATAATAGTGGACCAGACTGGCTGATTCTCCCTAGTTAATCAAATCAATCATTTTCTTTCATGTATTTTCTCTGATTTCTAGATTGGTTTTATGAGTAGAGGATGTTTAGAAGCTGAGTTTATATCTCACTAAGCATTTGATGAATCCCATATGATCATTTTTAGAAACATCCTTAATCTGAAAGCTTTGTCATTTGGTAGACTTGGTCTACACATGCATATGGTCACCCTATTTTCCTTTTTGGCTTTGCTACATTATTCCAAAAACTCCTATACCATCCTTAGTTGGATTTGTGCTAGGTTTGGCTCAACTAAGGACTAGTCAACCTAATATTTGTCTGCTCAACAAAACTAGACTGGATTACATTAGAAAGCAGGGTCTTATCTTTTCTCCCTCCCCTTTTCTCTTTTCTCTTTTTTATCAGAGTGTTATATTAGTTTAACTCCACAATAGACAAGAGCATGCAATTAAGATAAACATTAAACTCATAGATATTGTTTATTCATAGATAGATCATTTTATTGGTTTGCTAAACATAAGCTCTTCATTTTCAATGCATATTGAATTGTCTGAAATATTCACCAAAAACCCTTGACATGGTATGGGCACAACGAGCTGACTGGGTTACCCTGCATACCAAGACTTGGTAACCAAAACCTTTGGGAAGTTTTTCTTCTTGTAATAAATCCATCCTTTCAAGAGAGGGAGGGACTAACAACCCCTGCTTAATTGTTGGCTATGTGTCAAAACCTGCATCAACACAAGGTTTGAATTTGTTATTTTCCCTAGTTGGGTAACCTAATGTGAATATTATTTGAAAGGATAGCTCTGTGCTTAATACATTTTTAAGTTAAAGAGTCTAGTTGAGCATCATGGGAATATGAAATACCAACTCTAATAAGATTAAAAACTTGACCTAGAAATCTATTATATAGGGGACATGAATAGCTAGTTTGATTTTAAGAGTGCTCTATAGAGACTACATTAAATGGAAAACCATGAATGCATTAAAGGATTGTCTCTTACTTTCTCTATAAGAGATATGCATAGTAACTCAAATAAGAAGTACATTGACTTCCCATAATGTCTCACAATGAGTTAAAGGAGAAAGGATGGGCATTCCCAATAGGATGTAAACTTCATTCTTGGTCAAAGACTTACCTCAAAATTAATCATGTAAATAATATGTATTGAGTGTAGCTTTACACCTAACCTTGGGGGCAGAGGGTTATGGTGTTGAATGGGACCAAAACCCTAGTTAAGGTATTTAATTATGTATGTATAGTAAGGATAATGTATTATTAAATTTTGAAAGAGTAATACCCTAACCCTAGGTATAACATTATTTCTTGGTTAGAGGTATAGTAGTGGTCATAAGGCTAGTAATCCTCGGTAAGACAACCTTCAATAGAAAAGATAGTGAGAAGTTATTAAAATGATTTCCTTGAATTAAGAAGGAGAATATTCCTATGTTAGGAATGTGTTCAACTAGTGCGAGAAAAGTAACTATGCAACTTATAATTCATGAGGTACTAGATTGATATATTGGGGAACTTAGAAAGGTATATTATATTAATTGAAATAATCTAATAATCAATACAGTTGATCCATGTGATGAATATCCTTTACCTAACAACATACTAGGAGGTATTATCAAGGGTGAAAGGGGTAGCTAATATTCTCTCAAAATGGAGAATATTGCATTATGCTCTTGAAGATTAAAGGCACAATGTATTCTTCTGGTAGAAGATAATATTGTGGATCCATAACCCATAGGTCTCATGTTCGAAACAAAAAACTGAATATAGAGTTAGAATTGTGTTTTGAGAATTGCCAAGGTGGACAAAGCATTAAGAGCACTTGACATTTAATCACATTTAAAGGGGGAAAAAAATAAAATATTTTAGTGATTTGAACCCTACATTAAATATCATATCTCTACGTTTTCAACACTAAAGGCCTCTTAGATAAACACTTATATTGGTTCATCGATTACATGTTTTCCCCAAGTAAAGGTGGGTGCACAAGGTAGTAATGTTGATTATATTAGAAATGGTAAATGTTAAAACCAAACCCTTAAGTCCTTAAACATCAAAAGACCCAATTAAGAAAATCTAATAAAACCGATAAGCAAAGCAGGAAGCCCAGATCAAGGAAAGTGGATTCATGTTTTGATTGAATCAAGAGGATCGTTAATAATTATAAACAAACTATCTCGTTGAATTAAATTATAATTCCTAAACTATAAAACCAATAGACAAAGATAAGAGTTCTATGGGCATGTCAACTAAATATTGTTATTGTTAAAGTTACAAATTAGTATAGATGAAAAAGTTGAAAAGCATCAAACAAATGTGGTAAACTTCTAGTAAATAGAGAACGAATAATAAATTTGTAAAGCGTAGGATAGATATCTGTACCTGGGACCATTAATTTTTATACAAACTACTTTACATTCGTAAATCCACACGAAAAAGTCCGCTTAGCGTTAATGATCGATATTTATTTTAAGAATTCCTTATCCATGTATCATTTCCTTTCAAATTCTAATTGAAGCTTCATGAGGTTATAGAACTCAATTATGATTGAAAAAACAGTTCGAAGGAGTGGAGCATGAATCTGACGAGTATAATATTAAACACGCTGGAATGGCGACTGAGGTCCGTTATGACCTGTTCTTTTACGGACATAATTATTGCTTCAGACTCTCCCTGGTAAATAACGAAATCTTTGATACATGGCAGAAATTTCATTACCATGTATTCATCAATACCTCATGAAAACGTCAAGAAATAAGTATTTTTGGTGCACTGATGCGAAGGCACTCAATATCCAAGGATCTTAAAAGCAATATTTACTGTTTACCAATACTTCACAAATCTTTATCTGCAAGGGATTGATAGTTATTAACTGCCTTTAAATGCTCAGTTTGTGGGATACAGATCATCTATAACAACACTCTCATCAATTTATTGTGCAGTGGAGGAATTGCTTCCCACACGGGCACATCTTCCGAAGTCAAATCTCTGTTAACAAATCGAGTCGCTCTTGTTTTTGAAATTTCAATACAAAACATATTCTCTGTAAATGAAAATTCTATTGCTTCACAGATTTTCTGTAACTCTCAAAAAGCAAAACAAGCCAGAGAAAAAACAATGTGAATCCTCAGCTGAGATTTAAACTTTGGTTAAACATTGACCTGACAAACACATATTCCTGTCTTAACAAATTCAAGTATACAATCCACGACTCTGAGTACCTCACCTTCAAAGATCTCCCGTTAATCCCCTCCCCTCATTAATTTAAAGGATTATTACAGAAACTATGTAGAAAGAATTTGTTACATAAGCCAACCAAGCTTAAAAGGGAGAGCAGAACCCTAATTGATTATTACGAATAACATACATCTAATGAACCGCCCTTCTGCGTGGCATAAAACTTGAATCAAGAGGCAACCTCATTACTAAACCGCCTATTGCTCATGCGCTCTCCATTGCTGTGGAGGCCATCCCTGACAAAGAGCGCCCTATAAATACAGAGAGAGTGCGTGAGGCACAATCAATTGCCAATTGATTTTCAAAAACACTTCCAATTCTTTTTCTTGGGATCGGCCACAATTACTGTGTGTGTATCCAAGAAATTGGATTGTTTGGTCGCATTGAACCAGTGCCCCCCTCAATTAGGCCTTCCATATATCCCATGTCATCAATATCATAATGATATTTATGCCAACGAACATCATCCACTCTTTCGAAATGGTATGCCATTGCGTTGTCCTCAAACTCCAACCACAGCCATAATTTCAGTGCTAAGCTACTACGTCAATACTGTTTTGATGGGAATTTTTTAAGGGTTATTTAACAACTACGAAAGTGATAAATATTCTTATTCTTTGCCTTTAATCGTGTGTTTGATTCTTTTGCTTTTCTATTTTTCAGTCACATCGTTGTGCAAACAGCTGTAGTCCATTCCAACCTCATTCAAAATAACAATCGTCTTAATGTTTATACCTAATAATGATGCAATCAAAGAATTATCTTTTTCTACTCCCAATGTTTAGTGCATTGGATTTCCTTGACAGATAAGGAAGGGTCTACTAGTAAAGCGTGGTTCGAATTGTAAGCTTAAAATGACCATGCCCTGTTACTTCCTTTTTTCTTTTTTTTTTTTTAGGGAAAATCAGAATGGATCCTTCCTTTCAACGATGCCAAGAGCGATCAAAATCGAAGGGTTCCTTTTAGTTTAATACGAAAAGAAGATGGAGAATATTTTCCTTTCACAACTTAAAGTGGGGTGCTGTTTATGTCTTCACCGGGCAAGGTAAATCTTTAAATCAGAGACATTTTGATGTAAAGGGGATTGAGGGAATAAAATTAATGGTTGTCTTATTCTTTAATTAATTTAGTCTGGTTTATGGACAAACTTCATACTTAAGAATTTATTTTTGTAGTTAAATATATATTTTTTAATGTTTTGAATAATAATATTATATAAATTTTATTACAGTTTTGTTTATTTATTTCAATATTGTCTTTTATATTAATTGTCGGTTTCATCATCTTTTCAAAAAAGGTCAGTTTGATTTTTTAGAAGATTATTAAAATTTACTTCATTTATATTTTTATAGTGTTCGAACTCTACTAAAATTATTTGATTTCATTTTTATCATCTTTGAAATATAAAAACTTGTGGACATTATTGACAAGTCACAGAGCCACCATAACTTTGAATTTATTTTTTTGGTTAATATAATTTTATATGTTACCCTGAATACTCTTAGATTACATTTCATTTTCTTAAATTGTTTCCAATGAGTCATACACAATGCATGTATACACAACAATAATTGTTTGAAAATCTTTTAAGAAAGATTTGAATATTTTCATTAGAATGTAGAAGCATACTAAAAGCATAGAAAAATATTAGAGCCCACAAAATTAGTTGAACTCAAAATTTCACCTTAAAAAAAAGGTTTCACCTAATTTTAACATTTGCCCTTAAGATTCTTAGTTGTGACTAGTGCTATGACGTAATGTAGTGAATAAATACATAAAATATGTTAGTGTCAAAGAACTTGACCTAAAGACTAGAACAAGTTTTATTAATCATAGATAAGTTCAATTAAAAACTTTAATTCTCCCACACCACTAACACTAATATTTCTAACATTAGTGATTTGTGGATTGACTTGAGAGTTTACAAAGTATATTATATAACCTTGGTATTGGCTATGAGGAAAGAAATGGAATAAACGTTATACTAGCAATGCACCAAGCGGTCATTGTCAAGGGACAATAATGAATGGTATGGTCTCATGACCCAAATCCCATGACATAAGTTTGTTTCTTATAGGACACTTAGAAAGAATAATGTTGAAAGTCATATAAAGGAATAAAATTTGATAGTATTATATTAAAATATTTAGGCTTTAAGTTTTGGGTAGACTTTAGTTAATTAAAAATATAAATCAATATTAAATAGATTGATCTTAATGTAATAAATATTTTGTTGGAAAGAGTTAAAGACTTTTCTTCATGAGAAGACTTTAATACAGGATGAAAATAAATTTAAGGGGAAGGGTTGGAAATACTCTAACCCTAATTCTTAACCATGCAAGTTCATTGTGTTTTTTAATCCTTCAAAGGTTAATACATTAATGTAAAATATTACGTTTTCGATTGAAAAAAGCCATCATTTTGTATA